>OY748304.1:13713365-14127960 GCA_963556515.1 Nudaria mundana
TTTCCATAGCCTCACCCCAGACATGCGTTACGAATGCCAGAAGATCACCCGTTGATCGTTTTGGCCTGAAGCCGTATTGCTGATCATTTAGTAGCGAGTGATCTTTGAGATATCGCATGAGCTGCTTGTTGATGAGGAGCTCA
This sequence comes from Nudaria mundana, assembly GCA_963556515.1. Taxonomy (NCBI): domain Eukaryota; kingdom Metazoa; phylum Arthropoda; class Insecta; order Lepidoptera; family Erebidae; genus Nudaria; species Nudaria mundana. The sequence continues at coordinate 13,713,509 of OY748304.1, forward strand.
AACACCTTGCAGATGACTGAGGTGACAGCTATGGGTCGATAGTTGCCCGGATCAGACCGATCCTCTTTCTTGGGGATCGGTTGTACGTTCGCCTCTTTCCAGTCCTCCGGCACGATTCCTGTGGAGCAAGACAGGCGGTACAGACGAGTTAGTACAGGAGACAACTCAGCTGCGCATTTCCGTAGTACCACCGCCGGAATGCCGTCAGGGCCACTGGCTTTCCGCGTGTCGAGTGATCCATAAAAAAAAAGTACTTAATCCAAGTGTAAATGAAAAGTACGTACTTATGTAAGTACTTAATTAAATAATAATAATCCAATGGTCTGGTCTGGTCTGGTGCATTGATTTAGAATTGCAGATTCTAAACAAGGGTCTGGTTCTGGTGCATAAATAGTAGTTTATAAAACAGATACATAAAGAGGTTATTAGAACAAAAGTAGGTTTTAAAAAAACGAGGCTTGACGAGTTTTTTTCTAGTAACCTACGAGTTTTCTAATACCTAGTTAAATGCAGTTTCATTCACTACTTTATCTAATTTCATACGTTTAGGCTATTTTAGAAAACCAGTATGACAAAACGAAAGTACGTTCCTAAAAACATCAATAGTTCGCACTATAACCGATAGATGGCGTTGCTCGATTCTAATACAAGCTCTAAAAGCTGCTAGTACCTACTTATTTATACATATTAAGCAGTAAGCATCTACTTGCTTAATATATTCTTTAATTCAACAAAGCAACTCTATCGCCGCGCGTTGTATATTTAATTATCAAGTTATCTCCGTCGAATAAAGCAAGTTTTACAGGATAATGTTGCTATAATATGTACATAATTATATTTGCGATTACAATGACCACATTATTAACTAAATCATGATGATTATGTATAATATTCTATTATTCTCAATTTGTTTGTTGCATTGTTATTCAAATAAAGGATGTTTTAGTACCGTGTTTTGCCGTACGGGCTGAAAATACATATATGTAACCCTGAAAGTCATAGTACAAAATATACATCAAAAATTTACACAGCTATCGACTTAAAATTACCGAAATGGGACCAAATAATTGTCCTTTGTATGGTAATAATAGTGGTTGAAATCGAAGTACCTACCTACCTTTAATTTACATGACACGACCATAGGTAGGGTAGAATATACTAACTAGGAAGTTCTTTTTTTTAAATACCGCGTGACCGCGGCCGCTGCTATGTCCATTGCTGTAAGCGTCTTTGGTTGCACTAGAAGTTACGAGTATTAACAGTGGCACCTGGATTTCGAATGACGCCCGGATTTCCAGTGGCGCCCGGTAAATGGGATGCTAAGTAAACATGGTTATAAAATTTGGACACGACATATAAAGTTATTATTTCTGTGAGGCTTGTCCTTTAACAATAAATAAAACAAAATGTGATGTGACAGATAGCGGCAACTTTGCGAACACTTAAAAACGTTTTGTGATATCTCTGGTGTCTCTGGTTTAATGGCAGTAATTATAACCAAGTATTGTCATTATGCTACATTATTATTAGTACTTATTCTGGTTATTGTACAAAAACTGATAATTATAAATAAAAGAGCTACGAAGACAACTTCACAGACCGAGAAGGATTTTTGCCATATATTATGGTAAAAGTACAGAGGAAAATTTCCATATTTTTAAGGCCCCTAATGCTAAATTTACCCTAATGGTAAAACGGGAAATCTATTACTAAGACTTCACTGTCCGTCCGTCTGTCTCCAGGCTGTATCTCATGAACCGTGACAGTTAGAAAGTTGAAATTTTCACAGATGATGTATTTCTGTTGCTGCTATGACAACAAATACTAAAAAAACAGAATATAATCAGAATATAATAATATAAACAAAATATAATAAGTATCGCCATCCAACGTGGCAACACAGCCAGCATTCTGGGAACCTTCCCAGTCGGCAATGACGCGGAGGATTTTTTAAACGATATTTTGTAATGTAAATATTTTTAGTCTATAATTATGTTTATTTTGTATATTGTATTGTAACATTGGTCATAAGATAAATGAAAACTCAGAATATAATCTATATTTAAGGGGGCTCCCATACAACATACGTGATTTTTTGCCGTTGGGTACGGAACCTTTTTTGCGCGAGTCCGACTCGTACTTGGCTGGTTTTTATTGGGGTGGAGATAACTTACATGGAGAGTTTCAAAGAGAGAGAGTAGTAAAGCTATGGATAGGTACTCTTTTCGGCGTGTCGTCTTCCCTCGCGCATTCATGAATATAATCGCGTCTATGACTCAAAGGGGGATAGGCAGAGGTGAATTACACACCCACACTTTGCCAATAAATTTGTTGGCCCACGCGGTTTGCCGCCACTAGGCACCATATCTTATCCAATAGAAAACCAGAAACCTTTCTGTGGTCTGAACCTACCTACCTACATTCCAAAGTGTAATGATAAAACAAAACAATGATTTAGCTTAAGGAGTAAACGTCTATGTAGGTACTCGTACCTTACCTAAATAAATTATTAGTCATGCATCGATGGATGGTATATTAGCAGTTTAGTGCAGCTGTCCTTTGATTGTCCAAGCGTAGTCTGGTCATCAAATGCGCACTCTTGAAGGTTCTTTACTACGAGTATTGCGTCATTATATTGCCTCTACTCATTGTGACTCAAGTCGAGTGGTTCGATGTTTATTTATCTATTTAGTACAATTAAATGTTTCCTTTGTACATTGGTCGGTATACGTAATAGGTAAATGAATGGAGTATTCTGTTATTAGGCTGATTAGAATGAGTTCTAGTTCAACGGAATATCACAGTATCTGTATTTTTTTCGACACCGAAACTATTTTTCCTGCCATCTGTCCGGTGTCGACTTAAGTCAGTCGACATATTCTACCAAGATATCGCAGAAAACCTCGCTAAACGTGACCAAATTAACATATTTTTTGTCATTTTCTGCACTATCATAAGGATTCATTTGTTATAGATTTTGATGTCTATAGTGGGGCTCGTGGGGCTCTGGCGATTCTGAGACCCCTCCGTGCCTCGGAGAGCACGTTAAGCCGTCGCCGTCGGTCCAAGTCTTCATACGAATATCCTTGGCAGTCGTTAGTAGTCGTTACGGGTATTTGGCACCCTGAAACAAAATCCGACTGGACTAACTACAGAGCTTTGATATCGCCCATGAGCTGTGAAGGTCAGATAGCAGTCGCTCCACGGAAAATATTGAAGTGCAGCCGCATCGCAGTTAGACTGGAAAACCGACCCCAACTGAGTTGGGAAAAGGGTCGGTGGATGATGGATGATAAGATGATAAATTTTGATGTCTGTGACTAGGCCTGCTGATGCTTCTTTTGTCGAACAGACAAGCTTTAGTTCTCGGACAAGGCGGTAAAGGTTGAACGCAAAACTTGACTTTGCAAGCGTATTAAAAATCTGAATATGGAACTAAATTATTCTACTTCATATTGGTCGACTGGCCTGAACTTTGTGAGGTTAGAAATATTGTCTCTTCAAAAAAAATTCCGATAACCATAATTTTAATACAAGAAATAAAAATAAACTGGCAATGACAAAAATTAGACTACATAAAGTTGGTAATTCGTTTGTTGGCAAATGTATAAAAATTTATAATAAAATTCCTCAGGATTTGGTTGACATGCCTCTTAATAAGTTTAAAATAGTAGTTAAAAAATGTTTGATGATGAAAGGCTACTACAATGTAGACGAATATCTTAATGATAAAAATGCATGGTCACCCTAATCTTCTGTTGTTGGCCACTCGTATAATACAATAGAAACTAATTTTAACAATGTAAACAAAACAATATTAAAAAAGAAAATGGATAATCTACCTGAGTTTCTTGCTGGTCTCTTCTCAGGAGAACCAAATTACCGAACCAGCGAAAGAATCATTTTCTAATGGTTATTTATGTACCTACTTACTTAATTTAGTATTTTTATAATATTACTTGACTAAATTGTAAAATTTTGACATTCATATGTGCTCTTTATGTGCCTAAACTGAATAAATGAAATTGATTCTTGATTCTTGATTCTTGATTCTTGTGATGTCTGAACTCCACGTATCTCTGTTGCTTGTCATATAATAGTCATAAAAAAAGTAAGTAGGTCCTACCTAATGAGGATTTTTAATATGTGAAACCCGGAGGATCTCCCTGGATCAACCATCTCATAGGGACAGGCAGCGTCCGAAATCTCTCCGGGCGCGGCAATTAATCACATGCATGTAGGTACTTATTACAGTTATAAGGTAGGTAAGTACCTACTTACAGTGCCGGGCGCCACTGGAAATACCTTCTGGTACCAGAGACGCCCAGCAACGGTCGTGAGAGCTACTTAAGTAAATAAAGGTTACCCACTATTCATCATCCACTGAGCCTTTTTCCCAACGTGGTTGGGTCGACTTTCCAGTCTAACTGCGATTCGGCTGAACTTCGATATTTTTCGTTAAGGTCTGACCAAGGTTAACCACTATTATTGTGATAAATTTATTTTGCAACTATGTAAGTAGTCTTGAGAGAATTAAGCACGTGTCTAAATGCTAATAGACGATAATGTACTTGGAAACTACGGTCAAAGTGAAGAATTTACGAATAAAATAAAATAAATATGTATTATTTAAAAAATAAATATTTTTGTACATTCTCACACAACGTCACCTAGCCCAAATTAAGCTAATATAAGCTTGTGTGTTATGGGATCTAGACGACTAATAAACATACTTATATATTTCTAAATACATACATATTAAATACATACACAAAAATAATTGGAATTGGACCTGGGACCTCAGGGACGGCCGTCGCCTACTCATACCAATGAGCCACCGAGGCAGTTACGGATCTCGAATCAAGAGTGTCTAGGTAGCCACTTATCTGTACCTACTTTCCGTCTAAACTTCCATGACCTGATCGAAGTACTTAATTAAAATAATCCCCCATTTTTAGGGTTCCGTAGCAAAACTCTCGGAACCCTTATAGTTTCGTCATGTCCGTCCGTCCTCCGCCGGGCGCCACTGGAAATACCTTCTGCGTGGAACCAGAGACGCCCGGCAATGGACGTAAGAGCGGCCGCGGCCTTGGGCTGCGGAGTTAAAAAAAAATGTCCTTCCGTCCATCCGTTCGTCCTCAGCTTTCGGTTTTCCTCCCAAACGGCTAGAAAGATGAAATTTTGCGTATTTACTATTCCGACAAAGGTCTGGGGTACCTCCCCTAAAAGTAGAATTGGTTATGTCATTTAGGTGTCCGTTTGCGAGATATTTAACTTTAAAGCGCATTTTTTTGTTAAAACAGAGCGTCCCGTCCTTCCATTAAAATCTAAACACGCTAGCTCGAAGAATCTGAAAAAAAATCATGTTGGTAGTCCGAATTTGAAGGAAACTATAACGGTTTAGGAGTTAACTTGCCTATAATGGGCAACTACGGAACTCTATATTATACGTGGCCCGATACGCACTTAGCCGTATGTTAGGAAAATTCACACTATGTCATCTAGTCTCAAACTAAGCAAACCTTGTGATACCTACTAGATAAACGGATATACTTAAGTACCTACCTAAGTATACATTTTTAAAGTTAGGTAAACTCCCAGGAATATATCTGTGATTACATTATTTAAGTATTTTTGACTGCTTCGGTGGCGTGGTCGGTAGTGTATCTGCTTTCGACGCCGCTCTCGGGTTCGATTCCCGGTCGGGACGAACTTTGTGTTATGGCACATACGTTTGTACCGAAGTCTGGATGTTTCCTATGTATAATATGTATGTATTTACAAAAAAAAAAATTTGTACATTTATATCATCATCAGTTTATCTAGTACTCATATGACCGCCGGGCGCCACTGGAAATACGTTCTGCTTGTAACCAGAGACGCCCGGCAACGGACGTTAGAGCGGCCGCGGCCTTGGTCGCGGAACTAAAAAAAAGTACTCATATGACAAGCTCTGCTTAGTTTGAGACTAGATGGCGTTATGTGAATTGTCCTAACATATTTATTCATTAATATTTATATTTTGGGATCCTGGAAGAATGGTGGACTTACCGTGCCACTTGGCAGTGAGCAGTCATGATATTACATAACATTTACAACTCGAGGGGCCGTAAAATACCATATTAAAATACATTTTAATATGTACCATAGATTAAAAAGAATTCGTGTCCAATGATTGTGATCTTTATATATTACAGTGGGTGTCTAAAAGCTGTTTTATCACTGATTACGCGATCACCTCACGACCGAACCGGGCGTGAATCATTGGTGCGCTCGTACTGAGTTTGCACCGAGAACCACTTAATGCTGGATGGGTTTATACATAACGGAACCAGTTTCGTGTTTATGTTCATAATTTTCTATCTTTAATGCATAGGTTTATATAGGTAGCTATTTTCATTTAAGTTAAGTACTTATTTAAAATATTCGCATTACTATAAGTAGGTAATTAGGTAATAAATAGTTTAAAAGTTACTAACGAAGTTATTTTAAGTTTATTTAGTAGGAAATGCTTAACTAAGACATATTATAAATCATGTACCTAGGTAGTCGGTTCCCAGTTTGTTATTTTTAACTTAGTAATTAGTTTATATATACTTATTTGTAAACCAGACATAAAGATCAAACTCAAAAGTATTTATTAAAATAGGTTATAAAATAGGACTTAAGTATTAACGTCAGCACAAAAGAATTTACATTTAAATCCAGATTCGCAAAGCAATGGGTGGAGCCAAAGAACCTAGCAATAAAAACTACAGGCCACTCTTTTCCAATCATCCATAACTACATGAATAGTATAAAACACACAACGTATCCAGTAAGATGCTGCAACTAATACACCACGCGTGAAATAATGCGTTAATTTAGATAATTTCGATGTACCTGAATATTTAATAAGTGTTTTTGATTTTGTACCTATTTTATTTAATAAACAGACCCTGGGGCATCAAAGCGAATTAGACATCACATATACCGCCTATATCCCGACGCCCAGGGTACGCCCTCAGAAAGATAATCCAAGGGAACGATGCCGATGACGTCTTGATCGAATCTATTTCAACTTTACTGTAAAATAACTTGATAACTTTTTGTTTTTTTATATTTGGTTCGCCAAATTGACCCCGCCCGCCTGGTGGTAAGTCGTGACGACGTCTAGCGATTGTGGGCCACTCTCACAGCACGTAATACTATAGAGAGTGGCCCTCAACTTGACGACCTACTGATGTGCCTCTTCACGCTCCGCTTAAAGAACCCAGGATTATATGTGGGAGGAAACACGTGCACAGGCAGGGCGTTCCAGGCCACTATCGTTCGGCAGAGTTTAAAACGTTTAAAACGTTCGGTTCTCGCGAACATGCTATCCACTGTGTGGGAGTGGCATCTCTGCCCAGCACGAGTCGTTCGGGATCGGAAGGAAGAGGGTGGGATCAGATTGAAGAGCTCTTCAGAACACACGCCGTGGTAAATACGGTAGAATGCGGCCAAGGAAGCTATTGTTCGGCGCTGAACTAGCGGCTCAAGGCTTCCCGTTACCTCTGGACAATCTATAATACGGATAGCCCGTCGCTGCATAGCGTCGAGAGCGTCCAGCAGATACTTCGCAGAGCCGTCCCAGAGGTGAGAGCAATATTCGACGCAGGGTCTAATCTACGTCTTGTACAGCAGACACCTCTGGTCCGGTGTAAAGAATCTCTTTACCTTATTCAGTATTCCTAGTTTCCGCGAAGCTAGCCCTATACATCTTTCGATGTAGTTTTTATTATTGAGCTCTCGACGAACGTCTATGCCAAGGATATCAAGGTTGTCCTTCATTGGTAATAATGCATTCTGAAGAGAAGGTAGGGGAAGGAAAGGGGATTTCTTCGCAGTAAATGCACACGCCTGTGTTTTGCGGGCATTGAACTCGACCAGGTTCTCGGTACCCCATTGAGAGATACTGTCGAGGTTACGGTCGAGATCAGCCACGAGTCGTCGTCTCTCCTCCTCAATCTCAGATCGCCCCGCCGTTGGACGAACCGAGTAACTCCCATGCAGTGTGCTATCATCTGCATAGCAATGAATGTTCCCGAGGGATAGCATATCATTGATATGCAGAAGAAAGAGAGTTGGTGATAGTACGGACCCCTGCGGTACCCCGGCATTCACTTGCAAGAAGCGAGAAGCCTGGCCATCGCAGAATACCCTTACTCGGCGCTCGTTTAAAAAACTGGCAATCCAGCTGCACAGTTGAGGAGGTAGACCATATGCCGGAAGCTTGGAAAGGAGCGAAGCATGCCAGACCCTATCGAAGGCTTTGGCGATGTCCAGGCCAATAGCCAAGGACTCGCCGTGCCTTTCCATAGCCCCACCCCAGACATGCGTTACGAATGCCAGAAGATCACCCGTTGATCGTTTTGGCTTGAAGCCGTATTGTCGATCATTGATTAGCGAGTGATCCTCTAGGTATTGCATGAGCTGCTTATTTATAAGGAGCTCATGCACCTTGCAAATGACGGAGGTGACAGCTATGGGTCGATAGTTGCCTGGATCGGATCGATCCCCTTTCTTGGGGATCGGTTGTACGTTCGCCTCCCTCCAGACCTCCGGCACGAGCCCTGAAGAGTATGACAGGCGGTACAGACGCGTTAATACTGGAGACAACTCAGCTGCACATTTTCGTAGCACCACCGCCGGAATGCCGTCAGGGCCACTGGCTTTCCGCGTGTCGAGTGACCGCAGCACTGCCCGTACATCACATTGCCTGATAACAATATCAGGCATTGTGTGGCCACAGTTGGCGATGGCGGGGGGCTGCAGGCCACGGTCGTCGACCCGGGAATTACAGCATCCGCTCTCTTAAAGGCCCTCTTACTCGATTTTGTGGCCCGGTTGTACGCTGCTTTGAGGTGGCACACGTTTGGGTCGCGCACAGCCCGGGCCCTGATCCAGGCGCGATATGCCGACTGTTTTTGTCGAACAGCTTTGGCACAATCTCGCCTGAACCAGGGACGGGCTCTGCGGATACTGGCGACATCAGTGAAAGGGATGTAATAATCCATCCCTAAACTGATCTCGCCAGCAATCGCAGAAGCACTATCCGAAGGAGCCTTTCCTACAAAGCAGCGCTGGCTCCAGGGGACGGACGCATAATAATCGCGTAGACCGTCCCAATCCGCTGACGAGTAGTACCATAGTCGCCGTGACGTTTGTACAGCACGTGCAGGAGGTGACACCTGCATGCCAGCGTGAACAACACAGTGGTCGGAACTACCCAGTGGGGCTCCTACCGAAACACTGTACTGGGCTGGGCGACTCGTCAGCAGTAGATCCAGCAGAGCGGGCGCGTGATCTGACCTGTCTGGTATCCGGGTGATCCCGCATACCATCTGGGTCAGACCGTGGGAGAGAGCGAACGCATGGGCGGCTCTACCCGCATGATCAGTCTTGAGGGACCCCAGCCATTCAATGTGATGGCCATTGAAGTCCCCCAGAAACACTAGGTCAGCGTTCGGGAATCGCACCTGCGCATCATCAGCCGTCTCGCTGAAGTACTGGAAGAGCTTTGTTGTCTCAGAATCCCCAGTGTGGGCACGGTAGACGCACACGTAGATCTGGCTCATAGAGCCATGGTCTACGTGCAGCCAGAGGACGGAGTTAGAGGGGTTCTCTAGGCAGCGCAACCGGCGACAGCAAACATCCGCCCTAACGAACACGCACACCCCGGCTTTATCTCGAAATTGTTCCTCGATGACATAGCCAGGGTAACACAGGTAAGACGTGTCGTCAGGGCGGCGTATTTGTGTCTCCGTGAGGAACATCACAGCGGGCCGTGCCGTCTCTAGGTGATGGTGGACGGCATCGAGGTTCGTATGGAGTCCACGGATGTTGGTGAACTCCACCTCGAAAAGTGAAGTTGTAGGGTTTCCTGGGACCGCTGTGGAACGTTTTCTTTTTTTATGTTGCACTGCCATAATAAATATGAAGAAGAAGCGTGAAGACAGGGCGACATTTGGTGCAGCAGTAAGTGACAAAGCGCAGGGGCTAGCTTCGTCTGGAACCGTGTGGTTAGGTTGGAGCCGACCCGCTGGACGGAAGGGCTCCCAAACCCTGATGCAAGGCCGCCGCTACCCCACACCGGTTACCACCCGGAGCGGCGATCCCACATCAGGATTATGCGCAACATGTGGGGCAGCCTCCTGGGGTGGTTGGTCCCAGGCGGGCCCCATGACTGTGTTGCGGGCGGCCGGGCTAAGGGTCTCCCTGGCCGGCGAATCGACCTACACCACCCACACTAGACTCCGCGTCGTCCCCACTGGTCCCATGCCTGCTGCACTATACATCGCCCCGGGCCCGGCGGTGTTGCTGCTGAACCCCTAACGCAACCCAGCCTGGGCTGGGTTACTTGGGGGGCTTTAGCACAGCTGCACGGTGGTACCCCCCCGGACCAACACTCTTGTACCACCTGGTACCCACGTAGGGGCCGAAGCCACTCCATAGGTACCGTAAATTAACGAGCCTCGTCCGTTTATCAGCAGGTGCGCCACAAGCAGGTGAGGTCGCTGGGGCCCTAAAGATGTTGGTAGAGCCCCTTTGCACCCATAGAGCCCCTTTGCACCCATCTTATAAGTAATATATAATTTTACTTTTATCGTGTTTTATTTATCAACGATATTGTAAGAGTTACGAGTTACTTTGCGTAACATTATTATTATTATGTTTTGCTATAATAGGCACCTACTTACATAATTAAATAATGTAATATAAACACCTGTGAATACGATTTATTCGTATAATGAACCCAGTAGTCATATTACTTAGGTCCTACTTAACTCAATGTTGTGCCGGACTCAGCCGTCCCTGGGAAAAATACGTCCCAAAATTTCTTTATTTTGTTTATTTCGGATTTCACATCTACCTGACCTAAAACTTTTATAGATTATTGCTATCGAGTTTTGAAATAGATAAGTTTCATCTATACACGCCCAGCTATTTTTTAATGTTTTTATTTTTGTTGTAGCTATTATATTTAAGCTGTTACAAAGGTTTTTATTTATCATAAAGCGCGGAAAGTATTTCCACCACTTTCCGCGCCAGTGGGGGGCTAAGGGGTCACACTATAATAGCCATGGGAGCCTGGACTTGGGCACTACAGTGTCCACTAAAATCGATCGAGTTATTCAACCAATGAAATCGCAGAAAATGTCGGTCACGTAACCTAATTAACACATTTTTGATATTTTTCGCGATATCATTGGTTTTCGACTGAAGTCTACACTGCTTGTGCTATTCCAGTACTCAGTATCTAATATACTTTCGACAAAACTAACTTGCAAGTTTGAAAGTAGGCAATGATGATAGCTTTGGTAAATACACCACGAAAATTCCAGTTCTCTGAGCGTGAAAAGATTGCTCAGTACGGCATTATTTGATGGGTAAGGGAATAATCTAGGTACCTATTTTTTCTTTATTATATTGTTATTGTTGTTTTGGTAGTGTGTTGCATTGTACTGATTGCTGTGTACTTACTTACCTTTTTGGTTATTGGGAGAACTTGTAATTGGCCATACAGTAATGTGTTTTTAGTTCATAAGACGGTTACCTGTAAGTTCTCGAAATTATAAAATAAAAATAAATAGATGTTTATCCGATTACGCTAGCGAGGTAACGTTTACCGACGACAAAATATAGATACTTAAATTCTTATAATGTAGGTATACGTTGTATTCTATGTTCACCTTTACAAGCTTAAATTTTGGTATGTTTGAAAGACAGATTTGTAAGATATTTGTAGACTTGTGATAGTTGTTTTTGAAATGTAGGTATCACAGATAATTATATACATAGATACAAAGTACAAACTTTTAAGTAAGTGGGTACCGTCCTAGACTTGGGTTTCTACGGAGCGCGTGGCTGGTGGACTTTTAGGTTACCTCTGGCGCTGGGCAAAAATCCAGGCCCAAACGCTCAATTGCAATACCGAACAAAGTTTCCTTGTCCCGCACCGTGAACTAGTTCAGAGTAACTAGTTCTTCTAGAAAAATCTTCGGGAAAAATCAAGCATTACCTTGACATTGGCGAAATCATCGATGAACATCGATAGAGCCACGTTTTTTGTTAATAAGGTGGGTACCTACTTATAAAACTATAATATCATTGAGTTATATCCTATATAATATCAATGTATAATATATGGACGAAACTGAGACCTCAATTAGGGGTCGAAATGTTGAAGAGTGCTGGCCTCATTGGCATTGTGTAATAAATACCGTATAACCTTCGGTTCGGCATGCCATTTTGGATGGCAATGCAAAAAATGCAAAGTGGTTTTCAATGAAGTTCGAACCTCATCATCTCATTAATACGTATGTTTACTAATTTGATTACAACTTATAGGTACTTATGTAATTGATTTTAGAATAAATTAAGAGGCCTGTTAAAGGTTAAGGACGAATTTCAAAACTTGAATGCTTTTTACTTCCACTGGTTTCTCCTATAATCCATACTAAATGTAGATAGGTACTTAATTTTTTTTTTATTTATAATTTTTGTACATACACACAAACAACAAACAAGAAACAGAAGTACAAAAGAATAAAGTGAGCATAGTACAAGGGCACTACTAATTCCTAAAGGAATCTCTTCCAGCAGGCCTGAGAGGAGAAGTAAGAGTGAAAAGGCTAAGGGTATGCAGTGTAAGTAAATAAATAAACCTACATAAACTATGTTGCTGTAATATATACATAGATAAATATTGTACTTGGTTAATTTTGTACTTGGCTAAGGGACAAGCTTACGTATTTCTCGGCCATTTGGTAAATTTTTTATTTATTTTTTTATTTTTATTAATTAGGTGTCACGGGGACAGCGCTGGCATACAAAATAGATAGATAAATCAAGAGTTCAATAGTAAAAACCTAATTAAACATGTTATTAAATAATTGTCTTACGTAATCTTTCAGCTGGTACGAATAGACATTAAACCTTTCACTTTGCATAAACACATTTACTTACCTACTTACGTCTCTCTACCTACTTGGCTCAATAAAGCCGTATGATTTTGCACATAATAATTAATTAAAGACATACGTAACACCCACTTCTGGTCTACTTGTTCAAAACAGAGACAGATTAAAAACAATTAATTTAAAGACATTAATTTGTAAAATAAAAACTACAGTAGAATACAAATCATTAAGTACAAATAAAAAATAGTACGTAGAACTACATCTAGGTACTAATCTTCAACGGATTTATACACAACAGTTAACCAACCGCGTTGCTTTAAGTTATAACTAGCTACTATGTACGGTTTATGATGCAGCATCACGTCATAAAGTATCGTGAAACGTATAAAGGTAAATCTCCTAGGTATACTGGTGTTCACGTAAAAAAACGCTGGGCGAGAGTGGGAGAGATGTGTTTGTGACTCTCGCTCTTACCACAGATTAATAAATAGTTACTACGTACTCGCTGTTACCGCCATATAGATCGATAAATCGTTTACTGCGCAGCTTGAAGATCAGCGTTATTTTTATGTTACTCGAGTATAAGTACTCCTTACTCAGAAAATCAAGTTTATGGAGAATGACAAGGCTACATAAGTTTCAGTTTCATGAGTCGTAACTCATGATAAGACATCGACCTAGCAAAAAACTACTGGGTACTAATTGTTTTAACTCTAATACTATTGGTTATGACGTTGGTTGAATCTCGACCAGGGGGTCACTGGTGTCGGAGACAATTGCTTCCTCATTAGACGGCGCCTGCGTCGCCGTTGTCAAGCCGTCGATTATTCTATAAAGTTTTCTTGTATCATATTGGAGTCAGTTAGCGGTGTTTGGTGATTGTTTTGTACAATTTCACTATCACTTCAAATTATAAAACAAAATCTGTATGCTTAGATCTTTTAAACTACGCAACGGTTTTCACCAATGGATGGTTCTTGAGGAAGGTTTTTCGTATAATTTGTCAATGTTATAAAATACTATTTTTTATAAAACTACAATTTCGTAGAATTTAAGACAGTAAATCTTGTTTCAATTATCAGTTTGTTATTAATTATTTATAATGTTTCAGGCAATGTTCTTGTCTGGGAAATGTTGAAGTACTTACCTAATTAGATTAGCAAGGTCATTCATACATTACATAATAATATATTTATTTAATCTGTTAAAGATATTTTTAAGCACATCTGCAGCATAACTGTCATATAGGTATATTTTTTATTAGCTTAAAAGAGTAAAGAAAAAATAAGAATTTATTTCTTTTTTAACCAACTTTCAACAAAGGACTTCCTCAATTTGACTATACTGTTTGTTACCTCATATTTTGGATTGGGCGAACGGATTTAATTTTTTTTTTAAATTGAAACTTACTCTACTTCCCAGTTGGTCCCATTTCAATTTGGTCCCATTCCGACTATTATTTGATCCCATTTCGGTAATTTGCAGTCGTTTTTTCAACGATCAATCGTCAAGGTACTACGACGGCCACCATTGCTTGGTACAATTTTGGTACTTGAAATAAAAAAAATAAAAATTACAAGCAAAAAACACAAAAAATGAGTGATAAGAAAAAAAACTAATAATTTTATGAAAACTTCAAAGTACTATAACTAGAGAACGGTTAAGTTTGAAGTTCCATAGTCAAATCAGTCAGAATTCATCACCCCGTCAAAGGACAGTCCTTTGAGTTTGTAGTTTCCATAAATTCTCGGTCGTGTAATTCATATTTATGTGCGGGAGAATTCGCAACTTGTGGATATGGCTAATAAAGCGAATTATATATTTTATGATTTTGTTTATGATTCACATGCTGTTTCACGTGTCTCTGGTTTAAGAGTAGCCTGGGAGCCAATTCATTAGAGTCATATGTTTCTCAAGTCAGGTTATTAAGTAACTAGGTCTGTATTTGTACTTACACAATATTTCAGCTATGTAAATCAGTGTTATTTTATTTTTTATTTATACTCTTTTATTTGTACATCGAAGAAAACAAACATCACATTCAAATATTTACAACATGCACAAAGGCGTACTTAGGTCAAAAATGACTTCTCTTCCAGCAGACCTTATAATTTTACAGGATAATTATTACACATAGGAGAGAAGATAAGTTACACAAATCAAAGCATAGGGTAGAAAGTTTGAAATTATTTATTTATTTGTATAGGTCAATAAATGGCTCTTACAAACGTCAGTAAGTACTTAAAATAAAAAATGTCATTGCTTCTATATTTACATGTACTGCCAGATTCGCAAAGCAATAAGTAGAACCGAGAGAAAGAACCTGGCAATAAAACTCTCGGTCACTCTTTTCAAATAATTGACTCATTTACACATTTTCTTAAGACTAAATGTGGACGAATATACATTGGTCTCGTGTCAAAATCAAAGGGAGTGTATAATACAACAAAAAAATTATTATAGTCGCCTAAGTACAATATGCTACAATTACGGCATTTTAGGAGGCGCCTGCACCATGCTCAAGCCAGACACTTTTATCATTAAGGTAATCAACTGTCTTATAATATGCTTTTTGACATAAAGTGGTCTTTATAAAGTTTTTAAATTTATTGTCGGGCATACAAAGGACCGATTCAGGCAATTTATTATAAAAGCTTAGAAAGAAAAGTTTAGAGAATACAAGATGTACACACAAAAAAAGAGAACCAGTTACCTACATAACCCATACAAATATCATACACAAATGTGTATAAAAACAAAGGAAGACATTACCTACTTCGGAAGTTTTCCAAAACTCGTCTCTCAGATGTCCAATAAAAGACTCGCACGTAGGTATATCATGTGTCAGTTTAGTGGTAAGACAACGGTAAGACCGCAAAATAAATAGTACCTCTATGTTTAAAAAATATGGTTTTTTAATGCTCACATTTTCATTATAACACATAAGTCACCTCTAAACACAGACACTATTATTACATTGCAACCAAATGTACTTAGTAAATAATAATACACTAGGTGTGTACTAACTATCGACTAGACTAGACACCTATCTAGTCACTGAAGGTCTTTCAAAACATTTATATTAACTAACTACCTATAGAAATGTGAAATCTAGCTATTTTCTTCGGTTATTACTTCGGTGATGTTATTTACGATCAATAAAATTAGTTTCAAAATAACATTTTACAGCTTGGCTCATACGTCATTCATGGTTAAGAGTGTTTGGTCTACATTATCTTTGAGGGTCTTGGACTGCAGAGTATGCATGCAGTCCAGACTGTTGGATTTTTGGTTCAGATTACAAAACGAATTTTAAATTGCATCTTCTTATAAAAAATGTCGGTTTTGGAAGTTAACAGATTAGAAACAAAAAAGGGTGATATCTATGATTAGAGTGCATATAGTACTAGACTATCATCAGACTATCATCAGATGATAGTCTAGTTGCGTTCTGGACAAAACACTAATTTTAAGATGTTATTTTTAGGCTTTGTGGTTTTGTACACATATTTATGTAGTCTTCGGAATTTACAGGCGATTAAATAAAAATAAAATTACACGTGAATATTTGAACACTTACTTGTGTAGCGACGTTTAGGAAGAGTTGCAGCTCCTGTGGTCGCAATGTGCCACCGGGACCAAGGGAGGAGTCATACCGTTTAGTTCTTCTTGAATGCAATGCCGAAAGATTCTCCAATGCTCATCTGTTGGCCCTGTCTCATTATTTTCGCCGAAATATCGCTTCTGCTGGTGGCCGCACTTGCTCAAACCATGTCGTGAAATAGTAGATTTTTAACCAAGGGATAAAAGCACCGCCGGGCGCCACTGGAAATACCTTTCTGCTTGTAACCAGAGACGCCCGGCAACAGACGTTAGAGCGGCCGCGGCCTTTGGCCGCGGAATTAGAAAAAAAAGCGATAAAAGCATCCGGCAGAAATGGGCGTTTTCACCCGAGTTATACACTCTACTTTTCATTTCGAATACGAGGAAAGCAAATAAAAGTCAATTAAAAAGATTATAACAATAGAGATTGATCACATATAGAGTATTGTGCTTCCCGCCTTTTTTGTTTTTGTTTCTCATTCGTGCTTTTTTCAGGGCAGGCTGTGACCTTTTGATCATACCGCCTTGTCATTAGTTATATGTTTCCATGCAAAATAGTCCTATGTACACACAGTATAAACAATATTGTGAATGGACCAAGAGACCACGACTGCTATCTTGTGTCTGGCTCGGCAATAAGCGAAATGGAATGTTTACAAATAATATGTAAAAAAATAACTAAGTAATACTTGTTAAAATTATTATGAAATTATGAATTAAACACGTGTCACCGACTGGCAATATTCTCAGAAGGCCACGTTTTAGAGCAAAGCTTTTGGGACCTCGATTAGATATATAACAATCCCTTATCCTTTTATTTACGTCTATTATGTTCAAAATTATGTTGGACCAAGTTAACTGGCAAACAGTGAGCTTAATATTATGCCTCTGTATGCCCTGTCGGAGAAATAGGTGTGAATATGAGAGAAGAGAATTGTAAATGACAAATATTCGAACTCGTGAGATTGATCTTTGTAAATAATACAACAGATTACATGTATTTTGTGGTAAGTACAGTTTTGTTTTATAACACGGTCACATATACCTACTCAATATATAATACACAATTACACAATATTGTATAGACTCATTAAGTAGTATTCGATATTTCACGTGAAGTGACTGCCATCTGTCGCCCTTTTTGAACGCGGCAGCGATGATGATGATTTTGATGATGACGTTGATGATGACTGCCATCTGACCTCCACAACCCATGGGCGATATTGAAGTTCTGTAGTTAGACCGGTCGGATTTTTGATTAAGGGCTCCAACTCCTTAGCGACTGCCATAGATGTTCGTATGACAACCGGGACCGAGCAAGGCTTAACATGCTCTCCGAGGCACAAAATATATTTATAACATATCCTTGTATATTCAGTTAAATTGTGTTAATGTGAAAACTTGAAACGCCCGCAAATGTAGTCGGAGTTCTACAAGGAAGTATTATGGGCTCTGTTGGATTAGCATCATATTTTATAAAGCCTTTGAAATCACGTCACCTCATGTACCACGATCATCCAATTTCATCTCAATGCCACGCACGACTTATATTAATATATATTATAGCATATTTGATGGTACTAATTCCAACTGGGAAGTCGTATATAAGGAAAAGTATTCAGTTAAGAAACCAATTTTGATTTTAGAATACGATCCAATAATATTGAACACGTGACTGGGCTGTTTAATGTAAATTAATAGGCGAGACTGTTTAAAATTAGTCCTACGGGTTATTAAACGATAAATATATTGGTCTCTATGAATAGAACTACGTGGGAGAGGATGTCTCTGCCCGCGTGGAATAACTTATAACATGTAAGTAGGTACTTAGGTACTTTGTAGTTTTTTTTCTCGTGTTTATGTCGTAACAGTAATAATATCATACTTCATAACTACGAGTAGAATCTAAAGACTAATAAGTATTTTGTATCTAACTTAAATTGCTAAATAATTAAGATTTAAGAATGTGTACATTGGCACTTTTCTTATTATTGAATGGAATCAGGCGTTACCTGGCGAAAGTCCATGATAAAACAATGGGGTATATATTTAGCGAAATTAGTGCAATTATATAAAAAAATCAACATCTTACTTTTCTTATTGTCTCTTTATGAATGAATTATGACACTTGTCCATGTTGTCTTAAAGTATAGCACTCACTGCACTATTACACTACACTAACTCGAAGGTTTAGTCCTTCTCAGTCTTCTCACTATGTCCGTGGTATCGATGAGCTTGAACTTTTTAGTGAAGATAGTATCCGATTTTGATGAAACAAGGTCTATAATGTTGTTCTGACTCTTGACTTGATTGTCATTAAAGGTAGATATCTATAAAAACCGCCTGAAAATCCGTTCAATATGGCTGTTGGAATTTTTGTTTGTTTTTGAGTTGCTGATTGGTTATGGATTTTCTTTAGTGCCCGGTAACGGCAATAAGCGCGTTCAAACTTATCGTACCTCGAATTATAATAATTGTCGTTGCTATTTTCGTATTCGATTAAATTGATAAGCGTCAAAGTAATTTTCAGTGTTTCGATCGCACCACACGTTTCGCGCCGAGAAAAAAAACACTTTTTCTTAAGTTCCTTTTTTGAAATCGCGTTATTGCTTTGTTTTTTTTACGAGATCTGGCAAAGCGTGGATGTCTAATGCACCCGTCTATCCCTTCGTGCGTGATGTAGATATATGTCTTTCATGTCTGTAAGTACACCCACCGACCTACCTACTTATATTTTATGTTTGTTGGAAAACTAGGTACCTATGTGATGTTTTCTTTGAATTCAAAGGCTAATAAAAGTAAATTCAAACTTATATGGCTTGGCATCGACTTCAAACAGATTAATTACAAAACACATATGTTTTTTATTAAGTTTGTTTCTCGCTTTTTACTGAGCTGTTATGTTTAGAAGTTGGTTCAACTTTTTATAATTGGTTTTAATGCCTAACAACAACTGTAAACAACGTTCGGATACTGATACTGACTGACTGAAATGATTGAACGTCACTTTTCTTGAGTGACGTTCATACCTAAGTATATCACATCATGCGAATCATCATTCATTCATATATTCATGCCCCAACGACCGAATACTGAAACGTCACTCAAATATTCAGGACCTGTTTAAATGATTGAGTAGCACTTACGTGCAGCGCAAACGGCACACTTTTTGTGTGATCGACAAAATGTCTGCATGGCGCGCAAAAAGTCAGTCGCGGATTTTTCACAGACTCAACGCACACCACGCACATCTTCGATCATCTGCGTTAGCGCGCGTTGAAGCCAACGTTCAATTATTTTCGCACACTTTTTGTGCGGCGCTGCGCGGTGCGGCTCGGCACGGTCTGTCCGAAACACAGATTTTGTGTGCGCCGGACTTTTTGCGCGTCGTGTACGTTAATGCATATAATTGCATAGGTTCTATATTCACAGACTAAAAAGTGCGTCACGGATAGTCTTTCGTCTACGCTGCACCTTAAACTTAATTTTTTATACAAAAACTTCACTTTGAGTATCTGCTTATTTGAGTGACGTTTCAGTATTCGGTCGAAAACCTCGTAGAGTAGAGCAGATGCATAATGAACTGCTTCGGTGGCGTGCTCAGTAATAATTAGTGCTTATTTTCAACTCCGGGGTTTCGGGTTCGATTCCTGGGTCAAATCTAATTTTTGTGGGACCCACAAACGTTTGTTTCGGAGCTACAGCCAACTATGGCACAGCCAATTAAAGTCCTAGGCTATATATAAATTATATTTATCGAAGTACATATGTTTAGAGAAGGAAAACTCAAGACATAAGACAAAACTCTATACCTACCAACCCGTCTGGCCAGCGTAGTATAAGTATGTAGGTTTTAAATTCCCCCTTTTTGGGGGAAGCCTAAGTCCAGCAGTGAGCTTCAAATGGGCTGTAAAGATAAAATTAAACTCCACCATATAGGCACCATGTAATAAGGGACGAGCCTACTGTCGCTAAATGATTACCAAGGCCTCGTCCGTTGCTCGGTATCACTTGCATAGTTGCATGTGAGGTTGCTTTGCTGGAACCTCTATGAACCACGAAAACGAAGACGAAGTCATTAAGACTATTATCAATCATTAGGATAAGATCACCATGATCATTGAGGACTATTCAGTTCTAATCCTGGGGTTAAGTATCTATGTAACACGGTAGTAACGGAGTCAAAATTTTATATTGCCAAGCTTGAAACCTTCAACTTCAACCCCTCTTAATGGTTTCCACTTATCGTATCGATATTTTGTTGGCCCGGACATAGTCGATAAGTGACAACCGACCGACTACCATTTTCATATTTGGATAAGGCTGTAGAGATACGTATGTATGCATCATAGTGCCCATTTATGAGTTATATATAGTATTAAAATGTGAAGTATTCAAGAAGATAAAATAGGAACCTACAGTAGGTATACATTGATAATAACATTCCACTTTTAAATTTGGAATAACTTACTAATAACTGTTTCGGCGATATGAGGTGGGTATGGTCATAAACAATAATAGATGAAAAATAAAAGTGACATTTGGTAAGTTTTATATTTGGAACGTCATTGTTCATTTAGAGGTGATCTCTGAACCTAATCTACTTGTCGATTCTATTATAGTTTTAAAAATTCAGGTCGAATACCGAAACTAATCAACTCCTCTATCATTTGAAATTAGCTGTGAATAAATAAACAGTAGGTATTAATAACGTCTGTCAGGTGTGGTATGGTTGGTGTTATTCGGAAGTGGAAAGAGCATTGACCGACCCTTGAGTAGGTACCCACGGCCCTCACGAGCACGATACTCGATAGACTTTCATGACAAAATTATGTAGGCTGGTGGTCGATATGGCCTTATTTGGAATGTTCGAGAATAAATGTTAATTTTGTCGTGTAATGAAGCTCATAGAATAAATTGATCGTCTAAAGTTGTGATTGGCGTCGCAGATAGTCGGAGTTTTTCCTGTTTATAATTTTATCACGAATTACCATACTACTTATGTACCTACGTGGCTATCTATTAATCTCTTTCTCTTTATTACTCAAAGGACGCATACCACCAAGATCTAACAAAAACTTACATCAATCGACGAATGTTCCCTTAAATATCCGACCGAAACAAGTTAAATTTAAAAAAAAACCTTTTGTTTTTGAATTTGAGATTTGTTTTTTTTTTTATTATTGTTAACTATTTACTAACACATGTCAGTTTACCCGCTAAAAGTAAACTGATATTTGAGAGTGCATTCTGAATGCAAACATAATATTTTCATAACACCGTTGTGTGAATAATTATGTGAGAATGTGTTCATATGGCATACCGTCGTCCAAAGCATCCAAAGGCTATCATAGTAAACACAAAAGGCTACTATCATTATTGTGATGGTGTTTTATAAACGATACACACAAAGCCTACCCAACTGAATGAAAATACCACTAAATGCTTTACTCACTTCGCCACGGAGAGGTAAAAAATACATCTGGATGGTTTGTTGTTATGATACCATTGTGTCACTTGGTTGGTTTCGGTCTGGGTCGGGTGTTGTCTTGCATTCCTCGTAAACCGAGTTGAGAAACCAATACTCGATATCCACAACGTGATACAATTCGAATACATACTGAGTCATCTGTCGACATCCGACGAACCGAGTCGAGTTGTAGTGGAATTCTCATGGCCATCAGTTCGCGTGCACCGGTGTTCGAGCGCGGTCAAACTTATCGTACCTCGTATTGTCGTTGCTATTTTCGTATTGGATTAAATTGATAAGCGTCAAAGTAACTCAGTGTTTCGATCGCACCACACGTTTCCCACCGAGAAAAAAATAACTTTTTTCTTAAGTTCCTTTTTTTGAAATCGCAGTATTGCTTTATTTTTTTTATAATTTAAAGCCTTGGAATTATTGGTTTGACGGATGAGTGAGATATCGTTTCCGAAGGTGTTGTGGGAGAGTGAGTCGGGAGACGTTGGCGCAATGGAGAGTTGTTACAAGCTGTATACTTGGATTAACAATACAGTGCTGATGTTGCTGTTCCAAATATTCTGGAAAGTGAGCCAGATATCTGACTACTTAACTGGAAAGTAAGTTACATTATTTTTATTTAATCAAAATAGTATAGGTACTTACCTATTGTCTAGTAAATAGTACCTACTTAAGTACCTTAACCTTACGTTACCTAACCGGTTTTAGATTGGAAACATAGTATAACTGTATCAATTTTTTAATCAACAACCTACCTGTCTATTGTCCCTAGGGGCGTTTAACACACCCAAATATCACATTTTTGTTAGTCATTTGAGTGTCAACTTGGGCCTGGGAGCTCTTTTTGTTGAAAATAATAGGCATTTAGGTACCTACATACTTACTTATGTTAATATTTACTTACTTAGATACGAATATTACTTATTAGGTTAGTAGCATTGAGTTATTATTACTACGTAGTTAGTAGTTACCTACGTAGGTAGGTAACTATATATATAAATTTGTATAAAAAAAAATCACATCCCAAAAGTTTTGTCATGGATACCATTGTCAGACCGGGACCAAATTGAAATGGGTCGGAAGTTCTGAAGTAACAGACATAAAAAAGTACAGTCAAATAGAGAAACTCTTCCTTGTTTAAAAAGGAATTAATCCATAGTCAAGCAGACACTTATTTAATACTTACTTACTTACTTATTAAAAAATTAAATGTTCTATTTCTAAGAACCCTTACTACTTAGTACCAGAAAGCTATCTTGTTTGAACCCATATACGTACCTACGAATTATGATTATTAGTCATGCCTCTTCTCTTTTTCTTTTTTTAAAGCGTGGCTCCATCGATGTTCATCGATGATTTCGCCATTGTCAAGGTAATGCTTGATTAGTTGATAGTCCCGCACAGAAGAACTAGTTATTCCAAAATAGCTCCAGGTGCAGGACAAGAAACGTTGTGTAGGTATGTGAGTGTCTGGAAACCCTATTTTTGCGGAGTGCCAGAGGTAACCTAATAAGCCACTAGCCACGCGCTCAGTAAAAATCGAACTCCTGGTCATGCCTCGTCATGGACACAATAAGACTACATTCTTCTTTAGCGTGACGTTCATTTTCCTCCATATTTGTAAATTCGTCATCAAAATAGATACCTTACTAGGTACCTAGTTTGATGACGAATAGAGACACACAGAATAGAGAAGGTAGGTACCTACCTACTATTTCGGAAATCAAAATTAATAATCACCTTGCAAATCTAAATACGAAAGTTCCAAATGACTTCTTTTTCTATATTTCTATAAAGTTGTACTCGTATACAAATATTATAAAGCAGAAGAGTTTGTTTTTGTTTGTTTGAACGCGCTAATCGTAAGAAGTACCTACAGGTTCGATTTGAAAAATTATTTTTTTGGTTGAGAAGAGCATTTATCGAGAAAGGAAGGAAATTTTTCAACAACTATATGTAAACGTATTACATCGCCATTTGCTAATGTAATGGCACAGGGAAATTTGACAAACTAATAACAAAAACAAAAATTAAAAACAAACCTACAACTAGATGAATAATTTTATTTGAAAACAAAACAAAAAGTATTCTAGTCTGTTCTTACTTCCTAGCAAAAGTAAATAGGTATAAACTAGCTTTAATAAGATGATAATTTATGGCAGATCTCCTTAATCTGGTTCCTCTCTCCTTAACGTGCTACGCCGACGATACCCTCGTCACGGCACGGGGTGCAACGCATCAGGAGGCAGCACTCAAGATCACGACGGGGGTTGCCCAAGTCGTGGGTCGGATACGGCGACTGGGACTGGAGGTGGCCCTGCACAAGTCCGAAGTTCTCTGTTTTCACGGACCTCGGAACGGTCCACCTGAAGGTTCCAGCATAACTGTAGGCGTTAGTTAGTGTAGGAGGCGTTAGCATCGGCATCAAACCCTCGATGAAGTACCTAGGGATCGTACTTGATAGGCGATGGAACTTCGGACCACATTTCCGAAGTTTGGTCCTCAAAGTGTTGGGGGCATCGGTCGCGCTTTCGCGACTCATGCCCAACCTAAAGGGACCCAACGCCTCCTGCAGGAGACTGTACCTGGGGATCGTGCGGAGTATGGCCCTATACGGGGCTCCCGTATGGGGGGAAAGATTGATGGTCAAGAGTAACGCAACGCTACTGAATCGGCCACTGAGGACCTTGGCCGTCAAAACCATACGGGGGTACCGCACGATCTCCGGAGAGGCTGCATGTCTCTTAGCCGGGACCCCTCCATGGGACCTGGAAGCGAGAGCCCTTGCGTCATTGTTTGAATGGCTCAAGGAGGCACGGAGACTCGAGAAATCGAGGACCAGCGGTCCCAACTCCGCTAGGATCTCATGGAGACTTGGAGGGTGCGACTTGAGCAACCAAAGTGAGGAACCACCGTCACCGCGGCGCCGGCGGTGAGACCGATCATGGACGAGTGGCTGCAGAGGCGGTATGGTGACCTCACGTATCGTGAGACGTATCGTGAGATCGTTACCGGGCATGGATGCTACGGTAGCTATCTGTTTCGCATCCAGCGTGAGGTCACACCCCGGTGTCAACACTGCGAGGTTTCCGACGACGACACCGCACTCCACGCGTTGGTGCAGTCCTCAGCGTGGGCGAGTCTGCGCCGGGACCTAGTAGTGGGTCTGGGCGTGGATATCCTCTCGCTGGAAACCATGTTCCAAGCCATGGTCTCCAGCGCGAGTAGGTGGAACGTGGCCGTGTCCTTCTGCGAGCAAGTATGCTCGCGAAGGACGTGGCCGAGAGGGCGAGGGAGCGTACCCTCCCCGCTGAGTTCCGCAGTCAGCGGCCACGGCGCCGCAGACTCATCTACGCCCAGGATCATCGACCTCCATGATTGGGGCCTGAGGAAGGCGGGCTAGCTCCAGAAGCAGGCTAGAAGGGTTGCGCAACCAGATTCACTCACCGACGCGGGATAAAACCCAACCCCAACGAAGCGGGATTTTCATTCCCACCAAACCCCCGAAGAGGCCACACAGGTGGCCAAAGTCCGCCGGGCGCCACTGGAAATACATTCTGGTGTCACCAGAGACGCCCGCAGCAATGGACATGGGAGCGGCCGCGGTCTCGCGGAATTATAAAAAAAAAGATCTTAATCAGACATTGTAATTCAGATGGATTTTGTAATTTACTTAATTATGCCTCTTAATTTTGCATGCCAGTTGGCGGAAATATGGTGGAACCAAGTGGAACTATAAACTATATACCTATGTAGGTATGGTACTTACCTGTATTTCGCAAAAAATAAAGAATAGAATAGAATGGGTACCTAATACTTACTTATTCCAGTACTAGGTTACTGATTTTCGTCTTTTTGAGACTTTCTCTTAACTAACAAAACAGTTGTGACAATGGTCTCGTGTATAACTCCTATATTTGTTCATCCTTGACTTGAATACTCGAGCAAAAAAAAACAAGCAAAGTTAAGTGATCACGTATAAAATCGTAAGTATTCTGTAATCTAACCTTGGGCACTTCTAACTTCTAACCCTGCTTAAATAGTAGTCGGTTGAACTAACGACTTGTGAGTACTCTAGAGGGAGTTTGATCCCGGGATCAGGTCAATATGAACTGCAAATAACTAATATTTGTACAAAATCAGTGTATATCACGTACAAGAAAAGATTGAAAACAAACAAAACAAATTGTAGAGAATTTAATTTATTCTCTACAACATTGTAGTAGGTAGGTACCTACTATAAACATATCAAATACCGAGAATCCTATAGGAAAGAGATTCCTATTTGCAAAAAAAAATGATTTTTGTGACCTTTAAAAACCTCAGAATTTACTAGACACGGACGGAAAACCTACCGTTATGATACAGACAACTGGATGTCCAAATACAAGTTTACAACGAGTTTACATCTTCCAAAGTTCCGAGGTTATTGCTAATACAGAACTGACCTAAATACCTAATGCTAAACTTTAAAACCTATAACGCTAATTCTAAAAATATCTAATAAGAAGTGACGTTTTCAAGCCTCCTTTTAAAACCAAATATCAACATTCTTACATAATTCAAAAACTTACGGCATTCGTTATAAAACAAGGTCGTGATGTTATTTCAACTAGTTTGTTATTTATGTTAGGCCTAGATTATTTTCGTAAGTATATAATTTGAGTTAAGTTTCCTTCGACTCTAATTTCCAACTCGGAAAATTTCGAACTTAAAGGACATTATTATTATAAAAAATAAAGCCAAAAGTCCAGGATATAAAGTACCCATAACAATTATTAGTTATTATGATAATTATATAATTATTGGTATCCAGTCATTTGACAAAAAACAAATGACAAATTTTTATTTGAAAAACAACGTTTGACAAATTTATACTTGATAAATATATCATTTTACAAACTACCCATAAGTTAATAAACTACCTACTCATTTGACAAATAATTTATCAGACAAAATTCCAATATGCCAAAAAACTATTTCACAAATGGATTATTTTGTAAACATGTTACTTAGTTGGCAAAATAACGTAAAAATAACATTTGACAAAGTGCTTTACTTGGTAAATATTTTATTTACCAACATTTAGCCGCGGCAGCGGCAGGCGATTGCCAGAAACGAAGTCTAATATGCACACTTTTTGTTTGACATCAATATTATTTTCATAGTGGTGATAGTTATCGTGATGTATGATAAAATGATAATAGAAGTGAAGTAAGGTAGGTAGTTTACACACACATATCACGCCTATATCCCGAAGGTGTAGGCAGAGGTGCATTACACACCCACAATTTGCCAGTATTTTAAGCCCCACGTAATAGGGGGCAAGCCTATTGCTGTCACCAGGCATACATATAATGGATTATGTCCAATAGGCCGATTGAATTTAATAATAAGTAGCAGCATTATTGTAATTTTGAAAAAAAAAATTATGAAATGTTGATGAAAGGCAACAAAATTTTACGTGTCAGCCGCTGTGGCACAGCCAATTAAAGTCCTGATCGTCTTGGACTACACACATACAATTAATAACCTATTATAATTGTTAGACTATCGTGTTCTGAATTCATTATACTATTTATAATTTCGGGACTTAAACGCTCAATTTACCTTATGAAACGTCAGGGCAAACATAAGGTAAATTACGGCTCTAAAACCCGAAATCATTAATAGTATTACATATTTAATAGATATTTATATTTACATGTTATAATATTACATATGTATTAAGTGGTGCACGTTACACTATTACAATTATACTTGTCGGGAAACTTTGTAATTGACTAAGTGTCCAAAGTATCTTTAATGACCTTATATCATGTGTCATGTGTTTAAATAGCTGTTAAGTTTTCTAATAAATAAATAAATAAATAGTATAAAGAGACGTACGTACGTAGAAAGAGAAACATCGTCGAAGAGTTGCATTCGAGCGTAATTTTAATGCTGTTTATTTTGAATTCGAAAATTTACGATTAAATAAATTAATGGCATTTATTATTATCGTTCAGTCGATAAGTAATACTTTTTATGATAGGTTAACCAAGTTAAGGTAGTTAACTTTTTACTGCTTCGGTGGCGTGGCAGTGGTCGGTAGTGTAGTGCATCCGCTTTCGACGCCGGACTCTTGGGTTTGATTCCCGGTCGGGACAAACTTTGTGTGACGTTTGTACCGAAGTTCCAGACTTCGGTACAAACGTCACACAATTGTTTCCTATGTATAATAATTGTATATACTCGTATTTACAAAATAAAATGTATATAGTATTTATACCAGTTTATCTAGTATTCATATCACAAGCTCTGCTCAGTTTGAGACTAGATGCCGTTGTGTGAAATTGTCCTAACATATTTATATTTACTTATTTATTTAAATTAACTGATAATTTCTAAAACGTTCAACCACTTGCATATTATTTTCATTGTAGTTATTTACTTATCTAACTTTTTGAAAAGGAAGATACTATAGATACTGATCTTTTTTCTCACTTTTTAGTGCTTTAGAATAAAACGCATAACTTTTTTTTTGCTGGAATTGTTTTATGTCTTTCAATGAATTTTGAATGGCCTTTATACCTAGGTATAAGTTTTTTTTCACACAACGTCATCTAGCCCAAACTAAGCTATAAGTTACGTAGTAACTATTTATTAATCTGTGCTATAAGCTTGTGCTATGGGATCTAGACAACTGATAAACATACTTATATATTTCTAAATACATACATAATATACATAGAAAACAGCCAAACTCCGAAACCCGGAAATCGAACCCGAGACTCCGGGAGTCGAAAGCTGATGCACCCGACCACGCCACAGAAGTAGTTATACAGGGTTATTTTAAAAGTAAGACGTATATCGTGTTAAATTGTTGCTGGATTTATCTTACTATTAATGAAGTGCGTATAATACGAGTAGATACTACTACAATATTATTAGTACCTAGGTCCTGACTTGGGTGCGACGTTATGACTAGTATCATTCAAATGAAGTTGACCGCCACTTCTTGTTGACCACGATACCAACGACAACAGAGCAAATTGTGATTGCGCTTCGTTTAAAAATTAACTAGATAGGAAGCGTTTCAGACTTCCTTGCATTTGACTTCCGTAATGCCACAGGTAATGCTATCCAAGTAAACCACTTAACTACCTAATAAGAATCATTTCTTGAAAAGTTGAAACTGATATTATTTCAAAGAAATGCTTACGCAACATTAATTTTCTTATCGTGGCATTTTTCTTTGTTTGTTGCTTATAAACTGTTGAGATTATCAAAAGAATGTGGCTAGACCAATTTGTTTAATTTTAATCTTAAAATATTTGTAGAAATTCAGGTAAAGTTTATTGAAATGTTTTTTTTTTTAATTTAAGGCGGGACGAAACTACGTAAACGTATAGTTAAAATGTAGGTATAATTTTCTATTAAGCGGGGTACACATTATTACATACCTACTTATTTCAAACTATACATTAATATTGAATAATATAAGAATGACCATTTAGAGTACATACCGAAGTCTCCGTTTCAACTTGCAGACTGGTGAGAATTTCTTTTGTCTGTACCTACCTCTACATCTCTAATCTAAGTACGGGTTCTGTCAGATCATGTTTGTGGCCGTATTTATCAACCGATTTTCATGAAACTACACACACACTCCTTGCTTACAATAAATAACATGTGAATGATATTTTTTGAATTGGATGAAAAATAAGAGTAATAAAGAAAATTGAAAAATAAATTTTCTCAACAAAGCTCCCGAAGTCTACGGTTCACAGAACCACTAGTATAAACATATCACATCTAATTGCAGTCTATGCCTTCTATGCCTATCGCTCAGCTGGGGGCCACTGGAAATTCCTTGTGTGAGCATCAGAGGCGCTCGGAATTTTTTTTAATGGACGTGGATGCAACCTCAGTCTTGGGCTGCGGAATAAAAAAAAATAAAAAATGATATCACTCATAGAAGGAATACTTGGACCTCTAATTAAATTCTTCATCAAAGTTCAATGTGCGATGTTGCTACCTACATGCAATATGCGCACCGAAAAAAACGACTCCAGCATTTAATTTTGTCCCCACCATTTTTATTGAATCAATAAACCTTAACAACAACTTAAATCTCAACAAGAAAAGTAAAATAGCACTCACACTCGGCGCGGGCGGCGACGGCGGCGGCGGCGGCGGCGATGCGAAACATAACATTTTTATTTATAGACTGTGACATCATTATGACATGTGTATTCCTTTTTCAAACGGATTCCATTTATTTTTGGCGGCAAATTATAATGTTTTTTTGTTCGTTCTTGTCTTGATATATTATTCTTGATTGAAGATACATTTAGTTGAAGATACATCTATACGATAGATATCTACCACCATATGAGTCTCATAAATTAATTAATCTTATTGTAGTTGAATGCAATGTTAATGTGTTGTGTAACATCCCCGACCTTAAAGTTAAAACGCAAAGGGACGTGCATATAATAATTAATTAGTCTGCAATCGCAACTCTTCTTTATAAGGTTTCACTTTTAACACGTGCATCACATTCAAACGCCGACGTGATGGAACACCTTATAAGTACAGTCAACAACGAATGTACAGCAACTGTACAGCGGTGTGCAGAGAAGTAGATATTTAAAGATGGAAGTTTCTCGAACTATACTACACTAGATATGTAATTGTTCCTACCTATTGTAATTGTTTTGAATTCGAGCGAGAAGAAACGCACTTACTGTTACTAAGTACATACACACAAGCTGATTACATACTGCGGTTAAGCATTCCGAAACAAACAAACAATCAAATGTTTTAATGAGTCATAGTGAGTAAAGACAGAAAACAAACTGAACACGCGGGCGCGGTGGCAGGCTCGGGCGCGGTGGACCTCGCGGGATCCATTTGAGATTTCGTGACAGGCAGCGCCCGCGCGCGCGAGTCATTCTGTTCGGTTACTACCGAGTATCTATCAAGATGCTTTTTCATTCAAAAATTGAGACTCTGGAGTACTTACTTATTTTGTGTCTGGAGTCATAAAACAAGTTTAATCTTTGTCTCCAGACTGATTAATAGGTTTTTAAGAATCAATATGATTCCCGTTATCACACTACATAGATCTGTCGTGAGCCCAAGCCCAGCCCTAACCACAAGCTCCTTTGGCTTAACTAGACGAGTAATAGAGGGAATTCCATGAGAGTATCGATTGGAAGTTAAATATTCTTTAAAAACAAATATCTGCTATGATTCGTAACGGAGCATTCCACATTAAATTCCGCCTTCGACACGATAACTAATTGCGTTACCCTTGAATAATGATTTAGGTTCAATATTGGTATGAATTTAAAATATATGATTAATATTGGCCTACGCAACTACGAAAATAACTTCCAAGGCTCTCAAAATGCAGTATACAACACTACACAATATGTATTAGTTGTTACTGCATTGGCAATTTGCCTGTGTTTATTTTGATAGTTCTCTGTTTTGATAATATTTTTTATATAACGGTCATCATCATCATCAGTCGACTACTGGACATATTAACAAGCCTCTGCATGACACAGATACACATGATAAGCGTGCCATAAGGCGAAACCGGTAAAGATTTACAAAATAGAAAGTAAATTGTGGAATAGTGTACAAGTGACTTTATTTCAAAATTTAGCAAAATTTTGTTTTTCCTGATTCCACGGGATCTACAAAATCTAACGCGAAATTCGATGATTAGTAGGTAGTAATTTGGGGATAGGAATTGTAAATTTTACTAATATAGGACTAAATTAGGTCAACTAATGTGAAACTTCTTGAAATATGAAACACAGAATTCTTGAAATGTGAAACACAGTTTATTACGTACTTACTACCTATCTACAAATATTAGATTGATTGCATCAATTTTCTTGAATAACTGCCAAAAACACGAGCGACCAAAGTGCAATATTTGTGTTGTGTATGTTTCTTATTTGCTAGCCACATAGTAGGTATATACCACTCGCGAGAAGGAAATGAGTTTACTTTTAACTATCATCGAGAATTAAAAGCGGCTTATCGACACTTTCATGATTTGCACTTAGGTACAAAGTAGGTAGGTTACTACCTATCTACCATTCACGAGTAGGAAATTAGGTTTCTTTTTACTAACGGCTATATACGTAGGTAGGTACATGATTGAGCGGAGCGAAGCGGAGCTCAATCTTAGGCGACAAGTGTAAATCGTTTGTGCGTCTACTCCTCCGAAACGGCTCCACCGATTTTGACCAAATTTGGCATCCTGGTCGATATCATACCCGGGAGTGCATATATCTGAAATCATGAAAATAGAGCTGACCACGGAGGAATAATCACCGAAAATGTCCTAAAAACATTTGCTCCGCTCAACATTTGCAATTAGCAGCATGCATTGCATACCTAGTTTAGAATTAAAAGCGGCTTATCGACGCTTTCAGTAATGGCACTGAGGTTAGTTCTTCTTCTTTTATTAAAAACGTGGCTCCATCGATATTTATCGATGATTTCGCCAATGTCGAGGATGCTTGATTTTTCCCGCACAGAAGAACTAGTTACTCTAAACTAGTTCGCGGTGCGGAACAAAGATTCAAGTACGGTATTGCAATTGAGCGTTTGGGCCTGGATTTCTGCCCAGCGCCAGAGGTAACCTAAAAGGCAACCAGCCACGCGCTCCGCAAAAACCCAAGTCCCTGAGGTTAGTTAGATCATTTTCAGAATAAAAATGACACATTGTTACGGGACTACCACCAAAGATCAACATATTGCGTTCCTCACCACTCTAGTTCGATAGACGATGAAACTAGATGGCGCCACGGCTCATTATAGAAGTCGGTGTCAATATTCTCGAAGGGTCAATGACCTCTCGGGCACATCACTGATATTGTGTGAAAAATAATTCCAACAAGTAGGGACTAGGAGAGTACGTTGGATACCTCACAACCATTGCGTAACGTATAGGGTTATGTTATTCACACTGCTGGGTGCCGTTATACGTCAGTTTAAGGGTGCTCGTAGGAATTCTGGATGTGAGAGGCATTTTTTTTGAAATAGAATATTGCAAGAACTCCGTATACTTATTTGCTGTGGCCAACTTCTACAAGTGGTGCTCTCTATGAGGCGGTTCTATAACATTTATTACCTACCTACTGTTTGAAGTAAGTTTTGGCTAACAGATTGGTTATTGATTTTCTATTGTATATTATAGTGCCTGATGATGGCAATAGGATTTCTCTACCACATGAGGGAAACCCGAAACAGTATCAACATCGGGTAATTGCAACAGTAGATAAAAATTACAGAAAATATTAATATTTATTCCTTATCAAGAATAAAATTACAAGAATTGCTTATTTAAGAATAATTAATATAGTTTCAAGTACATTTACTTTACTTGACATGATAACTAAGTCATTCACTCACATAGGTTATTTTGTAAAAATATGCGATAGGTAGGTACCTATATTAGGGCTCTATTGTAACGATCACTAGCAATGACCTAACAGAGGTGTACCTACTACCTACTAAGTTTTGCAACAATGTAAGTATAGTTCGCGAGGCCTAAGCTGAGCTTTGCATTTGTGTGAGTGATCACGAAAAGTAGAGTAAAAATCTCTGTTTTTAGCTGTGTGTACAACACGTGTGTGTGTGTAAAACAAGTCACACGTTATACGTTCACGTACACTGCACTCACACAAATGCAAAGCTCAGCTTACGTCATTTACCTATACATACCCACTGTCACATGTTTCATAATGACCTAATTCATCCTAATTTCATCCGCATTCATCTTCAATGGTCCGTCCGTCTACATGGTCTTAAACCTAACTTTTATTTTTTTTAAATTCCGCGGCCGCTCTTACGTCCGTTGCCGGGCGTCTCTGGTTACAAGCAGAGCGTATTTCCAGTGGCGCCCGGCGTCTTATACGTGGTAGGTCACACTATAAGTTTTGCGTAACTTAAAAAAAAAAAATGTTAAAACCAAAATATTATGTTTATTGCTTTTCAAAATACTCTCCTTTACATTTTAAAATTTTTTTCATGCCCTCGAACCATTTTTTAAAACAGGACGACCACAGATCTGAAGGCATGTTTTCTACGTGCTGATTGAACGCTATCACTGCCTCTTCGGAGTTGGTAAAAGTGAAAACTCTCATCAAATCTTTGATTTTGGGGAAAATACAGAAATCACAGGGGGCTATGTGCAGGATGGGTGACGAGTTGTACATTTTCGGGAGCTAAAAATGACTTTGTTTTGTTGGCCGTGTGTGAAGAAGCTTTGTCATGATGTAGGAGAACGCGGCTTTTGGGTCGTCTTTCGCGAACTTTTTCTAACACCTTGGGTAAACAAATGGTAGAATACCACTCGGCATTAACACTCTTTTGATCTTCAAGTAGATTGTACAGATGGGACCCGTAGCTGAGAAAAAAAACGCCATCGTTTTTTTACCAACGTTTCTCGCCTGCCTCTCTTTTGTTGGCTTGTTCTCATTTTCAAACACGTAGTTCGCGTTGTTCACAAGATTGCTGTTTTTTTTCGGGTTCAAAACAATAAATCCACGTTTCGTCTCCTGTGA
Source organism: Nudaria mundana (assembly GCA_963556515.1). Taxonomy (NCBI): domain Eukaryota; kingdom Metazoa; phylum Arthropoda; class Insecta; order Lepidoptera; family Erebidae; genus Nudaria; species Nudaria mundana. Next base: position 13,748,116 of record OY748304.1, read on the forward strand.
CAATGTCATAAACAGCATTAGAATGTCCGTGGTCGTACTTTAGTAGCATCTGTGAGCACCATTCCACGCGAGCCCGCTTCTACTCCGCTGTCAGTTCATAAGGGATCCAACGACAACAAAGTTTCCGAACTTTCAATTGTTCGTGTAAAATTTTCTGGATTTGACTCATACCAATCCCCAATAGCCCTCGAATTGTCTCATAGGTAATCCGCGGGTTTTCTTCAATTAACCGCTTAACAGTAGCCACATTATTTTCGTTGACGGCAGTTGTAGGCCGCCCTTCAAGAAATTCGTCATGTAAAGAAACTCGACCTCTCAAATTCAGCAAACCATCGCCTCACGGTGCTCAAACCAGGTGCTTCTCTCCCAAAAGCATTTTGAAGACGAGTCTAGCGGAGAGAGAACTTTTAAAATCATAAAAAATCATCGCTCTAAAATCTTTTTGTTGTCATTTTCGTTGCATACGTAGAACTTTGATCTGTGATAAAAAACAATTGACAAATGATTTCCCGCGAATTGTTTTATTTTATTACTAAGAAGGTTGCAACGTTTAAAAAAATATAACATTCGAAATTCAAATAGTTCCGATTAGCTAGAAGTGCAAAACTTTTAGTGTGCCCCATGTACCTACCTAACCTAATATGAAGTGGAATATAGCCAGGGTATGATCGTTTTGAAATATAAACACCTCATTGATTAAAATCAGACGCGTCTGTCTGTCTGTCTGATCGCGATAAACTCAAAAACTACTGTACCGGATTTTCACGTTGGTATTCATCAATGTATAGAGTGGTTTTCGATCTTGAGGAAGGTTTTAAGCTGTAAAACTATTATCGTTTACTAACGTTTCTATGAATATAAATATGTACCTACCTAACTGTATGTACATTACTAGTGGTCGCCCGCGACTTCGTCCGCGTGGTAATTTGGATTTTATCCCGTTCCCGTCGCGCCGCGTCATATTTTGAACAATTCACACAATATCTTTATAAATTGTAGCCTATGTATTATTCTGATGTATAAGCTATATTATTGTAAAGTTTCATTAAAATCCATTCAGTAGTTATTACGTGAAAGAGTAAGAAACATCCATCCATCCATACATACATACTCACAAACTTTCGCGTTTATAATATTAGTAGGATTATGTACGAGTAGCGTACACCTGATTATCAGTAATTCATATTCCCGTAATCTGAATTAGTGATAAATAGGCGTACGAGTGGTGTACGCACTCGTTCAGTACATGTACACCGATATGATAACACATATTACGAGATAGATAAGGAACACCCAAATTATAATGATATATTTTTCTTAGCCCCAAACTACGTCGATCGATCTGCCTAATACCTTACCAACGTATTATTGAAGGTACCTATTGAACCTAAGCATCTAATAAAGTACCAACACTTCCTCTTTTGACTACGTAGCCGTCCTCTACTCATGTACCCGGCCACCCGGGTAATAAATAGTATAGTATAGCGTAGTGTGAAAGTGTCCATAGTAAATTATGTATGGTGTGCGATATTGTTGTGCTATATGCTATGATACGACATATTATAGTCTGAACGACGCTTAAAACACACAATATTTTTTGACTAATGATTATGATGACTTCAAAGAGAAACGTAAATGAAAATAATCTGGGATCATAACCTGTGTTAGATCCATGTTTAGTCTATGGTTAAAGATGGTACCTAACAAAACATTATCTTACTGATTTAGGAGGAAATTAATGAATAAATCATTGGCAATAATAATAAAACGATAACCCGCGTAATTAATTTGTATAAAATACTAAATGACGTCATATATTTGTACACTGTCTAATCTATACCTATAGGCATTTGGTAAGTAATGGTAAGATTAAAAATAAAATGTTCATTTCTTGTTCTTTATAAATAAAATCTTATGAATCGCCGTTCGTTTGTCTCGATAACGGCTTGACCGATATTCATAATTTTGGTCTTAAATGAATTGTAGAAGTTCAGGGAAGGTATAAAAGGAATTTTCAGGCGGTACACAGTTCACCAACGCACCTAAGAACTCTGTTATCCAAACTTTTTTTTACTATGAGTAGGCGCGTTGTAGGTTTTTAATATTCTACCTCTGTGGTTCGTAAAGGGAGAAATACACAGTTTAAAAAGGCTGTTTTAAACAGAGATTTAAAAAGTGTCTAGTAGACACATCTTGTTTTTAGCCAAATTACGTAATACCCCTTCGATGTTCTATTGAAAACCCGTGTAGCCAACAGGAGTAGCCAGCAAAAATCTCTAAATCCAAATCGTGTATTTTACCCTTAAGTCTACTCGTAGTTAGATACACGGCTAGATAGGTAAACATGAGTATCTTAAGTGTTACACCACAAATACAAATAAACACTTTTGTTCGAACTATTTGGCAAACATTGTGTTGTTTGCATATCTAAAAGCATCGTGTCTACCCACGTTTATTTTTAAATGGCCGCTTAGCAACTAGGTAGGTACAGCGGCTAGCGTACGTTATAAAATACATTTGGGGGATTATATTTAGGATCCAAACCCGGGCGTGAAATTATTAAAATAAGTACCAGATTCACAGAGCTTCATACAATTTCAGATACATTTTGACTTTTTGACTGCCTCGGTGGCTCAGTGGTATGAGTATGCGACTGTCGTCCCTGAGGTCTCAGGTTCGATTCCGGGTCGAATCAAATTATTTGTGTGATCCACAAATGTTTGTTTCGGAGTTTGGGTATTTTCTATGTATAATATGCATGTATTTAGAAATATATAAGTATGTTTATCAGTCGTCTAGAGCCCATAACACAAGCTTATATTAGCTTAATTTGGGCTAGATGACGTTGTGTGCGAATGTCCAAAAATATTTATTTATTATACATGAACAAAGCAAAGTAAAACACCATTACCAAACGCAACGATATTAAATTTTTGATATTAAATATTAGTTTTATAATATTAAGATTGATATTAAAAAAGCAATATTGCAATGATAAGCAATGAGTAACCCTGGTACGGGTGCCTGAGTAACCTGGTACTGAGTACGTGTAACCCTAGGTTCTTTAAGCGAAGCGTGAAGAGGCACATTACTGGGTCGTCAAGTTGAGGTCCACTCTCTATAGTAGTCTATAGTATTGTGTACTATGAGAGTCACCCACAATCGCCAGACGTCGCCACAGTCTACCATCAGGCGGGTGACGTCCATTTGTTGACCTAAATATAAAAAAAAGAGTATATGACCTCATTTGGCATGCACCTTTTTTTTTTTTTTTTTTTTTTTTTTTTTTTTTTTTAATTCCGCGGCTCAAGGCCGCGGCCGCTCTAACGTCCGTTGCCGGGCGTCCCTGGTTACTAGCAGAGGGTATGTCCAGTGGCGCCCGGCGGACTTTGACCACCCCTGTGGTCTCTGCGGGTGTTTGGTCGGGACGAGAATCCCGCGTCATTGGGGTCGGGTTTTATCCCGCGTCAGTGAGTGAATCTGGTTGCGTGCTATGGGGCAAAGGCCCCGCAGCACGCAACCCTTCTAGCCTGCTTCTGTAAGGACGGTGGGTGGCGATCCCGCCGTCCTCAGGCCCCGATCATGGAGGACGATAGTCTTGGGCGTAGTCGCGTAGTCTGGGGCGGCCTGGCCGCCGACTACGGAACTCGGCGGGGAGGGTACGCTCCCTCTCCCTCCCGGCCGCCTCCTTCGCGAGCATGACTTGCTCGCAGAAGGACACGGCCGCGTTCCACCTACTCCCGCTGGATACCATGGCTTGAAGCATGGTCCCCAGCGAGAGGGTATCCACGCCCAGACCCACTACGAGGTCCCGGCGCTGACTCGCCCACGCTGAGCACTCCACCAACGTGTGGAGTGCGGTGTCGTCGTCGGAAACCTCGCAGTGTTGACACCGGGGTGTGACCTCACGATGCATGCGAAACAGATAGCTACCGAAGCATCCATGCCCGGCAACCATCTGCGTCGCACGGTACGTGAGGTCACCATGCTGCCTCTGCAGCCAATCGTCCATGATCGGTCTCACCGCCGCGATGAAGATGGCACCCCCCTTGGGTTGCTCAAGTCGCACCCTCCATGACTCCATGAGATCCTGGCGGAGTTGGGACCGCTGGTCCTCGATTTCTCGAGACGCAGGCCTGTGGTCCCGCTCCAGCGCCTCCTTGCGCCATTGGAACAATGACGCAAGGGCTCTCGCTTCCAGGTCCCATGGAGGGGTCCCGGCTAGGAGACATGCAGCCTCTCCGGAGATCGTGCGGTACCCCCGTACGGTTCTGACGGCCAAGGTTCTAAGTGGTCTGTTTAACAGAGTCACGTTCCCCTTGACCGCCAACCTATCCGCCCATACGGGAGCCCCGTATAGGGCCATACTCCGCACGATCCCCAGGTACAGTCTCCTGCAGGAGGCGTTGGGTCCCTTTAGGTTGGGCATCAGTCGCGAAAGCGCGACCGATGCCTGCGTCACCTTGGGGACCATTTGGCATGCACCTCGCATATTACCTCGATGAGTTCTCATCGAATCTTGAAAGATAAAGATATATATTTAGATAAATTCATTCATTACGACAAGATTCCTCGCTCGTCCCTTTCTCCAGTAGGTAAATGAAATTTAAATAGAAAATGTTTGCTTTTACATCATAATCTATATATAAATAATTCATTCAATATTTGAGACAGTAGGTACACTGTGAACTGATAGTGTTGACTTATTTATAGAAATTACTTCATAATTATCTAGGTAGGTACTGTAAACACCCAAGCAAATTACAATACCATGTTATGACTATGTTAATATCATTCTGAAACTCAATTCAAAGTAAATCTCAACTTAAACATAATTATCTAATGTGTTTAGATAATTAGATAGACACACGTCATCTTCAACAAATTAAATAACGAAAAATTTCCTCTGACAAACGAACGACGCGTTTAATTCTATATTTAAATATTTATTTTTATCGTTTCAGGTCGTCAGAGTCACAGCCAGAGATGTTGATAACCTTCTCACCACTGACAAAAGAATCGAAACTCCGAAGACACATTAGGTCAATGTCGGATGTACAAAGTAGCACACCTTACAGAATCACATTTAGACCGAGGTTTGGAAGTAATCATACGCTCATGTACGATTCAGACACGCGACCAAGAAGGTTACGCGCACACCATAGACAATACGAGCCAGACTCTTCAGATTCAAGTGATTATTGCGAATCAAGAAAAGTTCGTAGTTTGGGACGCAATATTATGAAACATACAGATTCCATGAGAATCCTATAATACAGTCAAGATCTGAAAAGTAATTTAAGGATATAAGATTTACTCTCAAATCAGAATGTACAAGAATTAACTTATTTAAAGTTTATAGTGATAATTATTCTCAAAATGATTTTTACTTGAACATTCTGAAGTAGAGAGTCGATGAAATCTGATTAAATTTAATGAGGCTGTACAATCTAGCTATCGACTAGATCAGAATCACGTTAAAATCAATACAATTGGTATACATTGTTCAGAATCTTTGGACTTTGCACTTGCATTCGACTGTGTAAATATTGTCCAATAAAATTTTCAACGAGTCTTTAATCAAACGAATGAGCTTAGTAGTGCCTTCCTTATAATAATTTATATACCTAGTCCAAATATAGTCAGTACATTATAGTGCAAGAATATTTGTATTTAAAGCTTAGAAGGAGTGACTCAAGGAAGATGTATTAGAGCCAGTTCAAGCCTGATACTCCGTCCATAATAAATAAAATAAATAAATAGCACCAACAACAAATAACAATATTTACAACTTTTATAAAGCAATCTGATGATTCCAAAGATTTAAATCCCCTCGTGATTCTCTAATGTAACAGACTATAGTGATTTACTCTGAGACTGTGATTGTAGTAGGTTAGCGGTTATGATAACTATTTTACTTTAGTTATTATTTGTAAGAACTTTAGTAATAAGGAATAATTTTGTACGAAAATTATTATTCTTAAAGTTTAACACAATAATTGAATGTTAAGAAGACGAGTATTATTAGATGTTTTTCTAATACTAAGAAGAGTTATAACGATGGTAAATGTTTTGCCTGACTATGGCATGATGCTTAGACGCATTATGCTCTATAATCGATTTTCAAAAGAAGAAAAAAAATTTGTGATACCAACTTGAAGAGTACACCATATTATTATATTATGTAATATCGTTGGCGATACCTGGATGTATTGACAAGTTTGCTTAAACACGGCACTTTATTTCAATTCGACGTTGAGATGGCGTTTGAGTTTCATTTATTTGGATTTCGTGATTGCTATCTACATCCTGTGGAGTTCTTGACAGTTGACTTTCTTCAGAATGAAGAACCACGTTTACGCAAGTAAAACGAAACGAACTTGATTAGAACCGGTTTACTGAAAAATATACCTACGCTATAGTAAAAATATCCCACTGTGTCGTACGAGTATAAGCAAGAGAGCATTTTTGTTGACCTGATCACACAATCACTAGATAATATTATAATAACTTTTTCGTTATGAAAGACTATCGACCATCGCGTACATACCTACCTGCTACTAAACATATTTAGAAGAAATGAAGTGTTCAGAATGGGTTTATTAGAATTTGTGATACTTATGATAAATATAGGTAAAGTCAATTACATAATTACATATGGAGCGAATTTTATTGACAATGACAAAACATTTGAAAATTGGGTAGATGACTGTCATATCAAATCAGCTTCTTTTTAATAAATGTCAAAACGATAGACTCCAGAGAAATTTGTATGAAAAACTGAACTGTGACGTCACTATTAGTGATTCAATTGATAATTAAAAATAAATACACGAAAGATAATATGTACCATCGAATCCAATATGTATATAGTTTGCGATTCTATTAATTATTAAATCATTAAAAAAAAATATTTTAGTTGTAGGCATAAGGCATCTACCCCATTGTGTGATCATGAACACCCTACCTAAGATGCACTGTAGTGTCGATTGTTAGTGATTAGTGGCTTAGATTTACAAAGAAGAATGTTCTAGAAATGTAGACTAATCAAGTGACGAAGAAGAACATCTGATTCTGCCCTAAAAGCATGGCAGTGTCGATTAAAGTCGAACGACAAATTCGACCAATGATATCGCACAATTTACGAAATTTTCTGCAATATTATTGTTTAAAAGTCGATCTGCCGACTGAAGACAATCTCTTTCGAACACCGCTTGTCATTCGTTTTTTACTGTAGCAGATTGATGCGTTGATTTACGTATTAATTCAGTGTGTAGGTAAAAAAAGGAAAAACATATCAAAATTCCTGCCTTCCGTAATAGTATACATCTCAGAAAAAAGGATGAAGGTGATGTTAAGTACTTAGATTGTGTTTTTTTGTAAATTTTACACAAAACCCTATCTGTGGAAAAAATGTCCAGTCGATTTAATGGCATAAACTCTTCAAAACTCTAAAGTCATGCCAGAATATTATAGAAAAAACCTGTCCAGTTTCGTTGAGATTTTCAAGGTTTGTTCATCATAGACCTAAAAATGCAAAAAGTGGCATTGTAACAGAACCCTTGAAGCAAACTGAACCCTTTTTACGGTTGCCTTTTTTTAAATAAGTGAAGTTTTATTTAAAACTACTAACACAAAGTACATAACTCTAACTCGAATTTGCTGAAATGTTGTTAAAAAGAAATACAATACCTACTGTAATATCTGAAACTATTCTGAAAGATGATTTTGTTTTATTTATTTAGTAGTAAGTACCGGCGAACTTCGTATCTCGCTTTTCAACCTTCCCTGAGCTTCAACTAATATATTTTAAGACCAAAATTAGCCAAATCGGTCCAGCTATTCTCGAGTTATTTTATTTATATAGATTTGTTAATTTACTACCCTGGATGAACCTAAATTAATAAATAGGGTTTAAAGTAAGTATTTTATTTATCTATGTATCTACCTTAATAGCCTAAAATGTCGAGAAGAATAAATAATTTGGTTGGTTTCATCACGGAACGGTAAGTATTCATTTCTCTCAACTGGCAATATGGATTGTTTGGAGATAAAATACCAACACGAATTTTTCACCCACTTTGAAAACCAAATTATGTTCTTGGGCATTAGAAAAGGATAGAGCAAAAAAAATTAGTTTCCGATTTTACACTTACAAAAAAGAGGTTAGGTACATTGCCTGTTAGGTACCTAATATCTGCTGTCTTTATGATGGAAAAGAAGTAAATCGTTTTAACAACATTATGGCCTTTAATATCTACAAATAGTACGGTGTCTTGCGCGGTGCTTCGCGCCGCACCACGCCATAGGTTTTGGCCTATAACTTTTGACCCCTTAGGCTAGGTAAAATTTTCGATGTTTTGGCTTGCCTCCAGATCGAGGGCTATCCATAGAGGGGTCAACCATCATTGGAGCATAAGCAGTTCTTGAGAGCTAAGGGGGACATTCCCCATTTCTATATAGTAATAATAATGACGTCGATAGGTTAGGTAGGTATGTACTTTCAGAGAACTTCAATGTTTCCTACGTATATGGGCAAAATATGACACAAAATACCGTTCTGTAAACGGCTCTCATTGATTTTGGCAGTTAGGGTGGTTTACGTAGGTGACATCGATTTGTGCAATGCATGAGACTGCATCCGATCTGAGTCCGTGAAAATAGGTGAATTTCTAAAAACGTAATATCGAGGCGTCTTGCTCTTATAAGGGGAACGGTATACTATACAAGCCAAGCCACCGATGACCCTGCCTCTGCCACTGAATTTCGACGTCGTACATACCTAATTATGATTATCCTTTAAATTTTAAATTTTGATCTAAGAAAACGTTAGACATCTGGCACCTTCACGAACTAGTCAACAGGCGCCTTAGGCGGTGAGTTCTACTCATGGAATAGAAAAAAAAACTGTTTTTCTATTCCGTGATTCCACTAGTAAGAGAATAGGTACGCCTGGTTCGATTTCAGGCTGATGATGACATTGAATTTTGGCGATGATAGGTATAAATATTTGGAGGCGAGAACCTAAATTCAGTTCAGTAATTTATTTTATTTTTGTCTAGTTGAAGCGTCGTAAAAACCTGTCGCAACCGGGAAACGCTCGATGTTGGGATGGGAGTCCCATTCTACGGTAATACCAAAATATGTAAAAATATGTACAAAACAATAATAGGAAGAATGAAATGCCTGTAGCTACACCTTCTACTGTGATAAACTTGTAAGATTAACTGCGTTGCCCTCTAAAATCCCGAACCATGAAAAATTCGTTATGGCGCCATCTGTTGTAAAATGGATAGAGCAATAAGAAATTTGTCATTTGCACCACAGATAAACTATAATTATAAAGGTCCACATTCACGATGAAACCATTTGGTTTTCGCAACCATCAGGTGTCAAAATTGATATCCCATTTTTGATGGTTATCGAAACATTTTGGATTTCCAAATAGTTTGAGATCCACAGATAACTATACTATGTAGTTGAGATATATTTTGAGATCCACAGATAACTTTGTAAATTTATTAAATACATTTTGGATATAATCCCGAGACGCCGAGACTTTTATTAAACACATTCGGTCGTTTTAAACATAACCCATTTATGTGTGCCCGGTGACGGCAATAGGCTTGCCCTCTATAACGTGGGATTAAAAATACTGGCAAATTGTGGGTATGTAATGCACCTCTGTCTACCCCTGCGGGGATATAGGCGTGATATGTGTGTGAGATGTATTATGTTCGGAGTGAACGAAATTTCGGGGACTATCCTTTTTACTCTATGGTGAAGCTATGTACAGTGTGTATAATCTATGGCCATGTTCCAAACGGTAGCACGCGAAAACCCAATGGTTTCACCGTCAGTGCGTCAGCTTAATGGGGTAAATTCAAACCCAAAATGGCAACATTTATTATTTTTTTATTATGACTTACTTGACATGACATTTATTTATATTTGTTGACAGTTTGACACTTGATAGTCGAGTAAAGCGATTTGTTTGTTTACAATCAGAATTTAGCAGAATTATTTAGTTGCGGTTTCTTGATAATAACTACAAGTAGGTAGTTAATAAAGGAAAATAATCTACATTGTATTGACCTCGGCGAACTGTGTATCAGTTTCATACAACAGTTCAAATACAGAACTACATTGAACATACCTTGACATATGATAATACAGCAATAGTAATATTATTTTATGCATTGAATTATAAAATGAAGTTACTAATATTTCTTTGCTTAATAAAGCTAATATCTGCGAACCCAACACCAATTGTGATATGGCATGGAATGGGTAAGTATTCGAGCTTTTATTTATTGCACAAAAACTTGGACAAACAATATTGAATTAGAATGAAATATTTTTTTTTAGATAGGTATTTCATTAGTTTATTTATTTATGTACACACAAGAAGGAAGAGCGAGATTAGAACAGTAGGATAGAGTTATAGTACAAAGGCACCACTTATTTCTAAGAAATCTCTTCCAGTGGGCCAGATTAGTGTTTTTTTTCTGTTTGAAATAAAAATAAAATAAAATAAAATTTTTTATTTTTATTTCAAACAGAAAGGTTTTTTTTTATGTTTATAACTAATATCTTTTTACCGCTGCTTTTGATTTTTTTTTTAATTTAAATTTACTGCTTCCCAAGTGTTTCTATTTTAATTTGGACAATTATTTGGTACCATTTCGGTAATTTGAAGTTTGAAGTTGGTTGTTGTATCGTTTTTTGACATGTATTTTTAAGTTTTTGGTAGGGAGTTCGACTTTTGCTGAGCGCATGGCTGGTGGCTTTTTAGGTTACCTCTGGCACTCCGCAAAAATCGGGCTCCCAGATACTCACATACCGAACAACGTTTCTTGTCCTGCACCTGGAGCTAGTTAGGAATAACTAGTTCTTCTGTGCGGGACTATCAACTAATCAAGCATTACCTTGACATTGGCGAATCATCGATCAATATCGATGGAGCCACGTTTTTAAAAGAAGAAGGAGAAGTTTTTGGTACTTACTATCTATATCATATTAACGGAGCGTACTATCACCTACCTACGACGTTTTATTGTCAGGCTGTGGCAACTATATTTAAACCCACCACATTTAAAAAATCAAGAATTTTCCGAAAAATAAAAAAGTACCTACTCCACGTGCTGTGTTTGTGATTCAAGACAAAGCTGTAGCTGTACCCCTATAGCAACCCATCCTCGGCTCGGTTACTTGGGGGCCATAGCACAGCTGCACGGTGGTCTCTCCGGACCAACACTGTTGTTACAGCTGGTAGCCACGTAGGGGCCGAAGCCACCACATGGGTACCGTAAATCTACGAATCTCGTCTGTTGAACAGCAGGTGCGCCACTAGCAGGTGAGGTCGCTGGGGCCCGAGAAATGTGAGAAGTCCCTTTGTGCCCAAAATATGATTATTAATATATTTGTATCAATATAGGTGATACATGCTGCTTATCTTTAAGCCTTGGAGCGTTCAAGATTTTTCTAGAAGAGTCTATACCAGGTGTATATGTAAGGTCTCTAAGGATTGGTAATAATACTATAGAGGATTTTGAAAGTGGCTATTTTGTGCACCCAAATAAACAAGTTGACTACGTCTGTCAAAAGCTGTCTCACGATCCTAAACTAAAAGATGGTTTTAATGCAATTGGATTCTCACAAGGAAGTCAATTTATGTAAGTATACCTACTTGTTATTTTTTTCTGTTATGTCGTTATCTATACTTCTGTACTAATATTATAAAGAAGAATGATTGTAATAAATATAAGGAATCATTTTATGATAATGATTTAATTGTTTGTCGATTGTTTGAAGCGAATAAACTCTGATCCGATTTTGAAAATTCTTACACTTATATGTCGCTACATTATCCCTGAGTAACATAGACTACTTTTATCCGGTAATGTGTGAACCGGGAACGAGACAACTATATCACGCCTGTGCCGCGGCGATCAACTAGTTTTTCTTATTAAAAAAAAAACCTATAGTACCTACTTTTTTTTATAAACAAATATTGTCAGCTTTAATTTTAACACATTAAAAACTGTGAAAGATAAGATAATGTTCCGTGAACGCTGTAGATGGCTACAGTATACGAATAGAATAGATCATTAAATGTTACAATTTAACATTTCTAGGCGAGCTGTAATCCAACGTTGCGGAGACATCCTCACAGTTAAGAATTACATATCTTTTGGAGGTCAGCACCAAGGAGTATACGGGCTGCCACACTGTGGCGCCCTACAGAAAGGACCATGCGAATATATCAGACGAGTACTTAATTATGCTGCTTATAATAAGTAAGTGTATAATATGTTACAATAAATCGAAAAAATGATAATCTTCGGTTGAAAACAGCGACTCAATGTATCATAGTGGTTAGTTCCTTAACAATTAAATTCATCAATGTCAATTTACAATAAAAATATGTTTACACAGATACAATAGTGCAGTCAAACGAAACAAAATCATTATACTCGTCCCGCATTATTCCAGGCGCAAAAGTGCCCATGATGCTAGCAGCGTTGCCGCGCTGTATGGCGATGGACAACCTTTGCACCAGAAACGACCCGGAGCGAGTCACCGGTCCTCTCCCTAATTCTCCGCCCTACATCCACGACGAAGCTCTTGGCTTCGGAGCCCTAATTGCCCAAGGTTTCTACCGCTACGGGCATAAATAAATAACGCGGCTCCATTGCGACGTACTTCTCCCGTTTCCTGTCCGCCGCGTCCTCTGCCGCCGCAGCCGTGTTTTCCACGGTATCAAGGTCAAACCGTCCGGCTGCTTGCCGTCAGTCCTACTGAGACCAGGAGGCTCCAGGACGCAGGGAACATTGGCCGATATTAAGGCGCGCCGGATAATATCATTAAGGGCATGGTGCCGCGGAAACCTACCCGTGGAACGGTGACAACGGTTCCTTAACTACTGGTAGATGGCTCTGAATCGATACCGTAAATCGCACACTGATATGATCGCAAGGTTCGAGGTCTACGACTAGTGTAGTCTCTGTAAGAATGTTCCTCTTGGAAAGGTAACAGTGGCTGGTTCAAGTTTGACCCAGGTCTAGTGCTAGTCTTTTGATCGGTGTCGTAAAATGATAGGTATTTTTTTACCATTTCCAAAAAAAACTCGCAAACAACAAATTTTCGCCGACTGAGATATTTGTTATCATCTAACCTAATATATAAAATTCTCGTGTCGCGGTGTTTTTAGTTAAACTCCTCCGAAACGGCTTGACGATTCTCATGAAATTTTGTGTGCATATTGGGTAGGTCTGAGAATCGGACAACATCTATTTTTCATCCCCCTAAATGTTAAGGATAGTCCACCCCTAAAGCAAAACAACGTTTGCTGGGTCAGCTAGTAATATACAGGGAGAATTTTTGAAAAGGGCTTGGATGGCCAAATCCGAAACTATAAGGAATAGCGAAAAATGCTCAAAGGAGTCACGAGCCCGATTTTGATGAAACTTAAAACCTCATCATTAGATTTTTGGAAAACCAATAATCCTAGCTGGGAATCAAACCCGTTGATTTTGAAAAAAAAAACACCCTTTATTATTACACCATACGATAGTGTCGCTGTTAAGGATCAAATTCTGCGAAGTAATGATATACGGTAAATTTAAGGATAATTTGGAATTTTAATAAAATTCATATTTCATGTACCTTAATTTTGTATCATAATTTGTTTCCTTCGAAATCCCAGAAAAGATCGTAACTATTCTGTGTTTTAAATTATGTTCTGAATAATTCTGGCAGGCTTTTTTTTTTTTTTTTTTTTAGTTCCGCGACCAAGGCGCGGCCGCTCTAACGTCCGTTGCCGGGCGTCTCTGGTTACAAGCAGAACGTATTTCCAGTGGTGCCCGGCGGACTTTGACCACCTCTGTGGTCTCTGCGGGGGTTGGGTCGGGATGAGAATCCCGCGTCGTTGGGGGTAGGGTTTTATCCCGCGTCAGTGAGTGAATCTGGTTGCGTGCTATGGGGCAAAGGCCCCGCAGCACGCAGCCCTTCTAGCCTGCTTCTGTAAGGACGACGGGTGGCGATCCCGCCGTCCTCAGGCCCCGATCATGGAGGTCGATGGTCTTGGGCGTAGATGAGTCTGCGGCGGCCACGCCGCTGACTACGGAACTCGGCGGGGAGGGCACGCTCCCTCTCCCTCTAGGCCGCCTCCTTCGCGAGCACGACTTGCTCGCAGAAGGACACGGCCGCGTTCCACCTACTCCCGCTGGAGACCATGGCTTGAAGCATGGTCTCCAGCGAGAACATGGTCTCCAGCGAGAGCATGGTCTCCAGCGAGAGCATGGTCTCCAGCGAGAGCATGGTCTCCAGCGAGATTCTGGCAGGCTGGTAAAATTTTAAAGTAGAACATAATCTTGCTTTTACTTTCGTTCTAATTTAATTTTTTTTTTCTTAAAGTGTATAAGAAAAAAAATTCGTATATTAGCCAATTTACACAATGTCTTTATAAATTATAGTTCATGTGTTATTCTTATGAATGAACTATATCATTGACGAGTTTCATTAAAATATATTTTTTGGAATTGTTATGTTTTCTCATTGGATACTTTTTGATCACATGACTTTCGCAGATGGGTACAAAAAAGTCTGGTCCAAGCAACATACTGGCACGACCCTCTCGCTGAAGGCATCTACAGACGCGAAAGTACATTCCTAGCGGATATAAACAACGAGATGACAATCAATCCAACGTATGTCGATAACTTAAGCAAGTTGGAACACTTTGTTATGGTGATGTTCGATAGAGACAGTATTGTATCGCCGAAGGAGACGGAATGGTTCGGTTTCTATGTACCAGGACAGGAGAAGAAGTTAATACGGTTACAGGAATCCAGAATTTATTTGGAGGTAAGGTAGAAGAGAATACATACATATATATTCACACACATATGGGCTCGTGGTCTAGTGGTAACCGACAATGTTAACACATTGCAAAGGTTAAGCAACATCGACTCAGGCCGGATGGGTGACCATTTCTTAAGACATTGAAACCCCTCCGTGCCTCGGAGAGCACGTTAAGCCGTCGGTCCCGGTTGACATACTAACATCTATGTCAGTCGTAAGGGGTAGTTGGAGCCCTAAATCAAAAATCCGACCGGTCTAACTATAGAACTTAGATATCGCCCATGGGTTGTGAAGGTCAGATGGCAGTCGCTTCACGGAAAATATCGAAGTTCAGCCGAATCGCAGTTAGACTGGAAAGCCGACCCCAACTGAGTTGGGAAAAGGCTCGATGAATGATGATACTCACACACATATCAACACGCCTATATCTCCGAAGTCCCAAGTAAGTGGCAAACTTATCACTGTGCAGTCCGAGTAAAAGAGAAAAATATTAAAGCTAAAGATAGTGTACATAGTGGCATCACCAAGATTGTAGACGCCCGAAGTGTTCGCTTAGTGGCAATAGGATTGCCACCTAATACGCAGCAAATTTACTGGCGTATTAAATAGACGAATTATGAGCCTCTTCATACCCCTTTGGGGAAACAGGTGTAATTATAATGTATGTATGTAAAAAAAATGGCATTAACACAGTATGAAGAAAACCTACTGAAATCTTTAGACTGTGATTATGAGTAAATATTGTTCTCTTTTTTGTAATATTCTTAAATATTTAAATAGAAATTAAAAAACTGAAAATGTCATCGGCCAGACTTGAACCCACGGCCAAATCCTAACATGGGGAATGCTCTGACCTCAATTTTTGTGATTATAATTTCTATTTAAATATTTAAGAAGAGTCAAAGCAAACTCATTGCTTTTAAAACACAGAAATATATAGAATATTCTTCTCTTTGAATATTAAACTTGTGAACTGCTGAGATTGTAGAACGTGTAACATCAGTCTTGGATATTGGAATTTAGGTTCGTATTACAGAATGGTTATTGATTTAATATTATATATGGTGCTCAGTAACGGCAACCAGCTTGCCACCTAACATTGGACCAACAAAACTACGGGCAAAATGAACCCTCTCAAGAATATAGAGGGGATGTATTATCACTTTACTATCACTACATATTATAAAACAAAGTCGCTTCCGTCCGTATGCATGCTTAGAGTTTCGGGTTCGATCCCCGGGTCGAATCAAATATCGGTGTGATCCACAAAATGTTTGTTTCGGAGTTTGAGTGTGAAATGAAATGATTTATTTATTTGTATACGTCACTAAATGGCTCTTACAAACGTCAGTAAGTACTTGAAATAAAAAAAATGTGTATTCTATGTATAGTTTGTATATATTTAGATATATACAGGGTGTTACGAAAGGGTTATATCAACCCGAAGCCAGCCCCATCAGCTGGTCGACCATAACCCATTTCGATATATGGCGACCGCCAAAGAAAAAAAAAAAAGTTCATCAAAAAATTTAAAAAGATATTTCAAATCAAAACAAACGTGTCCCAACGCTACGGCTTGACGACGAAATCTTACCTGTTTACAGGAAAGGTTCAAAATGACCGCATTCCCGCTCGATGCACAAAGATTCTCGCCGGCACATATTGCTCCGCACAGCTCGTAGCATTTCTTGTGTAACAGTGCTAAATGCGGCTTTAATCCGTAATTTCATTTATTGCTCTGTTTCGCACTCAACTGCGTACACAGTATTTTTTAGGTATCAACACTCACGGTATAACTCCCGGGCAGCGCTCAAATAGCCTTTTGATGCTCCTACACAAAGCATCATCTCGTAATACTCTATGTTACTCAGAGCCATTACTACACAACACAATCACTATCACACACAACTTGACACAACTCACAAATTAACACACTAAACAACTATTTACCAACCTCACTTTACAAAGCAATGAATGCAACTGACTGAACTGACCTGTGACCTTGCTAAATAAATTCTAGGAAACTTCAAATGGCGACCGAGCGACGATAGACATCGAAGCTCATCGGGCGGCATCGTTAGATGCGAAACAGAGACAAAATGTTCCAACCAGGAGGGAGAGAGAAGGTTTTTCACAGGCGCGCTTTATTTGTACTACGTACTTTGATGTCAATGACCGTATCAGCTGATATTAGCTAGTGTTGTTCAAACAAGAGTGTTTTATTTGGTAATAATATTATTTTTTCTGGGTGATTTTTTTTTCTTGTTTTTCGGTCGACACATATCGAAACGGGTTCTGGTCGACCAGCTGATGGTGCTGGCTTCGGGTTGATATAACCCTTACGTAACACCCGGTATAAGTATGTTTATCATTCGTCTAGATCCCATAGCTCAATCTTATATTAGCTTAATTTGGGCTAGATGACGTCGTCTGACAATGTCAAAAAAAACTGATTTTGATACGGTTTTAACCAATAGATAGAGTGGTTCCCGAGGAAGGTTTTTGTGTATAATTTGTCAAGCGGATGAAGCCGCGTCCGCTTGTGTATTATTAAACACTAGCTGATCGCCGCAGCTCCGCCCGCGTGATTTAGTTTACTCGTTCCCGGTTCCCGTAGGAACACATTACCGGGATAAAAAGCCTATGTTACTCAGGGTGAATGTAGCTTTCCAATGGTGAAAGAATTTTTAAAATTGGCGCAGTGGTTTTTGAGTTTATTCATTACAAATACACACAAAAATACAAATCTTTCCTCTTTATAATAGTAGTATAGATTGTTTAAATTTCAGGATCGCCTCGGCTTGAAAAAAATGGATCAAGACGGCAGGTTAATATTTCTTTCTACCCCCGGAGATCATTTGCATCTCACCAACGAGTTTCTTACACAATCAATTGTGAGACCTTATCTACTTAATTAGATACGGTTATAGAAGCTATACGACCAAACAGATTAATTCTCATTAAGCTGTAAGATTAAACTTGAACTCATTAATCTAGTAATAAGACTTAATATCAGTTGAATTATGGTTTTTAGTAATGTAATTTTGAATCTAATCGTATATTCAATAGGATTCGTATATTTTGGATACAATTTATAGATTCTATTTGATTGGTTGATATTTCGATAACATAATTTTGTTTGTTATGTAAAAAGCATATTACAATAATATGTATTTATTCATGTATTTATTTTATGTACCGATAGTTTATGTAAGTGTATTTATTTGTAGCCCTTTCACTTATTTCATTATCTTTATTATAATATTTTTCAGTATAATGTAATATTAGACTCTGTGTTAACGTTTTTAATGTTTTTTTAACTTTCTCTTCACTGATTATATCTATGAATGTACGTTATTGTAAAATTTCAGGAACAAAAAAATTACAGGAACGTCTTCTTTCAATTTTCTATCTCTTAAATTTTGTCTTATATTAACGGACGCCGAGTTTAACTCGAACATACGCTGTGGAGGACTTAGTTTTAAAATATGTACTGATTTAAATGGAACTATTTGGTATAGCACTATTTTTATATTTAAAAAACCTATAATGGATAAAGAATATTATAATGTCAATAAAGATATAGGATAAAGAATATTATAATGTAGTTATCACGGCGAACTTTGTATCGCCTCAAATATAGAAAAATAAATATATATATAAAATATAAAAAAAAAGAATATAAAACGCGACGGACGGACAGACAAATTGTCGTATTAAATATATCGATTTCAAATCTGTTCACCCAGTCTCAAGATATCAGGTAACAATACTCCACCTTTTTGGAAGTCGGTTGAAAATAAGTGTAAGCGGGTCCAAAGTCTATAAATAAAAACATAGAAGTAAAATGTACCGAACTGAGGCTATTGCAATAATTATGTGATAATAAAGTAAGTATACCTATATTATCAAATAAAATTATGAGAAATCATAATATGTATTTTAAATGTCAATCATCAATCATCGAGCCTTTTTCCCAACTCAGTTGGGGTCGGCTTTCTAGTCTAACTGCAATTCGGCTGAACTTCAATATTTTCCGTGAAGCGTCTGCCATCTGACCTCCACAACCCATGGGCGATATCGAAGTTCTGTAGTTAGACCGCGAGGATTTTTGATTTAGGGCTCCAACTACCCCTAACGACTGCCATAGATGTTAGTATGACAACCGGGACCGACGCGCGACGGCTTAAAGTGCTCTCTGAGGCACGGTGGGGTCTCAGAATCCCTTATTCGCTTTAGGACAGATTCGCTTTATGACAGATTCGCTTTAGGACAGAATCGCTTTATGACAGATTCGCTTTACGGCAGAAATTGTACAGTTAAAAGTACCTACACTAAAATAGTGCCTAAGTAAAAAAAACAGGTATAGACGTTCTTTAAATCTATATTAA
The DNA here is from genome assembly GCA_963556515.1 of Nudaria mundana. Lineage (NCBI taxonomy): Eukaryota > Metazoa > Arthropoda > Insecta > Lepidoptera > Erebidae > Nudaria > Nudaria mundana. The sequence goes on from OY748304.1 coordinate 13,767,372, forward strand.
ACGTAATTCATGGAAACGTTTTAACAGATTTGATCCTTACATTTCTGTTGCCCTGGTACTTTCTTTTTAATTTATGTTATGTATAGTTCGTATGTTTCCAATAAGTTTCCGAGCATACAAAACTACTTCAGTTTATCTATCAAAACCAATTATGATTCCCGAAGGCATCTTAACAATTCACGAATTAAATAGCGATTCTGAGGAATGTACTGTGTTCAGAGACTATTTCTCAAAACAATGGATTGGATTAATGATTTATTCCCCTAAGAAACACTTTCCCGGTAGATACACTTTTTGAAAATTCTCGCTTTTATTTCCTTTTGGTTCACTTTTATGTAGTACAGTCATATAGATAAATAAAAACAATAAGATTTAAAAAAAAATATTTACATATTATTAGAAACTGTTAGCAATGTTTACGTCGTCGTCTAAATTTTAATAATAATAAAGCTTTATTTATTCCATACAAAAAATTATATAACAATTATTGGACATGCATAATAGGTATCTATTGACAATCAACAAATAGATGAATTAAACAAAAATAATAAATTCAATAAAATATGTAACTTAATCACTTGATTTCATTACAACACCACCTAAGTAATTTATGTTTGTATGGACCCCCTTAGGGTAAAAGAAGAGTGCCACTTTTATCTATTTTTAGCGGTGTTCAAACCAGTCTCTACCTGCTGTTGCTATTATTTCATCAGCCCATTGTTGTTATAGAGGCAACAGAAATACATCATCTCTGGAAATTTCAACCTTCTAACTATCACGGTTCTTGAGATACAGCTCAAGACAGACGGACGGACAGCGAAGTCTCAGTAATAGGGTTCCTGTTTTACCCTTTGGACCCTAGAGGAGGCTTCAAGTACTGGTTAGAGAATTCCCGCTGTAAAGTAATGGGTGCGGGGTCAACCCTAGATTCAATTTTTTTTTTTGTATTTCGTCCGGTTGTAATGTATTTTGTAATCTATTTAATATTATAGATCGGAGAGAGACTTTATTAAATTTTTATTTCATTAAATACTTAATATAATTTTTTTTGTTATCATCATCATCATCCACCGAGCCTTTTCCCAAGGCAGTTGGGGTCGGCTTTCCAGTCTAACTGCGATTCGGCTGAACTTCGATATTTTCCGTGAAGCGACTGCCACTGTTATATTGTACTTTAAATTATATTTAGAAAATTCTATGTCCGTTAGTCCATAGTCAGGTCAAGGTGAAAATTACGAGATTTGTGTAATAACTTGTGACACACCTATATGTACCGAAAAGTGTATCTAGGGGTAATGTTTACTCATGATTATAAAAAGTGTACCTAAGGGGAATAAAAGCGAGAATTTTCAAAAAGTTTATCTACCGGGAAAGTGTATCTTAGGGGAACAATTCGATTTATCAATTTACTTAGGTAGCCATACACTTTTTATTTAGGTTTTTAAAAAAGAACGGCTACTAGGCATTCTCCATTTCAAGGAATTTGAAAATAATGGAACTAGTGGTTCCAAAATCCTCACTAGTACCATCATGAAAACTGTTAATGGAACTAGAGTGGCAATGAAATGAGCTTATCGTGTCAGTAATTGCTTTGGACCTCAGTGGCAGCAACATTACGCACTTGGTTATCTAAAAAATCTTGAGTTTCTAGACTAAAACAATGCTTAATCAAGTGTATCTCTTTTTAATAACATGATTTTATAACATAACAAACATTATTTTTCTCCGAAAACGTAATAATTCAATGAAAAATATCAAAAGACCTCAAAAATACTTAGAAACAGAATGCAATCAATATTCTAGTCGAACTTCTGTAGCTCTTGTTTTACGACGGTGTACATCAGCATCGGCATGCTCCTGCGCCGACACATAGATGCGCACGAGTACGTTGTTGTCCGAACTACGCTTGACGAAGGGGGCGTTTGGTCCTCGGACCTTGTGTAAGGGAAACTTGAGTATACATTGCATCATACACCGTTCCGCAATTTTGTAGCTGAAAATAGAAATTGCACATGTAAGTATTTGTAGGTCTACTGTAGATAAAACATCGACAGTCTCCAGCTCGGTGAAGGTTCACCTCAATGGAACTGGTAAGCCTCTTATAAAATTTGATACTATATTATATTTTGCACTAGATTTTGATGAAGCTCCACCTCTTTCGAGTGAATCAATTGAAGCTGCACTGCTTGTCGCTAAGGTTTTCAGCACACGGACCACAACGTCACGACAACCACACAAAGTGATTACCTATATACGTCTGAACGGTGTCACAAATGTCCCGGCACTGGATGACAAATTCACGATTGATATGCGTTGTGGTTGCGATGTCGTTGTGATTTAATCTTCCATTGTCGATACCAACCAGATCGTTGCGTTCAACGACAAACAGTGGGTAGTGTGAATCAAACTTTACGTCTTCCTGAAAAATTGTGTCAAACTACGTCGTTGTGTTGAGTTATGGGTTGTGGTACGTGTACTTAGAGCCTTATTCACGATGCAGCATCGTTAAAATATCTATATCCCTTTCAGGTACCGTTTTTTATTACGATGCTTGCGCTAACTCGCCGAATCGCTGATTCTTAAAATACGGTGTTGGCTTTGGCCTTGTGAATTTTACCCTTATTTTAAAATAACGTATTACCCAACCCATCATCAACCCAACACCAGACAGAGAAGGGTAAAATAAAGAACTTAAATACCTCTCATAACCAAAACACTATAGTCCGGCAATTTCGTGCGCAACCGTCCCGCGGGGTGACAGACGGTGGCGGGGACGAGGTAGCGCGCCATTCTAGCACACGGCTACACACGAAGAGAAGTGTGCCAGGATAAATCTTGCGATAAGTTGTACTTACTTGTGACGTAATATAGGAGTAAATAAAAAGATAGAACTACTTTTATTGTTTATATTTTTTTATTATGCTTGAGGACAAATTATTAGGAAAACTAAAATTATGATATATTGTTTTATTATAAATCAATTTCCATATCACTTTCATGTTCACTCTCTGTTTGATCTTCTTCATAACTTTCGTCGTCATCATCATCGTCGTTTTCACCCAGTTGAATTATGAATCTAAAAAGACAAAAATGTACTATAGAAATAATAAACAACTTCACGTACAATGACATGATTCCGAGATTATAGCTTGAGCACTCTGCCAAGTTAAAGCAATAATAATCGATTATGTTAATAAACAATAACGTACCTGTCCATTTCATCGTCAAATACTCGATCTGAATTATAATATTCGTCCTCGTTTTTCGCCTTACAAAAAATTGGTACACTTTATGTACAACTTCCTTAACTTGTCTTGAGATAGCCTTACTCATCCTGAGATCTTAATGTCGTGTGCGTCGAACTCAAAGTAGTACGGAATATCAAGCACGTGTTGCCGCTTCGACTGCGCGGCCGAGACTGCCGTATTTGACGCGCAGATGCACGCGTTTCCCTTCCCCGCTTCACCACCCGCTACCCGCTGACATCTTTAGTACCTCGTCCCCGCCACCGTCTGTCACCCCGCAGGACGGTCGCGCACGAGCTTGCCGGACTATAGTCAATGATACTCATTATTTATACCGTAATAATTGATCTTTACAAAATATACAATCACTCACTCGTGCGGATTTATACAGTCCATTCGTACAACACTGTAGTTCAGATCTGCAACCAACTCCAAGGTTTTCTCTGTTAGCAACACCGCCAGTCCTTGACGACGATATTCAGGAAGTACGGCTAACATTTTCATCTGAAAGTATCGATATTTTCAGGATGGTAAGCGTCATGTTTTTCCCAACATAAATTCACCATTTCAACCTCAAACTTACCTCAAATACTTTTGACTGTTTGAAAATATCCCAGAGATTAGGTGTTTCTTGCATTTTGGCCGCAAAATATAGAAAGTCCTTTGTATTTAGGTCCTGAAAGTGCAAGGGTTTCATGAATTAGCATGGGCTGTACTTTTAATATTCGCCGTTAAACTGAACGAACAACCCGTGGACATAAAAAAAAATTGGTAATATACCTGAGTTTCTTGCTGGTATCTTCTCAGGAGACCCAACTTACCGAACCAGCGAAAGAATCATTTTCAAATGGTTATTTATGTACTTAATTTAGTATTTTTATAATATAACCTATATTATAAAAATACAATACGGAAATAGACATAAAATTTAAAATATTTGACATTCATATGTGCTCTTTATGTGGCGAAACTGAATAAACGAAATTGATTCTTTGATTCTTTGATTAACCAGCTACAATACTATTAGTTAAAACATGAAAGAAAAGGGTGGTAATTAAATGGGCTAAATGAAATGAAATGATTTATTTATTTGTATAGGTCACTAAATGGCTCTTACAAACGTCAGTAAGTAGGTTCTACTTATTGCTTTGCAAATCTGGCAGTGCATGAAAATATAGAATCGAGAGAAAGAACCTGGCAATAAAACTCGTTCACTATTTACATCTCCAGAGCCTAAGGCATCCTCAGCTGCTGACAGACGGAAGAGATGTGGCAAAATTACCCAAAGTATCAAAACACCATTAAAATAGGCTGGATCACTTTGCGACCAACAGTGAAAAAGGCAATATGGACGTAATGAATGCCTGTGTCTACCCTCATTCCAGTATCTCATTCTGAAATATAACGCACTAGCAAGGCAAGATAGTCTAAAATTAAGTCATCCATAAAATACTAGTCCTGTCCATCTAAATAATAGTATAATTGTGCAATAAATTTACTTACCTGTCTATAAAAAGCGTAATTCCTCAGATTTCTTGGCTCATTTGGACAGCTCGCATAATTTACACACAATCCCGCCACAGCGCCATCTGAAGTTTTGGCACTTAACGAGTTACCTGAAGTGAAAATTTCGTTTTAAATACATATAGTTAATTAATACTAAAAGCCTTGAAATATTTTGTGCAGACTGCAAACATAAAATTAAATGTTCCCGGTAAGCGACAAAAAACCTTCATCCCCCACCCCCCCCCCCCCTCCACTCCTTCCAAAAAAAACTCGCACTAAAAATATTGTTTCTAGTAAAGGAATACTTGTGTCAAGTTTCGTGGAGATCGAATTATAAATGGGGCCGCTAGCACAGTATAGGGGGATTATATGTAACCCGGAAGAACATTAAAACGTTATTTGACCTTATTTACCTCATTTTCTCCCCCAATCCAAAATAGCTTACGACGAAAAAATTGTATTAAATCAAGAAACAATTGTGCCAACTTTCGTAAAGATCGGAAATAAACTGGCTGCTAGCCCGGAACACACATACACACAGACAGACGGACGTAAGCAAAATGGTCCAATCTCGAAATGTAGACGCTTCGCTCGCTTGCTCAATAAAATCGTATAAAACATAGGTAAGTCATCAGGGTCCGGAATTGAATCGGAATCTTTCTCTTCAAGTTCAATCCCAGACCTACATCGGAACGGCTTTTACATTTAACAATACCGCATCAAAAGTGGTTCATCGATTCGGCTGAGTGCTGTCAAATGGATACAGCAGATATCTACACAAGTTAGACTATACAGGGCTAGTACCTTGTTTAAGTAAGTTTAAAATGTATTCTACAAGAGCGCTGTCGTTAGACATGTCGATTTTCCTATCGCGTACCAACACATGGTTGGGTATGTAGTGCTGCTGTATAAAGTTTAACATCAGACCATGATCCTTAACAGTCACTGGTGATACTATAAAATGATCCAGCTGAAACAATACAGTTGAAAGTCAAAAATAAACGACTCGACGGCAATGAACCTGCAAACCACTGATGCGATCGGTGTGTAGTTCCAACTGCACACTGACTGCCAATCTAGATGCACAGTTGGTTTAAAACCGGCCAAGTGTGAGTCGGACTCGCGGACAAAGGGTTCTGTACCAAAACGGCAAAAATATCACGTTTGTTGTATGGGAGCCCCCTTAAATATTTATTATATTCTGTTTTTTAGTATTTTTGTTGTTATACAGATACCAGAAATACATCATCTGTGAAAATTTCAACTTTCTAACTATCACGGTTCATGTTCATGAGATACAGTCCAAGACAGACGGATGGACGGACAGCGAAGTCTCAGTAATAGGATTTCCGTTTTACGCTTTGGGTACGGAACCCTAAAAATTACCACATACGCATATAGACCATTCCCTAAATTATTAGGTAAATATCATAAATTATTAGGTTACTTTTCATCCCGGTGACAAAAGGTAATTTTTTTAATTTGTATTTGATTAGGGACATATATTTGACTAGTTCAGTGTCTTGCGCGGTGTTTCGCGCCGTACCACGCTTGGCCTATAACTTTTGACCCCTTAGGGCTAGGTCAAATTTTCGATTTTTTGGCTTACCTCCAGATCGAGGGCTATCCATGGGTCATGAGAAAACTAAGTAAGTATACCACGGAATATTGATTCTAACCTAACGCAAAATTACCTTATCTGGTTGAAGTAATTCCTTTATACCAAACACACTGTGGCATGTCCTTATCTGTCTCAATATGTCTTTGGACTGAATACAAAGCTTTAATTTTGTTATCACTGAACTCATCATCGCAATGATTTAGTCCAAATAAGTACTTATTCACCGGAATTTTTTCAAAATTTGACCTATGTACTATTTAAAAACCTGATAATTTTAAACTACATTCAAAAAAATTTGGTTTGTGATATGATTTGCCTGATGGCTTGATAATTTCAAATGACAAATTGAAAATTTGGTAAGTAAAGAAGTTTTTCACTCAGGTATTTATGACAATCCGAAATGAATGAATGAATGATGAAATTTGAAAGCTTGTATCGATAAAAAGGTTGTATATGTTACCGCAAAATTGTAGATACCGTTGAATTGTTACCAGTCTCAGTCTCGCATGATGCTATCTTCTTCTTTTTTTAAAAACGTGGCTCCATCGATACTTATTCATCGATGATTTCGCCAATGCCAAGGTAATGCTTGATTTTTCCCGCACAGAAGAACTAGTTACTCTGAACTAGTTCGCGTTGCGGGACGAGGAAACGTCGCGTCGCGTCTTTCGGTATTGCAATTGAGCTTTGGGCCTAGGTTTTGGCCCAGCGACAGAGGTAACCTGCCACACGCTCTGCAAAAAGAGAAACCGTTAGTTTTTATTACCAGGTTATTCTCTTACAAGTTCTACTTCTAAACCATATACTCTCGTAATTGTTTTGAACGTTCTTTTTTTATTGAGCGTAGCGAGCGGAGCTCCTTATCAGGTAACTCCAATGCAACTCGATGTACAATAATAATTGTTTCTCGAAAACTACCCAACCGATTTTCATGATTTTTTAACTGAAAAATTAAGCATTCTCAGGAGCAGGTTTTGTTCGAGACCGAATTTTGATTTAGGACCCTCAAAAAAAGTTGTTGACCAAAAATATGTCAACAACCGATTTTCATGATTTTTTCACTCAAAAATCAAACATTCTCAGGAGCAGGTTTTGTTCGAGACCGAATTTTTGATTTAGGACCTTTTAGGACCCTCAAAAAAAGTTATTGACATATTTTTGTTGATAAATGCCTTAATAGAAATAGTTGCTTCGCTCAATTGCATGCTGCAGCGCAGTACCACGGCAGCGACCGCAGCTCCTAGTTTTCATTTCGTTTTGTGTTTGCCTCTTTTTTGTTTTGTGCGGAATTATGTACCTACCTATTATCTATTGTATTGTGTCATTCTGTGTACAAATTAAACGTTTTTTCTTTCTTTCTTTTCATATAAAATCACACGGCCACTCTTTTCCAATTGCATTTATTTTGTCAATCTTGCGAGATTGCTTGTAGTTTGACGGTATTTTACAATTTTACGGTGACATAGTGAGTTAGAATCATTACAATAGAGTAAAAATAAAGGGTAGAAGAAAGGGTTGACAGAGGTATTTAACGCGCCTAACGTTTCGCTAGTCACTTTGTTGGTTCCTTTGAAAATACTGTTGAAGCCATTAACGGAACTTTCTAATGGAAATAACAGTCCTGAACTCACGTAATAGAAGGGGAACTAATGATATTACATACTCAACATCCCGCGGTGCACCTGCTGAGACAAACTTTATTTAGTTATAAAGAATCCTAAGAGCGAATCCATTGTCGCTTCTGGGAAATTTTGCTTCTTTGGAAGAGCCTGATTCAAATTCAAAAGCAGTTTCATTAGCACGCACATTAACCAAAAATTCATTATGCTTACGTAATTGAAAATTTAGCTATCGCTATATAATTCATATATTTATTACTTTTTTTATAAGCGATCATAATATTCTACATCCATAAACATTATCCGTAAGTGATTAACTATAACTCGTTGGACAGTTTTGTTTTAATGTAATTTTGAAGAATGATAACATGATCTTACAAATAATTATAATAGTATGTAAGTATAGTGATAGTACCTATATAAGTTCAGTGTTTAGCAGATACATTTTTAACACCCACAATTATATATAAATATATTAGGACAATTCACACAACGCCGTCTAGTCTCAAACTAAGCAGAGCTTGTGATATGGGTACTACATAAACTGATATAAATACTTATATATGTAAATATGTATAATGCTTATATACCTTAGCACCTTCACACCTTCCAAGCACATTCGGATGTGCCGGCGCTGCTGCTGCATCGGCTGAAGGCCTCAAACAGCGTAAATATGCTAACCTAGCAGGTGATTACTATATTTGAGCCGTTTCGGGTTGAGACACTGGGGTCATGGGGTCGGAGTGCTCGCCGCCTTTATAGAGACATTGCTAAACGCCTAATCGATGCTTCTCAGAACCAGAAGGCTGGCTATTTTCTGACCCAAAGAATAAGTATCGCCATCCAACGTGGCAACACAGCCAGCATTCTGGGAACCTTCCCAGTCGGCAATGACGCGGAGGATTTTTTAAACGATTTTTTGTAATGTAAATATTTTTAGTATATAATTATGTATATTTAGTACATTGTAATTCTTATTGTAAATAAATTCCACTGTACATTTTTTTTTGTAAATACATACATATTATACATAGGAAACATCCAGACTGCGGTACACACGTATATGTCATCACACAAAGTTTGTCCCGACTGGGAATCGAACCCGAGACTCCGGCGTCGAAAGCGGTTGCACTACCGACTACGCCACCGAAGCAGTAATTCGTCAGAGTTTGTTCGACGAACGTTGTTTCTTACCGGAATCTTTCACCAGAACCTCATTCGATGAACGATAGGTGCACCAGTTTCCTGTGAGGTTGTCTATGGCCTCTAAAATCATACAATTAAATAAGTTCCATTGTTTGCCACACGCCAACTTAAACTGGGAAAGCTGTAGTGACTTTATACTAGTGGTTCTGTGAACCGTAGACTTCGGGAGCTTTGTTTAGAAAATTTATTTTTCAATTTATTTTTAATTATTACTCTTTCATTTTTCATCCAATCCAAAAAATATCATTCACATGTTATTCATTGTAAGCAAGGAGTGTGTGTGTGTAAAGTTTCATGAAAATCGGTTGATAAATACGGCCGCAAACATGATCTGACAGAACCCGTAGATGTAGAGATGTAGAGGTACAGACGAAAGAAATTCTCCCCAGTCTGCAAGTTGAAACGGAGACTTCGGCCACTTCGCTCCCTCAGTCAATAATCGTCGACTTTTCTGAGGTTCTGACTGGTTGTTATTAGTGCAGTCTGTTGGTTAGTTGCGCTGTAGATAGTTCCTGCCCGGAGGTTTTGTTTTTTTTTTTTTTAATCCGCGAGCTTGGGCCGCGGCCTAACCCAAGTCCCTTGCCGAGCGCCTCCGGTGGCAATGAAAGAATTCCCACCATTGTCCACATGTGTGGCCGCTGCGTGGTGGTCGTGTGTTACCCCGCATCTTTGGGGTCGGGTTTTATCCCGCGTCGGTGAGTGAAGGCGTGCGTGGGGTGAAGCCCCACAGCACGCAGCCCTTCTAGCCTGCTTCTGTAAGGACGGTGGGTTGCTAATTCACCGTCCGTCCTCAGGCCCCGATCATGGAGGTCGATGGTCCTGGGCGTAGTCACGACTGCGGTGCCCTCGCCGCACACTTCGGAACTCAGCTGGGAGGGTACGCTCCCTCACCCTACCGGCCGCCTACTACTTACTTACTTCTTAAATTATAGGTGCGGTACATATGTATGGAAATAAATGCGAAAGACAATCGGACTTTGTCGACTTGCCGTCGGATTCAGATGACCCAGATGCTATTCATCGTCAATACACAAGTGAACCAAAGGTTGCTACAATTTCATCAAGCGTCTTCTACCCCCCACTGAAATCTACTGAGCCCAAAAGTGGACGCAAGTTTATAATAACGGATTCTTTAATTCCTGAAAATGTCCAAGGAAGAGAAGATTACTTTTTGAAACAAAAAATATCTTTAATAATACAACAGACGATGCACGACACAACCAAAAAAGTTTCATCCGTCCAAAAGCTAAAAGAACGAGTAAAAGAGAAACCCTCATACAAAGCTGGGTACATTCTAAGTTTAGTTAGAAAATCTAGGCAAATGTTGAATGATTTATTTAATTTAGCTGTGAAACATAGAGATAATTGGAAGGCTTTGCAGCAGTTGAAGGTCTTTGAGTATATAGTACATACTAATGTGGATACAACTAATCTGGTGCGGCAGCTGGTAGATGTTCACATTCAGTACTTGAACAGTACGCAGTTAACTAAGAGGAAGCTTGTTTTACTTTAAGACTCCTTTTATTAAAAACCCGATCTTTTTTATTCATTAGGCAGAACATTTTGAACCTTCATTATCATCATTATATAAGTTTAACCAGGCCTAATTTATTTATGCCCGTAGCGGTAGAGACCTTGGGCAGTTGGGGCTCCGAAGCCAAGAGCTTCGTCGCGGATGTAGGACGGAGAATCAGGGAGAGAACCGGTGACACTCGCTGCGGGGCGTTTCTGGTGCAAATGTTGTCCATTGCCATTCTGCGCGGCAACGCTGCTAGCATCATGGGCACTTTTGCGCAAGGAATTATGCGGGACGAGTATAATGATTTTGTCTCTTCTGACTGCGCTATTGTATCTGTGTAAACATATAAAAAAATTATATTAGGAAATATTAATTAAAATATTTATAGGTGTAATTATAAAAAATCATAGTGTATTGCTTATACAATTAAATATACCTCTATAATAAAACAAAAACCTTTTGGACAGTCTCACACGTCACCTGTTTTTTTTTCTTTTTAATTCCGTGTAACCGCGGCCGCTCCTATGTCCATTGCTGCGGGCGTCTCTGGTACGCCCCAGAAGGTATTTCCAGTGGCACCCGGCAGACCTTGGCCACCTGTGTGGCCTCCCAAAAAATCGGCAGAATCCCGCGTGGTTGGGGTTGGGTTTTATCCAGCGTTGGTGAGCTTCTAGCCTGCTTTTGTAAGAGCGGCGGGTGGGCTACCCCGCCGTCCTCAGGCCCCGATCATGGAGGTCGATGGTCCTGGGCGTAAATGGACGTAAATGAGTCAGCGTCACACGTCACCTAACTAAAACTAAGCTATATTATATCCAGGGAAATGTCACTTATATGCTTGTGCTATGGGATCCTGACTCATGATTTATTTGAAGAAAGCAGCATGCTTGTTGTGCATGTAAGCTTGCTACACCTTCTTTAGTCATGCTACGAGTACCTACATGGAAAGATGTGAATAGATGTGCTTGTAGTGAAAAATTGATGATTGTTTCGACTGTTGGTTTAAAATATGAATACGTCCAGTGTTTATGGAAGAATAATACGGACATACTACTCTACTAATTGGGAGACACATTTCAACGGACAAAGCACTTTTAATTAAGTTTTGGTGTTGGAAAAAATAACAATTTAATAATACTATATAAATAAAACTTCATAATATTAAGATAGAAATTATAAATAAATCACAAAAACTGAAATGTCATCGTAGCTCAGCTGGTAAGAGCATTCCCCCTGTAAGGGAAAGGCCGTGGGTTCGAGTCCCGCCGATAACGTTTCATATTGTGATTTATTTATAATTTCTATCTTAATATTTAAGAATAGTTTAGGCAAACTCATTGCTTTGAAATAAAAATAACTTTAAATAGTCCGAAAGGCCCAGGACTTTAATTGGCTGTGCCATAGCAGCTGGCACGTAAGATTATGTTGCCTTTCAACAACATTTCATCACAAGGCAACGGGTTTCAATTCTTTTTTTCAAAATTACAAAATAGCTGCTACTTTTTATTAAATTAATTCGGCCATTTTGGACATAACCTATGTGTGCCATACATATATGTGCCCAGTATTGGCAATAGGCTTCCCTCTGCCTACCCCTTCGGGGATATAGGCGTGATATGTGTGTGTGTGTGTGTGTGTGTGTGTGTGTGTGTGTGTGTGTGTGTGTGTGTGTGTGTGTGTGTATAATGTAAAACGGAAAACGAATGATGAAAACGGAAAATAATCAATAATATGGAGGTACATAAGTAGATTCCTTTGTTCTAAAATCTTCGAAAATTACCTAGGTATAGTTCGCGAGGGATAAGCGGAGATTTGCATTTGTGTGAATGACCATGAAACCGAATGACATTTACCTATACCTCTTGAAGGCTCTATCAGTAGTGACTAAAACAACCACAGATTTAGAAATTTTCGCTAAACAACCAACAAAAAACAGAGCATGTCCATATTATTATGATGAGTGACGATTGTACGATATTTCGTGCGCTCGGACTCTCGCCTAAAATGCAAATACTACGATTAACTGATTTTGATACTTACCTGTATCATTTTCATAATCGGAAAGTGTCACTTTAAAGGGACGGTCAAACTACTTAAACTTTTTCGTTTTATACCGTATTTATTACCAAAGTATTTAGAATTACTATTTGTACTAGTTTCAAGCTATTACTTAAAACTAGGAATAATATTCAGTTATTCAGTGCCGGAGCAAGCAGAGGCTATTTAAAAGAATGAATTCAATTGTAACTTTGTGACACTATGTTTTGGGTCTCCTGCTAAGTTCTGTTGCCTGATAGGTATTATTATTTTTTCGTTTATTCCTTTACATTCTTATTTTATACATTTTCAAATACATTTATAAAAAAAAAATACAAATACATTTAAAAATATAAAAAATAGTGACCCACCAGTAGCGGAGTAGGACCCAAACTACCGGCGGTGGAGGCTACAGACTGAGAAACCTCCTAACAATACGGCACGTGTCGAGGATAACAGCCTTTTGAATCTGACTCTTGATCCAACAATCTAACGAGAGTCTCTTGAGATGTTGATCGAGACTCTTCGCTATTAATCCGTTTGCTGAAACGAACACCGGGACAATGATCGTCGAGTCTACGTCCCACATGGCGGTTATCTCGAAGGACAGATCAAGGTATTTACTAAGTTTGTCCTTCTCTGCCTTCACGAGATTTTCGTCATGCGGGACGGCGATATCGACGAGCACTGCCCGACGCTGGGTCCGATCAACCAACACGATATCGGGCCTATTGGCAACAATAGTCCTGTCCGTGATGATTGATCGGTCCCAGTAGAGCAATGCACGACCATTCTCAAGAACTGGCACTGGTGTGTACTTATAGTACGGTACTTCAAACTCAATAAGGCCATATTGAAGAGCAAGTTGCTGGTGGATGATCCTGGCTACTTGATTGTGCCTATGCTAGTACTCGGTGTTAGCAAAATACCGGAAATAATATGGCGAAGTGATTCACCAGGACGGTGACATGCTCGACAAATGTCGACCGTACCGTCCTTCATGATGTATTTCCGATAGTTGTTCGTCTTGATAACCTCATCTGCAATTGCACAGGCAAAACCTTCAGTTTCCCCAAAGAGGTCCCCAAAACGCAACCAGTTCACCGAAGCGAGCAGGTCTACGTCGGGTCCTGTTAAGACCCGGTAGAACCGCCCGTGTAGCTTCTTACTCTTCCATACGTCCCTACGGTCTTCAGTACCTAGCACCTTATTATTTTTATTATTAGTACACTGCATGCCTAAATAGGTAGGACATGTGTTTCTCTGTCTTCATCAAGTAGCACCTGTACTTATGTAGGTACCATGTTCAGCAATAAAATTATTGATTGATTGAATATTAATTTATGGAAAGATAAATGTTAAGAAATAATTAAGCTATGTACATATAGGTAGATACTACTTATAATTTCTTGTTTTCATAAAATTTTCTTTCTATCCAACCAAAGGTTGTTTAGAAGAGACAGCTGTTTAGCTATCCCATAATGCTTTTCACATTAACTGTACCTTTCGACTTTGTCATGTGTGTGTGTTTGACACTGATAAATCTACAACATTCGCTATTTATTTAACTTCTTTTAACTAAATGATGGTAGCTAGGTAAAAACTTACATACCTATTCAGTAAAATTTGGTTAGGCTACTTATATTTTTTTAGATAGTAGTATCTTATTTTAAGGATCTAAATGATCAATTTCTGTTCATCGCAGTAACAAGTGGTCGGCGACTTGGTCAGTTTCTTTCATCTGGGCAGAAATTCGCGGCTAATTGTGGGATTAAACAATAGAACCTCTTAGTACACAAGTACCGTGGTTTGCATTGTTCGCAGCACGGACGCAAGGCTGAATGTCCGTAAGTTTGTGCCTGTTGGCATGGACAATAAAAATTCGAGATATTGTTTTGTCCGAAAACACGACGAAACGGTTTTTGAACAACATACAGCATCATTTGGATGTTTTTGTTTGTAAACTTTTTTTTGCGAGCGAATTGTCTGTTTCTACTGTTAGGCTCTGTTAGGTAGGTACCTATGAAGGTAATTTTCTGTATGTTCATTTGGTCTACTGTACTTTTTAATCAATTTAAAAAAAAGAAGGAGTTAATACTTCGCGAGGCGTAAGCTGAGCTGCCTCGCTGGCGCAGTGGTATGAGTATGCGACTGCCGGCCCTGAGGTCCCAAGTTCGATTCCGGGTCGAATCAAATTATTTGTGAGACCCACAAATGTTTGTTTCGGAGTTTGAGTGTTTTCTATGTATAATATGTATATATTTAGAAATATATAAGTATGTTTATCAGTCGTCTGGATCCCATAACACAAGCTTATATTAGCTTAATTTGGGCTAAATGACGTTGTGTGAGAATATCCAGAAATATTTATTTATTATTATTTATTTATTTTGCATTTGTGTGAGTGCACGTACGTGACCGTATAATGCGACCTGTTTTACACACATGTGTTGTACACACAGCCTTTTTACTCTTCTTTTCGTGATCACTCACACATATGCGAAGCTCAGCTTAGGCCTCGCGAACTATAACTGCCTTTATCTTTAGACTGGGCGAACCGATTTTAATTTTTTTAAATTAAATCTACTGCTTCCCATGGGACCACCCATTCTGACAATTATTTGGTCCCATTCCCGTCATTCAAAGTCGAGTTTTTGTGTCAATGTTTGACGAGTTTTTAACAATGAAGTGCATATCCTGTATATGGATTTTTCAAGTGGATTTGAATGGCCAACTCCAAAACTATAAGGAATAGCGAAAAATGTTTAAAGGAGTCACGAGCCCGATTTTGATGAAACTTAAAACCGCATTGAATTTTTTTTTTACTATAATCCTAGCTAGAAATAGGACTGTATCCCATCTGGCCCTTTCTCTCTGGCCCGGCCCATCTTTGTGTCATCTGGCCCGGTAAACGTATCACCGGGCCAGATAAAACTTTTTGTTCTATCTGGCCCGGCGCCGGGCCAAGTCACCGGGCCAGTTGGGATACAGTCGGAAATAGAACGCATTCATTTTGAAAAAAATATTACACTGAATTATTACACCATACGATAATGTTGCTATTAAGGATCTAATTCTGGGAAGTAATGACTTACGGCAAGCCCTGACTAGGAGTCAGGGTTTGAGGTTCAGGTTTGTTTGAGCATTTTTCGCAATTCTTTATAGTTTCGGATTTGGTGGTCCAGCTAGGTCATTCACAACCACTCGATAAGTTGTCATCTCGGATTTGACAGCACACACCGAGGTCGATCACCACACCGAACGGATCCAAAAATGCAATTCACAAACTCTATCGGGAGGCACTTTTCTTGCTCGATTCTTAGATGCATTTACGGAGAATGTTAATAAAAGGTAGAAAACAAATGATGATGGTAGAAATTTAAAAACTGCGATTTTTAATATATTTACTGTTTATTTTGCAAAGTATGTGGCTGAGAGCTTTAAATTAAATGTATAATAAATATTTTCCAAGTTAAATTATAATATTAGCGAAAAAAATAATCTCTTTCGTTTTTTAGTATAAACTAGTTTTGTAAACGTCAATCCTAATGTTATTATTTACGTCAAGTTTTGACAGATTTACTAACCTAACTTTTAAACAAGCACCTAAAGGGATGGATCTCAATCTATTTGGAAATCCAAAACGTTTAAAAAAGGGATATTGGCCCGTCATTTTTCACAAATGATAGTTGCGAAATCTAAATGGTTTCATCGTCAGTGCCCAGCTTTATGCCCGTATATAGGGATCTATAACAAAACGGTGACAGTATATAGGGATCTATAACAAGACTGCTTCGGTGGCGTGGTCGGTAGTGTATCCGCTTTCGACGCCGGAGTCTCGGGTTCGATTCCCGGTCGGGACAAACTTTGTGTGATGACACATACGTTTGTACCGAAGTCTGGATGTTTCCTATGTATAATATGTATGTATTTACAAAAAAAAAATTTATATAAGTATTTATATCAGTTTATCTAGTACTCATATCACAAGCTCTGCTTAGTTTGAGACTAGATGGCGTTGTGTGGATTGTCCTAACATATTTATTTATTTATTTATAACAAAACGTACCTACGTTTATGCAATACTTAAGTTCCTATGGTAATTTTATTAAGACAAATATTTCTAATGTAAATCAATGTTTAGGTACGAGTGTATGTAAGTATTTTCTTTTAGTTACCTACTTGTTTTGTTTGTTACTTTGTTCTTGAATTTACCTCATATATCCCTATGTATAATAAATAAACTGCAATTTTACAGAAAAGAGTGTCCCGTAAACAAAACCAGTGGTTATTTATTTGCCTTCATGAAGGGGCATGCATGAAAATCTTGCTCGAGGCAAAGTCAAAACATTGAAGCATTAAACAACGTGAGTGTGAGATGACACAACTTAAATGGAAAATTTTAAAGTACAAAACTTAGTTATATTACTTATTACATTATAATTTAAATTGTTAGTCCCACATAATAGATGGCGAGCCTATTGCCGCTTATCGAGTTGACTTGGGTCCATAAAATCTTGGTGGGACCCCACTACAACCGGGGCACATGTTATGTATTAGGTCGGACTAACGTGTTGTGTTGGACATCCTATATTTAATGATTTGATATGTCAATAAACATCCAAAGTATTCCAAAGTGTTCTTGTAATACCCCGTCCCGGATGCATCTCTAAATACAGTCTCGGGACTGTACCTACATGCAAAGCTGTGTAGTTAGCTTTTTGTATTAATTTTAATCTAATTTACTATCAACTCAATTTATTCACTATTGTTTCAGTTTATTAAGGGCCAGCAAGTTATGTTCCACTCTGCAAAATCTGTAATTTTGTCTCTTACAAAACTGTTTTTCCAATTAAATGCATCATTTGTATGAATGTTATGTGAAAATGTTTAGCTGACTGTCGCAAGTCCATAATATTATTATTATAATGAATCAAATGTTCCAGCATAAAGATGTAAACGATTATATCTGTGACTATTGGGATTTTACCTTTAACATAAAATCTTTTATTCTTAGTAATGTTTAAAGTCAAGTGTCAATTCATGTTATAAATATTATATTGAAACAAAATGCTCCATGTGTGCATGTTGTAGGCATGTTTAAGGATTTAGATTGTATATCTTTTTATCAATAATACTAACTTGTGAATTATATTTATTATCCTTTGTGTTTCATTTACCTTGTTTGGATATTCTAAAGTGGCTGGTGATGGCAATAGGGTTGTCTGCTATAACGTGTGGTCAACTAAATTACTGGCAAAGTGTGGGTGTGTAATTCACGTTTGCGTACCTCCTCGGTATTGTATGTAGGTGATAATAATATAGTGTATGTCTGTTCATTAACTTCATTATGGAAATTTATCAACTTTCTAATTACTTGTGATGTATTTAAAGCCATTGTAGACTGGCTAATGAGACAGTTTCTTGACTCATGCTACACAGGCATCTCTCCCATCCCCTACCCTGCCTGACTGTTAATGACTGATAAAACCACCTATCACTATATTAAAATATTAGCAGGTGCTCACGACTTTGCTCGCTGGACAAATAATGTACTGAAACCTTCCTCTTGATCAACTCTAGGTATCTATTAAACAACCGCAGTGGGTTGCGTATTTTAAAGGTCTAAGCATACCTAGGAACAGACAGCGGGAAACGACTTTGTATTTGACGGTATTTTATACTATGCCATAGCATATAGTAAAATAGGTACATACTGGGTATGTTAAGATGTTACAAGCCAGCTAAAACCTATAGGTACAGCAATATAATAGTCGGTAAGTACCTACCTATATCTCTATTTAGTTTCTTTTTACATAGGTACCTACTTACGTTTTTGGTCGGACGACCAAACAAGTATGTAACAAGAAACTAGGTAAGTACTATTATCTTAAAACGCTTAAATTATGTGAGTTATAATGCCCAGTGTTTTAGAATTGTAATTAACAATCATAATTATTTCCCAGTGGAAACTTTTCCGTCACCTTTTAGCTGTCGGAAAAGATATCGTAAAATCAAAGTCTTCCCTGCCGAGTAAATCGGTCAAAAATTATGAAATGAAATGAAATGATTTATTTATTTGTATATGTCACTAAATGGCTCTTACAAACGTCAGTAAGTACTTAAAATAAAAAATGTCATTGCTTCTATATTTACATGTACTGCCAGATTCGCAAAGCAATAAGTAGAACCGAGAGAAAGAACCTGGCAATAAAACTCTCGGTCACTCTTTTCAAATAATTGACTCATTTACACATTTTCTTAAGACTAAATGTGGACGAATGTACATTGTTCTCGTGTCAAAATCAAAAAGAGTGTATAATGAAACAAAAAAATTATTATAGTCGCCTAAGTACAAAATATGCTACAATTACGGCATTTTAGGAGGCGCCTGCACCATGCTCAAGCCAGACACTTTTATCATTAAGGTAATCAACTGTCTTATTATATGGTTTTTGACATAAAGTGGTCTTTATAAAGTTTTTAAATTTATTGTCGGGCATACAAAGGACCGATTCAGGCAATTTATTATAAAAGCGTATGGAAGGTATACGCTTGAAAGAATGACTAACCTTGCTAAGCCGATAACACGGAGGGAGTAGTTTATTTTTATTACGTAGATTTCTGTCTGTAACGTCACTTACTTTAGTATAGCTAGAGCTTATCGAATTCGGACCTCTGCAGGGTCATTCATAACCGTCCGAAACATCCGTTGTCGACACCGAGCGGTGAGTGGTCTCTTCGGAAGCACAAACGCTATTCAGAGGTCCGTACTCGGTAATTTTTGACAGATTTACTCGGCAGGGAAGACTTTGATTTACGATATCTTTTCCGACAGCTAAAAGGTGACGGAAAAGTTTCCACTGGGTAATAATTATGATTGTTAATTACAATTCTAAACCACTGGGCATTATAACTCACATAATTTAAGCATTTTTAAGACAATAGTACTAACCTAGTTTCTTGTTACATACTTGTTTGGTCGTCCGGCCAAAAAAGTAAATAGGTACCTATGTAAAAAGAAACTAATTCTAGTGTTATAGGTAGGTACTTAGCGACTATATACTGCTGTACCTATAGGTTTTAGCTGGCTTGTAACATCTTAACATAGGTACCCAATGTGTAAATATTTTACTTTATGCTATGGCATAGTATAAAATACCGTAAAACAAAGTCGTTTCCCGCTGTCTGTCTCTAGGTATGCTTAGACCTTTAAAAATACGCAACCTACTTTAATGCGGTTGTTTAATAGATACCTTGAGTTGATCAAGAGAAAGGTTTCAGTAAATTATTTGTCCAGCAAGCAAAGTGCTGCTAATATTCTAATATAGTGATAGGTGGTTTTATCAGTCAGGCAGGGTAGGGGATGGGAGAGATGCCTGTGTAGCATGAGGCAAGAAACTGTCTCATAAGCCAGTCTACAATGGCTTTAAATACATCACAAGTAATTAGAAAGTTGATAATTTCCATAATGAAGTTAAACACATAACGAACGAAAGAACATACACACATTATATTATTTTCACCTATAATACCGAGGAGGTACGCAAACGTGAATTATACACCCACACTTTGCCAGCAATTTTGTTGGCCACACGTTATAGCAGACAACCCTATTGCCATCACCAGCCACTTCAGAAAATCCAAGCAAGGTAAATGAAACATAGGATAATAAATATAATTCACAAGTTAGTATTGATAAAAAGATATACAATCTAAATCCTTAAACATAACAAAACAACATGGACACATGCAAGCATTTTGTTTCAATATATATATATTAATAACAGGTATTGACACTTGACTTTAAACATTACTAAGAATAAAAGATTTTATTTTAAAGGTAAAATCCCAATAGTCACAGATATAATCGTTTAAATCTTTATGCTGGAACATTTGGTTCATTATAATAATAATATTATGGACTTGTGTTACAGATTTAGCAGAGTGGAACATAACTTGCTGGCCCTTAATAATCTGAAACAATAGTGAATAATTGAGTTGATTGTAAATTAGATTATAAATTAATACAAATGAAACAAATACAAAACTTTTTCAAGGGACTCAGGATGCATATGGAGTTAGTAGCCAAGGTCCGTTGGTACCCTTGGCTACTAACTCCATAATTAAATGCAGAGCCTATCTCACCCCAAAAGCTAACTACACAGCTTAGCATGTAGGTACAGTCCCGAGACTGTATTTAGAGATGCATCCGGGACGGGGTATTACAAGAACGCTTTGGAAATCATTAAATATAGGATCTCCAACACAATATGTTGGTCCGGCCTAATACATAACATGTGCCCCGGTTGTAGAGGGGTCCCACCAAGATTTTATGGACCCCAGTCAACCCGATAAGCGGCAATAGGCTCGCCACCTATTATGTGGGACTAAGAATTTAAATTATAATGTAATAAGTAATAGTAACTAAGTTTTGTACTTTTAAATTTTCCATATAAGTTGTGTCATCTCACACTCACGTTGTTTAATGTTTCAATGTTTTGACTTTGCCTCTGCCAAGATCTTCATGCATGCCCCTTCATGATGGCAAATAAATAACTACTGGTTTTGCTTACGGGGCACTCTTTTCTGTAAAATTGTAGTTTATTTATTATACATAGGGATATGTGAGGTAAAATCAAGAACAAAGTAACAAACAAAACAAGTAGGTAACTAAAAGAAAATACTTACACTCGTACCTACACATTGATTTATATTAGAAGTATTTGTCCTCAGACTAAAAGAATATTTGTCTTAATAAAATTACCATAGGTACTTATTGCATAAACGTAATACGTTTTGTTATAGATCCCTATATACAGGCATAAAGCTGGGCACTGACGATGAAACGATTTAGATTTCACAACTATCATTTGTGAAAAATGACGGGCCAATATCCCTTTTTTAAACATTTTGGATTTCCAAATAGATTGAGATCCATCCCTTTAGGTGCTTGTTTAAGTTAGGTTAGTAAAACTTGTAACCAGAGACGCCCGGCGACGGACGTTAGAGCGGCCGCGGCCTTGGTCGCGGAACTAAAAAAAAAAACAAAAAGGTAAGTAAAACTGTCAAAACTTGACGTAAATAATAACATTAGAATTGACGTTTACAAAACTAGTTTATACTAAAAAACGAAAGAGATTATTTTTTTCGCTAATATTATCTAAAATAATTAACTTGGAAAATATTTATTATACATTTAATTTAAAGCTCCCAGCCACATACTTTGCAAAATAAACAGTAAATATATAAAAAATCGCAGTTTTTCAATTTCTACCATCATCATTTTTGTTTTCTACCCTTTATTAACATTCTCCGTAAATGCATCTAAGAATCGAGCAAGGAAAGTGCCTCCCGATAGAGTTTATGAATTGCATTTTTGGATCCGTTCGGTGTGGTGATCGACCTCGGTGTGTGCTGTCAAATTCGAGATGACAACTTATCGAGTGGTTGTGAATGACCTAGCTGAATAGCGTTTGTGCTTCCGAAGACACCACTCACCGCTCGGTGTCGACAACGGAAGTTTCGGACGGTTATGAATGACCCTGCAGGCCCACTTGAAAAATTCACCCCGTATAACATCGGTTGAAGTGCCTCGGTGGCGCAGTGGTATGAGTATGCGACTGCCATCCCTGAGGTCCCAGGTTCGATTCCGGGTCGAATCAAACATTTGTGTGATTCACAAATATTTGTTTCGGAGTTTGGGTATTTTCAATGTATAAATGTACCTATGTAATTTAGAAATATATAAGTATGTTTATCAGTCGTCTAGATCCTATACACAACCTTATTTTAGCTTAATTTGGGCTATAGATAACGTTGTGTGAGAATGTCCAAAAATATTTATTTATTATTGAGCTGAGCGAAGCGAAGCTCTTTCTTAGGCGACTCGTGTATTTTGTTCGTGATCGAACTCCTGCTAAACGACTGGACCGATCTTTTTGAAATTTGGCACGGTCATAGTGACCATCACCGTGAGTGCATATATCTGAATTCATAAAGATCGGTCCAGTCGTTTAGGAGTTCGACCCGGATCGACAAACTTAGCTCAATTATTGCAACAGCATAATGCATTGCATACCTAGTTATTTATTGACATGAAGTGACATTTTGCCACTAATATTGCTGGTCACACGTACCTAATGGGGCAAGCCTATTGCAGTTACCAGGTACTATAGGTATACCTACAATAGAAAATCAATACAATAATACCTAACCTAACCATTTTAATAAATTATTTTACTCGTATTGAAAGATTATTGAAGGGAGTTCGATTTTTGCTGAGCGCGTGCCAGGTGGCTTTTTAGGTTACCTCTGCTGCTCCGCCAAAATCGGGTTTCCAGATACTCTCATACCGAACAATAAATAAATAAATAAATAACTAGTTCTTCTGTGCGAGACTATCAACTAATCAAGCATTACCTTGACATTGGCAAAATCATCGATGAATATAGATGGAGCCACGTTTTTAAAAAAAGAAGAAAGAAGATTATTGAAATGAATTGTCAAAATAAACAATCAAAGAGATATCTCAATCCATAGAGAGCTGATTTTAATTAATTAAATTCATTGAATGCTAAAACATCACTTGCTTTCCATTGAACTTCAGACAAAGCCCAAAGTGTATTATTTTATAGACAAGCAGAAACAGAGCGAGGTTATATGCATATAATTTACCCATCGACAATTTCAATAAGACCTTTATTACAAGTTAAGTATGGTAGATAATAACTTGTTAATAATAATTTTGTTATGACGTATCGGATTGGGGGTGAATAGAATAGGGGATGGGAGGAGGCGTGTCTACGGTTCGGTGCAAATATAATCAAGAACTGCAAGAAGTGTGGAGATGACACGATTTGTAAAAAATATTCAGTTTAAAGTTACCTACTGGTAGATTGATTCCACTTCACATATTTAGTACCTCCCGTATATATCTAATAAATCACGATCAACGCGTGCCGGGCAGAGATGCCACTCCCACACAGTGGATAGCATGTTCGCGAGAACCGAACGTTTTAAACGTTCGTTTCTCTGCCGAACGATAGTGGCCTGGAACGACCTGCCTGTGCACGTGTTTCCTCCCACATATAATCCTGGGTTCTTTAAGCGGAGCGTGAAGAGGCACATCAGTAGGTCGTCAAGTTGAGGGCCACTCTTTATAGTATTATGTGCTGTGAGAGTGGCCCACAATCACTAGACGTCGTCACGACTTCAGGCGGGCGGAGTCAATTTGGCGAACCCAATAAAAAAATAAAAAAAATAAAACTACGTACCTAGTAGGTAGATAGTTCAACACTTTCATAAGACATGTCATGACGTATGAAGAGGTGTATTACACGCACCTCTATATATATTCTGCAATGTTGGATCTAGAATGACGTTGCACAGCTAACAGTGCATTATCGTCCAAAGTTAGTAGATACCTATACAAAATCTCAGCTCAATCGGTTGTGTATTTAAACGTGTTTGTGTCAAACCGGAGATATACTTGTATGATATCAATACGAATACATTTTGTTAATAAAATCAATCACACACTGTTACTGCAATCGTTACAATACCTCCCAACAACCACTTCAAAGATATCGAGTTCAAAATTGAGCTGTAGATTCCACCTGAACGTACAATTTAAGTTAAATAAAAACTGGTACAGATAAATCTTTGACAGTAGTACCTACTGAACCTATTCAGAAAATTATTTCACTAAGTTAGTAATATGAAGTTATATTATTCTTGAGTGCTATAAGAAGCTATTGTGTAAGCAAGCTATAATAGGTTTCTGTCTTCAAACGAATCAAAATCAAAATCAAAATATCTTTATTCATGTAGGTCACAAAGTAACACTTATGAACGTCAAAAAAAAAAGAAAATGCTTCTACATTTTCTACATTTACATTTACCGCCAGATTCGCAAGACAATAGGTAGAGCCTGTGAGGAAAGAACCTGGCAAGAAAAACTCACGGCCACTCTTTTTATTCGTCAGTAAATACAATGATTCTGTTACAACAATAAAAAGAGGGCAAGGGCAGTACGTGACCATGTGTGGACCAAGTGAACTTAAAAATTATGAATCTCTGTTATTCACAAAAAAAAGTTAAATACTAGTTAAAGGTGCCACATAATCTCAAAGTACCCATACCTTACAATATCATAATAATAATAATTTAACAATAATAAGTGAGTTTCAGCAACAAAACAACATTTCAAACAGAAGTATGTAGCTCGAGTGATGAATGCTATGTCGTCTATTTTTTTCCACTCTATGTTTTTATGTATCATAATTCCCTACAACGTATAAAATTATCTCTATTTAATTATTAGATGTTTAAGTTTTACTATGTGATGGTATATCTTCTATAATTACTAAATTCAGTTTACTTTTGTACTTTTCTTTTCAGAACTTTTGAATCTTTCTTTTCATAATAATATGCCAATACCTATCAGGGCTCAATTTACACCGCGGCGGAATGGAACGGAATGGAAGCGTCAATTTCGCCTCATACGTGGGAATTCGCTCCGGAGAATTCTCGGGAATGCGCGGGGATTCCGCGGAGGACGCGCGTCCAATTTTAAGGCTCGTATTTATTTTGTGCGTTATACAGTTGATATAAAATTCATTATGCTATGTGCAGTTTCGTTGCAAAAAGTCGCTTCCATTCCATTCCGCGGCGGTGTAAATTGAGCCTTATCTTCTATCTACTTATGTCCATTCAAAGGTTGCCTGTAAGATAGAATATCACTCTTGGTGATAAGGCCGCCATTTGTACATACTAAAAGTTTCTAAGAGTTTCTAAGTTTCTTTTTGTATTTTTGTATTATATTCTATGAATATGTGACACGTATGAAAAACGTTCATCGGCATCATTCGGAATTCAAATTTACTACATGAATATCAACTCCACAGCAGTGTTGCGCACTAATCAACTCGACTCCACGTCTGTTGGCGCTTTCTATCACAATGCTGCTATTACATTTGCTTAATAATTGCCACCTCCCTTTTGTTACAGCCTGTCCCCCTCAAGGTGCCGGCTTTAACCACATCTAGGTTCAATCAGAATCTAGATTCTCGGGTATAGATAAATAACGTTTCTATCTAAAAATATCTGGGTGAATTTTAACATCCATGATTTTATATCTAATTTTCGTAGTTTGTTTTTAATGTTTAAACTTTCGCGTTTCATAGTCTATGTTTTATTTTTAACACGTGAATTTACACGTAGATATGCGTAGGTACTTTGATTATCATATATATATTCAAAGCATAGGTACATACCTTTTATTGCCTGACGTTTCGACCCAGGCAACATCGGTTGTTTTTAGTGGTCCTTATTTGATGGGCGTCTGTATATTTAAATAGTAACCTCATTCTACGCTTCACAACTTCGCAGCAAAGCTGGCACAGCCCAACAGCAAATCATAAATGACTATCACAGACATCACTATAGACAGACAAAATTCAAAATAATTATTAAGTTGCTGATGTTAACTGCAACTTACTTTTTTACTACTTTAAAAAAGAAATACTCCCAATAACTTTGATCTATTCTGATATGAAAATGCTCTTTGTCTCTGTGGTTTTTAAGAATCCTAGTAACTTGAAAATACGATTTACTAACATCCTTAGCTTAAGTCTTGATGTGAAGTCATATGTGTAGTCTTGACGTGAAGTCACCTACAGCACAGAATAGGGAATAGTAGATACTTACATACAGAACTTGCACACCGACGTTAATTAAAGCACATTCTTTTGTTTACTC
The DNA here is from genome assembly GCA_963556515.1 of Nudaria mundana. NCBI lineage: Eukaryota > Metazoa > Arthropoda > Insecta > Lepidoptera > Erebidae > Nudaria > Nudaria mundana. The sequence goes on from OY748304.1 coordinate 13,793,883, forward strand.
AATATCAACTCTATGGTCCATGCCGTGTCACAAACAAGAGACAACCCTTACTGACTTACAACTTCAAGTTGTCGCTGACGTCACGTATTTTTTGCGATTGTTAGGCGAATGACATATGTCTGCCTACAGTAAGAGACTTCACGTCAAGAGTGTGTCCAGAGGTTGAACTCATTACCGGTTAATCACAAGACAACATCATCATCTGAGAATTGACGCCCAGTGCTGGCTATATGTCGGTCTTGTGCTACTCGCATCCAGCGCCCTCCCGCGACCTTTAATGATATAGTAAGTCCACTGTGAGGCACCTTACAATGGAAGATCGAAAGAAAATACGGAAGTATAACCTAATCTTCATCCAAAGCTTTAGGTTATCTTCTCAAAGGACATTGTCGAACTTGTATGGAATTTTGGCTTAATGATGTAGAAATGTACAGCTACAAATTTGGCAAATATGATTCAGATATAGTAGTTTATGTCACTAGCGACCGAAATAGTAACGACCGAAATAAAACATTTAACATGAATCTTTAGTCAATTTGGGTAAAGAAAAAAATCAATTTTATCGATTTTTTCTTTATTAATCGTATTTATATGTGAGTAAAATGTTATTCAGGAATGCAGCAGGCCAGTTAAACCAGCCTATAACCTAACCAAATATACGACGGTACAGAACTCATCTCGAACCAAATAATCCGAAACACACTTTATATTTCCGAAGAAGGTATATCTCTACAAACGTAAAGTATAATTTCTCTTTGCTGTACATTTTTCATACATGGAAATAACATCGCAAAAGTAACATGCAAGTGTATTATGAACCTATGACGTAGGGAGCATCTATTGTCTAGCTGTGACACCGTTAATTAGGAAGGTGCGTGGAACGAACGCCGTGGAGTAATCAGTCTTCCACCTGTGATACATGATATTTAGTATCTAGAAGAGACTCCTAGAAGCCTACATTTGCAACTTACAAGTTAAGCTTTGAACCCAACTCCCAATTCTTCTTTAAAAGAGATACACAGAAACTTACATAACTTTCCGTACCCACATTTAACCTTCCTCTTGAATCACTCTATCTATTGGTGAAAACTACGTTAATGCGGTGACTGATTGTAAATTATGCTATAAATAAACATTACATATACCTTAATTTCCGTGAAGTGACTGCCATCTGACAACGCATGTATCAATGGGCAATAAACTCTGTAGTTAGACCAGTCGGATTTTGATGTAGGGCTTCAAATACCCGTCAGACCCGACTGCCATAGATGCTCGTATGACATCCGGGACTGACTCGGCTTAACGTGCTCTGCGACTGACATGTGGCGAACGAGGCTCCTATCGTAGACCTACGTAGATCTGAATAAGTAATAAATTGACGAAATAAATCGACTGCTTTCGACTCCGGAGTCTCGGGTTCGATTCCCGGGTCGAATCCAAGATTTGTATGATCCACAAATGTTTGTTTCGGAGTTTGGGTGTTTTCTATGTATGTTATGTATGTATTTAGAAATATGTATGTGTATAAGTAGTTTGGGCTAGATGACGTTGTGTGAGCAAGTCCAACAAATAAAATAAGGCTGCTTTAAAACCCGTTGCTGGAGTTTAAATATGTAAGCGTAAAGATTTTTTCTGTGCCACATCTAGTGCCTTTATGACTATCCGAATACATCTTGCGGTGGCAGCCTCACCTGCGACAAACACCTACGTGTAGTGCATTAGTTGATGACGTCACGGGCTGCCGCGTCATACCTCAGCCACACTGTAGCTCCACTGCCTAATTCCTCTAAAAGATTGAAAGTACCATTTAGATAGAAGGTGAAGAGGCGAAAAATGGGCTTTGTTTTCATGTATTTTTATTGTTTGCGCCCTCAGATTACAACAATTGATGGGAGTAGGCAACATGTTCATTTTGTCTTTTAAAAAGTTAACACATACTTACACAAAACACATCTTTATCTCTGAAGGGTTAGACAGAACTTTAATACGTCCACTTTTCGCCAGTTACTGTGTTGGTCTCGCGTAGGTATTGCCATTGGCCAGAGCCTCGTTAGGCATTTACTTCGAGTAGCCTATTTTCTTTTATTTTCCTAGGTCCCAATCTACGTTAAAACCAAAATGTTATAAGTAGGTAGACAAATTACTCTTTATAAATTGTAGCTGACATGAGTTACTCGTAATACCTAAATAAAAAAATACTCGTAAATCTATTATTGTAGAGATTCAGTAGATTTCGCATAAAAGTGTACCTACCTAACAATTAACAAACAACCATACATAAATCCAGAAAAAGCGCTTATAATATTAGTAGGGCGTCAATGTCATTGTTAACTGAACAAAAAAAATATAAAATGAGTCAAAGAATATTACGAAATGAAGATAAAATATAAATGTAAGCGCAATTTTATTGTTGAAAGAAGAATAGAAAAAACAAAAATTATAATACCTAAAACGAATGAATGTGCAAGCTATTGTTATGCCCACATAATATCCCAATTACGTTGCGGTGGTAGAGAATATAATCAAAAGTGATCCTCCTAAGGACTGGGGAGGGAGGACGAGAGGGAGGGAGGACGCAGAATGAAAAATTTTAATTTCGAATGCAGTTTGTTAAAGAGCGCACAATACCAGAGGAATATTCGTTGGGAAGGATAACTCACAAAAGGGTTGTTGTATATTTTTTGTTTACGTTCGGTAATTACTTGTTTCAGTGCGTTCGGAAATGCACTGGCTTGATCTAGACTTTTGCAATATTTGTACAATTATTTTAAATATTTTTAGTAGACATACCACAGTCAAATTGCCGCTGTCGCTCATCCCGGGGCTATTCTTCTGAGCCAGTACTCAAGGCCCACGACTATCAACCTCCATGGTTCACCATGATCCACCCGCCGTCCTTACAGAAGCAGGCTCGAAGGATTCACTCACTGATGTGGGATAAAACCCGATCCAACCCCAGAAAGAGATCACACAAGTGGCCAAAGTTCGCGGGGCGTCAAACGCAGGCTGCCAGTAAGTAGTTGCAATCCTTTGCATGGAGTAAGAGCCAGAGTTTGAAGAGTATCATAGACAGTTACCTACTAAGTATTGTACCTACTTAGCTTTCAATCTCTCATGCATATGGGAACAAATTAACAGGATAAAAAATTCTGAAATACTTTTACAAGACTCATCATTCATTCATCATCATTGGATTAAACTACATCTTCTATGTTTTGATTTTTCTCTGCGTCATCCAAAAAATGTAAAATGTTTTCCCTTGTCTTGTTTTTCTTTAATTGCCACCTTATCTTCACTTGCAGGGTGTACTGCGAAGCGAGCGGGATTCCAAGACTGGTACTGGAAGTCCGGAGCTCATGTAAAAACGGTTTGACCAATCTTGATTACATTTGAACACCTTTGCAGAAAATAAACTGCTTACTATAAAAATCAGTAAATAATCAGTTCTCATAAGGATCCGCCACGAATTCACATCTGATAAGTCACTCATCGATGCAAAAGTTAATTCAAGTTGATTACATTTTTCGCACATTTCAGGAATGCAAAACTCACTAAAAATAAATCCCAGTAAAACGAATGGTTTGGAGATGTGAGCAAAAACGTTCGAAAAAGTCTACCTTTACTGCGGCACACCTCAGACTAACCAATCTGGAACGAATCTGTTTGATCCTTCTAATAATTATACTACTCGCTCTATATATATACATATATATATATATATATATATCATCTGTATATTGGATACTGTGTCACAATGTAAATAAATTACAATAAATCAAGTGTGATCATAACTTTTTGTTACGCTACGTTTAATTAACTGCTTCGGTGTAGTGGGTTGAAGGTACGACCTTTGTAAGACTGCTATCAATGAATATATTCTATGCTGCTATCCTGGAGGTACGACTCTGTCTCCCGGTTGGGTCAATTATTTGTACAACCTGTAAATTATGAATGAAGAGATGGATCGCAGTTTCGATGTTTTCGGTTGGGGTTTTGATAGCTTATTAAAATTTGGCATTCCTATCCTGTAATTCTGACACTTATCACACCAGTTTCGAGTGATTCCACACGAAGCGACACTAGTTCCGACACAAGAAGTGTCATCGTGTATTAGTACCATAAGGGAGTCGCGCTGGTTCAAATCCTACTACTCTCGTTTTTGCAAATTTTATCTCGGACAAATAAAACTAACTAATATAGTTTTAAAATTTATTTACTGATAAGTTTTGTAATATTAATATGTATTTTTAAGTTTAAGGTATCTATGAAACGTATAATAAGTTAATATAACATCTTGTAACTGTTCTCATGTAGCCTGAAATAAACGATAAATAAAAAAATATGGAAGAGTAGAACAAATATGAAAAGTGGCGAAACGAAAGAAAGTCACATAATATGGCAATAATGTATAATAACACAATAATGTACAGCTGTTTTATGTCCTTGGAATAAATTAATACTTATTTATACAGAAGCAAAATATGCCAATAAAAATCTTAGATATTATATATAGTAAAAAGAGGGATAGAATTATTATTGGTCTTCTGAGTTAATCTGGCTTATGCCAACTTGTGTTTCGAGGCGGAAAAACTATCAATCCGCTAATTAAAGCATATTGGTTACCGATATGGATAGGTTTCGGATGTCAGTAAGTTTTTTTTAACACTTACTTAATAAATTATTTTCATAAATTGTTTTGTGTAGGTAAATTCTTTTATTGAAGAACGCATTTTATTGAAAACATACATATTGTGACCATATTAAAACTAAAAATACATGCCAAAAATTTACACAAATTACCGAAATGGGTCCAAATAGTTATCGGAATGGAACTAAATTGAAATGGGACCACGTAAAAAGTAATAGTTAAAAAAATATATATTTTTGTATTTCAAAGCAATGAGTTTGCTTTAACTATTCTTAAATTTTAAGAAAGAAAAAAAAAATCAGTCTAAATATCGTTGTAACACGATACACTGGTACCGTCAGTTCGGTAGAACTGCTAGCGCGATGTAGAAATTATGGATATGATATGAAGCAAAAATTCGATGTTGTCGGTAGTGGTCATCGTAGCTCAGTTGGCAGAGCAGTCTCCCTGTTAGGGAAAGGCCATGGGTTCGAATCCCGCCGATGACATCAGTTTTTGTGATCTATTTATAATTTCTTTCTTAAAATTTAAGAATAGTTTAAGCAAACTCATTGCTTTGAAATACAAAAATATATGGATTTGGTAAGGATTCATCTAAAAATTCAGTGTCTAAATATCGTTGTAACACGATACACTGGTACCGTCAGTTCGGTAGAACTGCGGTAGGTGGATCCAACGCTAACCTTAATAGCGCTATGTAGAAATTATGAATATGATATGAAGCAAAAATTCGATGTTGTCGGTAGTGGTCAACGCCCGGCAACGGACGTTAGAGCGGCCGCGGCCTTGGGCCGCGGAATTAAAAAAAAAAAAAGTGGTCAACGTAGCTCAGTTGGCAGAGCAGTCTCCCTGTTAGGGAAAGGCCGTGGGTTCGAATCCCGCCGATGACATCAGTTTTTGTGATCTATTTATAATTTCTTTCTTAAAATAGAATTGTATGTTGAGTCTACGTAAGAACAGCTCCATGGAATTCCCCGGCATTTGCCATCTGTACAGTATAGTATCTACCTATTATTTTATAATAGCTATAAATAATAGCGATACCAGACCGACAAGTCACAAGTACGTTATGTTCCTTCCGTAATAATGACACAACGATGCTCTTTAGACCTCTTACTTCAGGCAGGCCTATGTCACTCGCCTAACAACCGCAAAAAATACGTGACGTCAGCGACAACTTGAAGTTGTAAATAAGTAAGGGATGTCTCTTGTTTGTGACACGGCATTGAGTCGATATTGAGGCATTAACGTCATAATTATTGGTCAAATTATGCTGGTATATATTTTACTTTACTGGACAACCCTAACGTTCGAATGATGTTCTCTGTAAACAAAAGAATGTGCTTTAATTAACGTCGGAGTGCAAGTTCTGTATGTAAGTACTATTCCCTATTATGTGCTATAGGTTCTATAATTTAAAATTGATCTGTAACTTTCTTTGCTATCTGTATACCAATTCCAATATGCAATCTCGATCGACTAGTTTGCTTTCCGGAATTGATAATTCATACAATTCCCAATCTGGGATCACATGATCATCTCATCAATTGACAGGATTTAATGGAATTATCAATCCCCGATAGTAAAGTATGAATTGCATATTGGATTTGGTAGTAAATATCTATTACATCACCTGATTCACCGATTAGTAGATTTGTGGTTACGCCGGCCGCAGCCGTGTTCAATGCGGCCAATTCATTAACGCTCACAAAAGATCCCTGGTTTCATTCGGGCTTTAAATGAATTTAAATTTTGTGCCATTCGTGTAATGTTGAGCGAATGATTAATAAAATTAATTAGTTGTCTGTCTAACTGACCGCTATTTAGATAAAGCAGTAATCATCATCCACCGAGCCTTTTTCCAGCCAAGTAACTAAATTATATCTGGGAGCAGTTTTACGAACTGTAGATATTCTCAATAAGAATTACAATATACATAATTATGTACTAAAAATATCGTTTTAAGAAATCCTCCGCGTCATTGTCGACTGGGAAGGTTACCAGAATGCAGGCTGTGTTGCCATGTTGGATGGCGATCCCTATTCTTTGGGCCAGAAAATAGCCAGCCTTGACCAGAAGTCCTGAGAAGTATCGATTAAGCGTTAAGCACACACACACACATATCACGCCTATATCCCGAAGGGGTAGGCAGAGGCGCATTACACACTCAGAATTTGCCAGTTTTTATAGCCCCACGTAATAGGGGGCAAGCCTATTGCCGTCACCGGGCACATATATAATGGGTTAAGTCCAAAATGGCGAAATTAATTCAATAAAAAGTAGCAGCTACGTTGTAATTTTGAAACCCGTCGCCTTGCGATGAAATGTTGAAGAATGGCAACAAAATCTTACGTGCCAGCCGCTATGGAACAGCCAATTAAAGTCATGGGTGTCTCGGAGTAAGATCCTTTTTCTTTGGGCCAGAAAATAGTCAGCCTTGTGGTCCTGAGAACCATCTATTAAGCGTTTAGCAATGTCTCTACAAAGGCGGCAAGCGCTTTTATTCTTGAATACAAAGCTGACAGCCATTATGTATAATCCAAAAAAAATACCCAGGTACAAAGTATATCTAAGGAGGAAGAGACTTCAGAAATTATTGTCCTGGGTATTGTAGATTTGGATTACAGAATGGCTATGGTGCCCACTGATGGCAAATATAACTATGCACTATTACGTGGGAACCTAAGACACAACCTTTTTTAGTGCGGTTTCACCTTATGGCCGGGTACACTTCAGTTTGCCTTATGGCCGGGTACACTTTTCAAAGGATTATTTTGCTCAGAAAGTTTTGTTGTGTTCTCTTGGGAATTGGGAACGTAAAAACTACTCCACGCGGGCAGAGCCGCGGACAACACCTAGTATTAAATAAATGAATACCTATTGTGATTGCATTAGGTAAAGCGAGACTGGACGTCCATTGAAGGTCCTCCTATACCTCCCTCGGAGAGGCTTCTACAAAATTATATGGAACAAACAATTATTTGTGCGGCCCGAGGACAGCGTTTCTCAACATTTTCAAAGTAACAAAAATTATAAGTAAGTACTTACCTACTAATCGTCACGGGCTCCACTAGTGGGTGGTGCGGGGTTGGAGTTGGAACTGACGGGCATCGTAAGTAAAGATTTCTAGCTGCCGGCAATCGTCCAAACAGCGACCAATGTTGGGCCGCCGTCGCGTCGCCTCCTTCCACTCGGGAGGTGACCTACTGCTCACACAAAAAGTCCCCAAGGATTCGGGGCGTCGCTTCTGCGTTGATTAGGGGGGCTAGCCCCCCCCCCCCCCCACCCGTGGCGAGCTCTAGAGAGGGTCCCTTTGGCGGGCCGCCGTATATTAACAGATTCTGCCTATCCGGTGCCCCGGCTAAGGTGAAGGAGAAACACCGTAGAGGTTTAGTCCGGCCGTTTTCCATACCAAGGGCCACACGAAGCCGTCTTACCGCTGACCCCGCAGCGAGGAGGCGAAGTGTCTTAATGCATTCCTCACCAGGTATGTACTTAGTTAGTGAGCATGATAAAACAAAAACCCGGCCAAGTGCGTGTCAAACCACGCATAAGATAGGGTTCTGTAGTTAGCCATAAAAATTTCTATAACTCCTGAACTAACAGAGTTACAACATCCGTTATAGTTTTCATTCAAAGTTTATTACATGAACTGCTATTCTGATTTTTTTCAGGTTCTTCACACCACCTGTTTGGATTTTAGAGGTAGGGAGGGACTCCCGGTTTTCGCAAAATTACGTTCTTCAAAATGTCTTCTCAATGTCTCGCAAACGGATGCCTACATCAAAAAAATCATCGTATAATTTTTCAACATGTTATTTTAGCACTTTGTCGGCGTAGTAAATATACACATTCGTGCAAAGTTTTATGTTTCTAGCATTAACCGTTTGGACGGATATGACGAAACTATAAGGGTTCCGAGATTTTTACTACGGAACCCTAAAAAATATTGATGATGATATATTTTTTTAAGTAAGTATATTAATGTGAAATATTTATGTAGGGTGAATAGGACCTACATAGGATTACTTCAAAATAATTCATGAGCTAATACATGTTAACAAAAAACACTTGTACACCGTTTCACTTTTATTTAATGTACAGGATTCAACCTTACCGGTTTCGCTTTATAGCATTATCAAAGGTTGTTGTTCACTTTACATATTTATTAAACCAGTATTTTACTACACTGTGTAACATATCTTCAAGCCATTGTTGAACTCAGTTCAACAATGGCTTGAAGATATGTTAGACTGGTCAGATTAAATCCTGTACATTAAATAAAAGTGAAACGGGGCACAAATGTTTTTTGTTAACATGTATTACTATAAGTTTCACCAAGTGCCGACAATCGAAACCATCAACTATATAATTCATGAGCTAGTCATCCGTAAAAATATGGGATTGTGATTTTGTGATTAAACTTTCCGTAAAAACTTTGAGCATCGTTGTCAGCCGAATGCGCACTCTGTAAAAATTACAAAATGAAAATTGCGGGCCGGCGGGCGGCGCCGCTGAATACATTAATATTGAATATTGAATACATTATATAAAAATATCAAATGAATATTCCATATAAAATGAAACGAATGGAAATCAGTTGAATTCCCGGCGGATTTCATTTTGAATCGCTATGTAGATAGCTACCTATACCTATTCGACGGCTAAATTATAATGTTCTCTCTCGTTGTTAACTCTATGATTTCTTATTTCTTAGCTTTCTTTGGAAATATGTAATATACTTACACGGTTATAATGGATTATGTACTTTAATTAACTTGGACTACATACCAATCGAGATTTAAAATTGACTTATCCCTCATAGGTGATTGTGCCCATGTGCTATGTTTATAATCCAGTAAAATTAGTAAAATTCAGGGATTTTCGGAACTCAGGTATAAACTATACTATAAACTATAACTACTTATACTTGTATTTCGATAATCGATGTTTCTCAGGACCAGAAGGCTGGCTATTTTCTGGCCCAAAGAATAAGTATCGCCATCAACGTGGCAACACAGCCAGTATTCTGGGAACCTTCCCAGTCGGCAATGACTCGGAGGATTTTTTAAACGATATTTTGTAATGTAATTTTTTTTAGTATATAATTATGTATATTTTGTACATTTTAATCCTTATTGTAAATAAATAAATTTTCCTTGTATTTAAACTACGAGTATCATGGTCATTAACACTACGATTGAATACGCCATGAGCGTGGAAGAACTGTTCTTCCGCGATCATGGCGCTTGCAACAGCGTCGAAATATCGGAGACTCGATAAAATAATGTTACATGGTAAATATCCCGAACATTCTAATCGTAGTACTTATACTATTATAATAGTATTTTTACATCCTAAAAGTTGTCTCAAACCTATTGTGGTAATCCGCATCTATTGAAATCTAAGGTCAAAAGCTCACACAAATAGTACTTAGCAAATAGCTCGTTTCCTATAGTGTTTTCGCTATTTGTATTTATTACAATATTGTACAGAATTAAATTCCCCACAATCTGTATTTTGAAGTTTTTTATACGTTGAATCGTTTTGGTGATAGAGGACGGAGAGCGCGATTTATCCGATTGACCGCCCGCGCCGATAGATTTGACCTATTTGCTCCGCGGGCCATGGACTTAGGATCCTGCTTACGTTAGCTATTACTCTATAGCTTGACTGTGAATATACTTGAAAATACGTGCATAATAAATACACACACCCATAGAACGAAGGACATAAAGATCGTGAAGTACATCAGGAGACCAACTGGACCTTGAGAGTCGAGAGGTTGAAGTCACGCCACAACACGAACTTCACTTCAAGTCGTTCCACAACACGAACTTCAAGTCGTTCGTGATTAGGGTGCCGACTCATCATCTCGACATGTTTCTTAAGAGTTTTGGTCAAAAGGTGTCATGTGGTTTCGCGGCAAATCACCTTACGCGAAGTGTAACACGACACGTATAAACAACAGACAGTTTAGTGTTCATATTATATATAAGATACTCGTATAATAATTATATTATTATGTATTGTATGTTTTAAAGTATGTATCTATGGGCAGTAGAATAAATTAACATAAAATCTGTAACTTTTCTTAAGTAGGTAACCTGATAATAAGTGAATAAATAAAGAAAATATTTATGTATTATTCCTACTACGATTTTTTTATCTCGTATTATCATAAAAATATAAGTAGATAATTAAACATCTCTAATATAAAACGTCTATTGAGTTTGTGTGTAAATGTCTTCAACGTGGAAGCACCAATTCCATTTTTATGATTTTGCTGTTATTGTTTGTTCTGTTTTTTTCTCCTCTTTTCTTTACACCGACGTCACATCTTTTATGACGTCATACAAGATGTGACGTCGGTGTAAAGAACCTACTGTTCACGTGACGTTTTAACTATTTATGTACACTACCATTCGGGCGTCTCTGAAAATCAGTACTGTCTGCCTTGCACGACGCAGAAAGCATTACCTGTGGCATTACGCTGAGAGACGGCCGTTTATTCCACGTAATTAATGTCTATTATATATTATTTTTGTTATATTTTATTTTTTAGTCTTTTATATTTTTACTATTCTGTGTTGTTTTTTTTTATTGTCATAACGTGGAGTAAGTAATAAATAATTTATTTCTTTCTTTCTTCACTTAGGGTATATTTCCTAGAGCCTCGTCCATTTGTCGGCATGTGCACCACGTGTAGGTGAAGATGGTTTTAGATCTCTATAGATATTAATAGGATGCATGAAATATTCATCAACTGTGTTTTCTTTTTAAACCGTAAGAAAATACAGTCGGTACAATCATATTCAAAAGTATAAAATCACTGATTCCAATCAAGTGGAAGTACATCTCGATTCGATGAGTGGATTTAATCAACTTGTGCGCGACTGTACCGCGGTCTGTGTACAGTTGGCGATAGCGCTGAACAATACTCGACGAGCAATCAATATTGTATTCAGTCATAGCTCGAGTTGATTTAAATATCGAAGTCTTAATTACTTAAGAACGTTTTGCTCGTAAATAATCAAATTGCCAGTGCCAATAATATTATTAAAAAAGTCGATTCAAATCATCGATTGCATTACTTATACAACATATTTGATATTCTTTTCTGTAGGTAAGTTAGACTTAGAGCTTAGACTGATCAGCCACACCATTCATCATTCACCGAGCCTTTTCCCAACTAAAGTTGGGGTCGGCTTTCCAGTCTAACTGCGATTCGGCTGAACATCGATATTTTCCGTGAAGCGACTGCCATCTGACCTCCACAACCCATGGGCGATATCGAAGTTCTGTAGTTATACCGGTCGGATTTTTGATTTAGGGCTCCAACTACCCCTAACGACAGCCATAGATGTTTGTATGACAACCGGGACCGACGGCTTAACGTGCTCTCCGAGGCACACCATTATATGTATATATATAGCGGGATCCCAGTATCTATATGAGACACACTCATCATTTGAACTGCGGTTCTGCTGAACTGCGATTCTGCTGAACTGCGATTCTGCTGAACTGCGATTCTGCTGAACTGCGATTCTGCTGAACTGCGATTCTGCTGAACTGCGATTCTGCTGAACTTCGATAGTTTCCTTGAAGTGACTGCCATCTGACCTCCACAACCCATGGGTGTTGTTATTGTTATTTTAGGCCTTAGTTTTTGGCTGATAAAAATACTTACAGGTTTTCTGCAAAATAACAACTGTTACACAACCTAAGTAGGGTAAAGGTACCTACTTTTTATTTTAAATCTCTGGTTCTTATCAAAGAAGCTACACTTATTAACTTAATACTAACTTTGGACCATATTTCCCAGTCTTCTCCATTTGTCATGATTGACAAAACCCCGATCCAGATTTTAATAAGTCAAACTTTTCTAACTAAATCATAAAACTCGTCATAAAACATCACAATACACACAAACCAATCAATCAGATTACCCCCTCAAAGTACCAAATAGCACTGTATAATCAGAAATGTGATTAAATAAACACACCGCCCCTATAATGTGTACGATTAAATGAGCTCACAGGTTTCGTAGTGAACCAGCGAGAAAAGAGTGCAATCACATTAGTGAGTGAACCCTAAAATTTTAATCTGCGCCACAATGGGAGCAATCGCTGATTGCAACGAGCGCACATATGCATAGTCTTTGGGGATCGCTTAGTGTACACTGCGGGACAAAACAAAGTACATCATCATCATTCACCGAGCCTTTTCCCAACTCAGTTGGGGTCGGCTTTCCAGTTTAACTACGATTCGGCTGAACTTCGATATTTTCCGAGAAACGACAAAACAAGGTACATATTTAGTAGCTTATAGTTACATATAGATTTTTAGTTCGAAAATGAGCAAACGGACAATCAGGTGTACCGTGATCTATAGACACTTGTTTCGTAGAAATAATTACTTGCTATTAGTATTTCTGGCCATTTTTGACAGTATTTTAAATTACTCGTTGTAAACATTAAAAACTTTAAATTTCTAGAAAATGGACGAGACATACGTACCTATATAGTTTTCTTGGTGCCCATTAATAAGGAAAGTACTTCAATAAAATTGTTCCTGCGGTTACGCAGTTACGAAGACAAAAAATCATGGCATACAGAATGGTTCACAGAATCTCTTACCTATTTGGTCGCACCAAGTTTGCTTTTATATGACCAATTTTATTATGCCAACATTTTTTAAATTATTTTACGATGAATTATAAGAATTTATTATAAAATTCTACTATTTTTTTGTACATGTTGCATATACGGGGAGCAACACGATTTAGAACGAAACAAAAACATTTATATCAATAATAGTTTTATTAACTGCGGCAAGAGTTGTGTCCTCAAGTGTAACAGCGTCGCGGTACTGGCAAGGGCGAATTGTTTTCATATTAATAGCATGTCAAGAGGTAGATCACAATAGTACGTTTACCCTACTATGACTAAAGATGATGTAACGGCTATTTAATCATAGCTCACTCAACCGATATCATCACCTTAGTAGGTACAAGAAAATTAATAAAATTCGGGAATATAATTCATATATATTTTTGTAAATTCGAAAATACTGAATGAACCTTGAGGTATGATGTACATGTACTCGTATTTGTATTTAAAACTACACGATTTATTTCCCCTGATTGCCTATTTTCGACCAATTTTATTTGGATTATAGATTCGATTATAATTTAATAAACTACTTACTGAGCTACGATGACCACTACCGACAGCATCGAATTTTTGCTGTTGTCGGTAGTGGTCATCGTAGCTCAGTTGGTCAGAGCAGTCCCCCTGTTAGGGAAAGGCCGTGGGTTCGAATCCCGCCGATGACATCAGTTTTTGTGATCTATTTATAATTTCTTTCTTAATATTTTAAGAATAGTTTAAGCAAACTCATTGCTTTAAAATACAAAAATAAACTACTTACTTACCTATAGAAGTATTCAATTTTTATCTGGCTCGAAGGACCATATGCTTGAGGGTTTGGTGTATAAATAAAAGTGGACTGCATTACATACTGGTACTGGTGTATTTGGTTCTTCAATAAATTTACAATCAGTTAAAGATATCGCGGGCGGTGTTCAAATCCTTCCGTTTTGATGTGTCATTCGACGTATGAACGTAGAAACCGGGAAGACCAACGTTCCGTTTTGCCCGGCCGCGCGTTGTTAGGCGCTGGTGAGCCAACAATCTACCTACATAATTATTGTATCTAACTTTAAAATATAAATAGGTACGGTACTTAAAATATTTACTTAAATTGTTAACTGTTTAGGGCGAATAAATAAAAGATTCTAAGCGTGAAAACAAGTATTTTTAATTTTATTTTTATTTCGAATTCGCCGCGCCACCCACCGCTCGCCCGCGCACTCGATGGGAAGCAAAGTTTGGGATCCCTTTCTTACCATACATACAGACATACCCCGAAGTGGTTGGGGTAGGTAGGAACAGATGCATTACCCACTCTTGCTAGTAATTTTGTTAATTCTACGTAATAGGGGAAAAAATTCCAACAGGACAATCTGTTACATACCACTAAGTCCACTCCCCACACATTCTTCCTATACCAACTTACCAAACTACTTACAAACGATTCTATAGTGCAACAAACAGATTTACACAGGTACTTTTCACGATGTTCAGGTGCAGATGACGAGGGGGTCTGTTTCACCCTAACCCCCGCAACCCTCTCCCACTATTCTACACTACTGTAGGTACAGTTTCGTTCGTCTGAAAATTAATTCCTCTACGTAATCAAAAGTTTCCCGAACGCGACTGTACCGGCAACCGGTAGTTTCGTCGATGTTATATATGCAATAACAAATGCCCAGCTGTGACTTTGATTCGAGTTCTGTTTTAGATTTCGGAGTTCTAGATCGGTATTATAAATTAACCTTATTTATTTCTTTGTTTACTTATATTTTTCTTATGATATTAGTATTGTCTCCATAAAATTGTTTTTATGTTTCCTCACTAACTTTACTCAAACACCAATGACTACCCACTTTCACATCTTATTTCTTACCATTTATGTCGATCCAAAGGTTGCCTGTAAGAGATCGCTTTGAGTGATAAGGCCGCCATTTGTACATTTTCATGCGATGTTTCTCATATTTATTTGTATTGGTGTACAATAAAGATTACTCTATTATATTCTATTCTAAATGATTTTGTATAAAACAAAAATATTTATTTATAAGCTAAGGTCAGCGAGAGTGTGAACGGCTTTCTGTCGTTTACACTCCTGTCTCCGAAGGGAAGTTTTTTGTACAACATGAAGCTCTGTACCATTTTTAACCGACATCAAAAAGGTGATTTCTCAATTCGACCGTTTATGTATTTTTTATGTTTATAATATATAACTTCGCCGTTTATGAACCGATTTAAATTTTTTTTTTTGGTGGAGTATCTGCTACTTCCAAGGTGGTCCCATTATAAGGAAACCAGGATCTGGTGATCAGATCCTGGAGAAGAAGAGGGAAATCGGGATTAGTGCGTTTGTTAGATTTCTTTCGATTTTTTTTCATTAGGTAAGGTAGGGTGGGTGATTAACGCCCGTGGTCTATCTACGCCCAGGTAGCAGAAAACATACTAAATATAGAACTATTCAGTTAATACTCCACGCACACATAGAATGAACCAATAAGAAACCGCAAGGCGAGCGACAACGCGCTCACGCCACTACGCGCGGCAGTGTGACGCCGCGCTCCGGCAGGATCGGACACGTACCACGCTGTTATAAGAAGTGCCATAACGAAATCGTAAGTTTTTTATGTGTTTTTATGCGTTTTGGGTTAATTTTTAGGATTTAATCGCTTCAGGATAAACTTAGTTCACTATTGCTTGAATATTTGGTGTCGATTTCAATATTTTTTCCCAAAAACGTGTCATTTGAATCAGTGTCAGATAATAACGCCCGGCTGGTTAACAACGCCCGTTAAAATAACAGTTGGGCGCTATTAGACTACATGGGCGCTATTACCATAGACATAGGGTTTTTTTTTTTTTTCTCTTTTTTATGTCGTAACATAGTAATAATATGTTACTTCATAACTATAATTACAATCTAGCCTTAAGACTAATAAGTAATTTGTATCTAACTTAAATTGCTAAATAATTAAAATGTAAGAATGTGTCCATTGGCACGTTTCTTATTGTCTCTATATTAATGAATAATGACACTATGTTCTTGTTGTCTTAAAGTATAGCACTCAATGGACTATAACACTACACTAACTCGTAAGGCTTAGTCCTTCTCAGTCTTCTCACTATGTCCGTGGTATCGAGGAGCTGGATGGCCTCGACATTTACAAGGTGTATAAGTCTATTTTGATGAGCTTCTGCGTATTTTTGTATGACCTTCACGACGAGGTCCACACCTAGATCACGGTGGATGTCCTCATTTCTCACATACCAAGGAGCGCTAACGATACCCCGGAGTACTTTATTCTGAAACCTTTGTATGATCTGCATATTGGTCTGTTTGGTACAACCCCACAACTGTATACCGTATGTCCATACTGGTATTAGTACTTGTTTATAAAGAAGTACTTTATTCTGCACTGACAGTTTAGACTTTTTGCCAAGGTGCCAGTACAGTTTTTTATAGCGAAGTTCTAGTTCTTGACGCTTCTTTTTCACATGAGCCTTCCAGCGGAGCTTTGCATCTAACGTCATGCCGAGATATTTTGCTGTGTTTTCGTGTGGTACTATTTGACCATTTATGTATACCGGTTCAGAATCCGATCGCTGATTTGTAAAATCTATGTGGATCGATTTAGACTCATTTAGTTTGATTCGCCACTTTTTTGTCCAATTGACAATGGTGTTGACAATGCGACCCCCAATTTCCTCCGAAACTTAAGGGGAAAATTTACAAGACTGTCGTCAGACCTGCCGTCCTGTATGGACTTTCATGTTTGGCCGTAAAAGCGACGGATGAAAGACAATTGCATGCAGCGGAAATGCGAATGTTAAGATGGATGTGTGGTGTGACAAGAATGGATAGGGTAAGGAACGAGTATATTAGAGGAAGTTTGAAAGTTGCACCAGTGAATGAAAAATTGAGAAGCGAGCGGCTGTCATGGTATGGACATGTTATGAGAAGAGAGGAAAGCAATGTCGTTAGAAAGGTGCAAAGTATGACTGTAGAGGCTTTAAGAAGTAGAGGTAGGCCAAAGAAAAGATGGATGGAATGTGTGAAAGAGGATATGACAAGGAGAGGAGTGAATGAAGAGATGACTTCTGACAGAGGTGTGTGGAGGAGAAAGACTTGTTGCGCCGACCCCAAATAATTGGGATAAGGGCAGGTAGATGATGATGATGACAATGGTGTTAACAGCCAACTGCACCCTGTGGACTGCTTCTTTACGAGTATCTTCCACAGCCATAACAGCCGTGTCATCAGCGAAAGTGGCGATGGTGTTATTTTTTAATTCAGGGATGTCACTTGTATAAAGGAGATACAATATAGGTCCAAGAACACTGCCTTGTGGTACACCGGCTTGAATACACTTCAGTTCCGAATATGCATCCTCATGCCTAACTCTAAATGTCCTTTCTGTTAAATATGATTCTAAAATATCTACAAAATGCTTAGGAAGCATTTGTCTTAATTTGTATATGAGGCCTTGGTGCCATACCTTATCAAAAGCTTGAGCAACATCCAGAAAGACTGCGGTACAGACTTTCTTCTCTTCTAGAGCTTTTTCTATCACATTGGTTATTCTATGAACTTGGTCTATCGTTGAGTGTTTTTCTCTAAGCCCAAACTGGTAGTTAGGTATCAGATCTCTGTCTTCTATGATGGGTTTTAGCCGTTTTAACAGTATTTTTTCAAATAATTTTGACATAATTGGCAGAAGTGAAATGGGTCTATATGACGTTACTTCAATAGGCGGCTTTCCTGGTTTGGGAACCATGATCACTTCTGCAACTTTCCATAGACTTGGGACGTGTTTAATCCGTATGGTAGCGTTGATAAGGGTTGTTAATTTAACTAATGCTCTTCGCGGGAGGTGTTTTAGGATGTCACCAGTTATAAGATCGTATCCAGGTGTTTTCTTATTAGACAATGTATTTATTATGTTATAAACTTCTTTTGGTGAAGCAAGTTTTATGTGATGGTCATCGCATGAGTCTTCACTACCTTTGTCTTCAAGCTCTTCGTATCCTACTGTTTGAAAGGTTTTCTCTAAATGTTCTGCAAACCTAGAGGCTTTTTGCTCATTATTAACAGTCCACTTTCCATCTTCTTTTTTAATGGGCGATGCATGTAAAATGGGTTTGTTTGAATTTTTATTGGCTTTCCATAAAGAGTACTCTGCTGCGCCGTTATTTGTTAACAAACTGAGGTAGCTATTTGTGTTATCGTCGTGGAAGTTCTGAATAGACCTACTTAGACGTTTTGTGAGATTGTTTAAAATGGTTTTGTCTGGCGGATATACATAGGTAGCGCATTTATAATTTCAGAAACTATTAATACTTAATATAATAATACGTTTGTTAAGCAGCTGTTCGATACGTTTAGTAGTGAATCACAATTTTTTTTTAATATTCATATATAATTGTATAAAAAACATTAATGTAATTTTAATTATTATCGACGCGAGCAATATGAATCCCCAATATTTATTTTCATAAAAGTAATCGTTTATGCTTTTAAATATTTCTTTAATAAGAATGAAATTAATATATATAGGTAACTGCCTCGATGGCGCAGTGGTATGTGTATACGACTGCTACGCAAGAGGTTCGAATCCTGGGTCAAAATAATTTGTATGATCTGCAAAGAAGTTTGTTTCGGAGTTTGGGTGTTTCCTATGTATAGAAAATATGTATTTATGTAGTAATTTGGGACTAGATGGCGTTGTGTGAATGTGGTAGAATATTATTATATATAAATGTAATGATGTTATTATGTTACTTTATTTATTTTTAGATATCAAGATGTCGCCTCGTAAAAAGAGAGGAGAATCCTGGTTAGAACATGATTTGAAAGCCGCGTTGAGAGCTGTTAGAAAAGGAAAATTGAGTCAGCGAGCCATATCTCTGAAGTATAACATACCGCGAGTCCGCGACGAACACTAAGGGACCATATAAAAACCGGTCAAGATGTGAAACGTATGGGACGAAAACCTGTTTTAACAGAGGCACAGGAAAATGATTTGAGTCACAGAATCAAGACGTTCGCAAAAATTGGAATACCTCTCACACCAAAATTTATCAGAAAACAAGCCTTTATGTTTTGTGAGAGATTTGACATAAAACATAATTTCAATTGTACAAAAAGGAATACTTATTACCTCCGGGTGGTATTACCCGCTGACGGTGTAATTGCGCCCAATGAACATAATAATGATTATCTTAATTCTGCCCTAAAAACGATTAGTACGCAAAGTGATCATGATATGTTATTTGAAAACTCTCAAAAAGTTCCTTATATATGACCAAATACAAATATACCATGTGATATTAGTTGTATTGTTAAATTGAACAAAGTCTATCTTAAATGTTGATTTTATTTGTTTATTTTTAGTGTAATCTCGTTATTACAAAGTGAGATTTCGATTGTGAGATTATTTTTTTTTATTTTGAGTCTAGTTCTATAATTAAAGCCTTGTTTATAATACGGGCGTCAATAGACGCATACATTTTAATAACGCCCAAACTACACTTTTTTTAAAAGCTGGATATCAATGAGTATTTTGAGTAAAATTCATTGTAATGTGTCATTTTTTGTAGCCGAAATAAACAATCATTTGTTTAGTAAGTTGTTTGTTTTATTTTTCATTTAAATAAC
Source organism: Nudaria mundana (assembly GCA_963556515.1). Lineage (NCBI taxonomy): Eukaryota > Metazoa > Arthropoda > Insecta > Lepidoptera > Erebidae > Nudaria > Nudaria mundana. The sequence continues at coordinate 13,813,837 of OY748304.1, forward strand.
AAAATTATTTGAAATTAATGTTAGGTGGGCGTTAATCACCCACAGTACCTTATTATAAAAGACTACCATTTAATGAAGATTGGAGTCGATCTGATGAGAGAGCCAAAAGTCAGCCGAGGGAACTCATCCACGATTTACAGCAGTTACGTTGTGTTTGGGTTTGATTAATTTGTATTAAAGATAACTTTACATATCCCAAACATGGTTTTCCAGTTTACGGTTAAAGTCGGTCATTTTATTTCATAATTATCATTTTACATACCCATAATTACTTAAAATCATTAAAAAGTTTTTTTTATCAATCTTCACTCATAGACTCGCATAAGCGGGCCAGGTTTCAGCTGTATCGGAAACCGGGAAGTGTGTTTAACTTGCAAGATTTGATTGCACACGGACATCGGGATAGGTGAAAGTAAATAAAAGCTTGTAAAAACACCAACTTCCTGTACAATATTGGTCACGTGACCACATAAAAACTTTTTGACCATTCTGAGCATTTTCGTTTTTCATCTTCACAAAATATGTACCTACCGACCGTTACTGAGTAATTAAAACAAAATCCGACTGGTCAAACTACTGAGCTTCGATATCACCCTTGGGTTGTGTGTCCGATCGTAGTCGTTCCACGGAAAATATTGTCGTACAGCCTTATCGCAGTTAGACTAGAAACCCGACTCCAACTAAGATGGAAACAGGCTTAGTGGATAATACCATAGCTACTGAAACACTAACCAATAACAAACCTGCCTAATCTATTACGAGTACAATAATTATTGCCAAATATTCAATTTAGCAGACATAAAAAAAAATCACAGAGAATCCAAGTTGTTCCTACCGTTCAGGTGTAATATAAACCATAGGGGGCGTCGTGTATAGAAGCATAAAGGCTGAACGTCATAATTAAAAAATCTCGTGCCAGCAAAGAAAAGGGGGAAGTAGTGTGAAAGAAAGGATGGGGTGCCACAGAGGGCCTCGCAAAGACAATGACGCGCTTTGGACCAGATGCTTAATCATAAATATATCAACTGGAGACACGGTTAGGCTTGTACATACGTAACGGTGCTGTAAATTCTTGTTTAGAATATTATAGTGTGGGGTTTTAGAATAAGATTTCGTGGAATAGTTTTCTTGTTCAATCCTGGGACGAAAGGCAGGTATGTGTCAATTTAGGTAATGGTTTTAATGTGCTAATTTAATTCAAATCTGTTTAACGACAATATTTTTATTACCCAATTCATACATATTAATATTTTCACTAGAGACGCGGTTGTCCAACACGTATAAATGTATATGTAGGTAAGATTACAGATTACAGGCATCCAAAGGTTGCCTGTAAGAGATCGCTTTTAGTAATAAGGCCTGCATTTGTACTTTTTCATACGATGTTTCTCATATTTATTTATATTGGTGTACAATAAAGATTAAAACAAAAAAAAAAAAAAGATTAAGATATACAGACAACGTCACTGCGTTTGTGGGATCTTCAAACATACTGAATGAACTATACGATTACTCAGTAAACAAGGGTATACGATGGAATTTTATACCACCTTCAGCTCCTTTCATGGGAGGCTGCTGTGAACGTCTAATACGCAGCATAAAAACAGCACTGAATATCACATTATTATTTTATTTTTTATTTTTATTTTGATCAGTCTTCAAAAATTTGACGACGTCGAACTTTCTTGTCGCGCAGACTGGCGAAAAGATTAGCGGACCATTTTTGGCAACGATGGACAAATAAAAGAGTACCTACCACTCTTGATACCGATAAAAACAGTACCACTACATTAAGAACTAAAGTTGAAATAGTGCTAATCAAAGATGGTAATTATTATTTTAAGGAAAAACAATGCTGTGCGCGTATCAACTATTAGGATTAAAGGGGTCGTGCTGCCTCGGCTACTTGCTACAACTAGTCCGGTCTTCTTCTTCTCGTATAGATGGGCAACACTATGATGATTATATTGCATTTGCCCAGTGCTCAGCGACGCGAATCGCATTTGGCCTCGCCTCGTACAGGTCATCTAAAGTGCACGACTATGGGCAACCCGGACATGACATCATGTGGCTGATGGTTTGTGGTGATAAGCCATCTTCACACTGATTCTGTCAATGTAACCTCACTTGGACATATTATCTTTGGATCTGCCAACGGGCCAACCTTGGTTCGCATTCTATTATGAACCTTCCAGTTGGGCTAGGGGAGTTTGTGTCCGGGGGTAGTTTCTCTGCCGGCGCCGGCGGGATGAATGAGATCTGGCCATAGGCTCACTCTTCTTCACACACTAGTCCGTTTAAATGGAGTATAGTATTAGGTATCTAGTAGTTCTAAATTAATAATATTATCTTCTCCAGTGTGGCAACACCTCAAGGAGTGCGAAGGAAGCATGCATGACTATATGAAAGTTAAAAGGGGTGTAAAAACAGAACGGATGAGTTCGGACAAAGGAAGGAAGCGACGGGCGCCTACATAACGTCCCTTTTGATATCGCTATTTGTAAGCAATGAGAGGATACCTAACATATTTTGATTAATGGATGTTTGTCTGTTATCATACATAGGTAGTCACAACTCTTTTTGGGGTTGAGGTAGGCAGAGACCGTGGATTTCCACTGACACGATCGAAGACCTCAGTTATTAGGAGTATCGCCTGTTACGGGTACTTACTCTTAATTACTTAAAATAAAATAAACTAGTAGAATAGGTAGACAGTGGTGTATATTACGCTCATGTTTTGCTTAGATACTTTTTTGGTGAAACACACACAGGCGAGGCGAGGCGAGACGAGAGTATTGCGTTTTGACATTTGAGTGTAATAGGGATGCCTACAACTAAAATAATTAATTTAAATGTATTTATTATAATAAAGAATCCCAAAGTACATACGTAAAATCATCAATTGAAATTCTAATAGTTACTGATTAGACAGTTAATAAAAGTGAAGTCATAGGCTTCTATTTCATGCAATTTTCTACGAGCCTTACCGTTTTAATTACTTTTGATATTAAAATTTAATAAAAAGAATGTGATTTGACTTGGCAGTCATCTACTCTATTGCCAGAGCCTCGTCTGCCTGACAGCAGGTGTAGTTACCACAGGCAGGTGACTGGTTTCCGCCGGGCACCACTGGTATTACATCCTGGTGCGTACCAGAGACGCCCGGCATTGGACGTATAGGAGCGGCAACGCACGCGTGGACTTTAAAAAAAAAGGAAGGTGGCTGAGGATGACTTGGGTCTCAAAGGTGTTGATTGGGCCCCTTAGCACCTTTATGGTATCAATAGATTGTAATTGTCCAATGTGTCTATCGCAGTTTTAGAGATTTTGTTTGAAGTTAGTTCTGACTGCTTCGGTGGCGTGGTCGGTAGTGCATTGGCTTTCAACTCCGGACTCTCAGGTTCGATTCCCAGGTCGAATCCAATATTTGTGTGATCCACAAATGTTTGTTTCGGAGTTTGGGTGTTTTCTATGTATGTTATGTATGTATTTAGAAATATATAAGTATGTTTATCAGTTGTCTAGATCCCATAGCACAAGCTTATAGGTTAGTTTGGGCTAGATGACGTTGTGTGAGAATGTCCAATATTTACAAATGCTTCTATGTTTTTTCCGTTCACAGGTTTATTATGCAACTCACGTAGTTTTTCGTTTACGATTGTATACGAATAAGTAGTCGTTCTATGTGACAATAAGGATTAGCACAATAGTTGGTTTTGAATCTAATGTTTCAAATGTGGTGACCGATTGACCAAACCAACAAACAGGACACCAGGAAAATCTACAACACCTTAACAATTTTAATTTCACAAATACTATTTAGCCCTCTCTAAATCATTTTTAGTTGGGGACTTGTTGCTACCTATGCCTGAACTGCAGAGATACTATTTAGCGGTAGGTATAAGTAAAATGTCGTAAGCTGAGCTTTGCATTTATGTGAGTGCACGTACGTGAACGTATAATGTGACCTGTTTTACACACACATGTGTTGTGCATACACACAGTTTGCTCTACTTTTCGTCATCACTCACACAATTGCAAAGCTCAGCTTACGCCTATTTAGCTATACCTATGTAACCAACATCTGTCCAGGCTGTTGAAATTTTTGGTTTGAATTACAGTGTTTATGGATTTTCTATAAGTAGTGCCCTACCGGCAATAGGCTTGTAGTACCTTGTAGTACAAGACTGGTAATACCTACGCTCATACGTGGGATTGCCCAAAATAAAATAAAATAAAATAACGTTTATGATCTTTGAAATTTTTAGAAAATTACTTAGATTCGTCAATAGTTGGTGTGACTCTACCGAGGGTTCCAAAATGCAACGAGACTGAGAAGAGCCCTCAACAAACTCAGTTCGGCTTATTTCAAAATATTTCTTCTTAAATCAGAAGTTACTTAGAAACACAGAGTTATTTAGAAAGGAGCAATTCGTGTTACAACCAGGCAGCCTTGTCATCTAAGAAATCATTAATACTATAATAGGCTTTATGGCACAATTTACTTTTTATTAGTTTTTTAAATTTATTAACAGATAAATTTGCTATTTCGGTTGGCAATGTATTGTACATTCCAATAAAGTTCCCCGTAAAAGAATTACTCACTTTATGAAGCCTAAATTTAGGAACAGCCAGTTTATCCTTGTTTCTTAAGTTTAGATTATGATTATCACTATTTTCATAAATTTACTTTTGTTCTTGTGATACAATAAAATTTCATAAATATACTGTGAATACACTGTAAGGATGTTAATATGCTTAAACTTATCTCTTAATGACTCCCGAGACCCCATACCATAGATAGACCGGACAGCCCTCTTCTGCAACACAAAGATGCATTCAATGTCGGCAACGTTACCCCACAGTAGTATGCCATATGTCATGATACTGTGGAAGTAGCTGAAGTAGACAAGACGCGCCGTTTTAATGTCTGTAAGTTGTCGGATCTTTTTGACAGCATAGGCTGCTGAACTAAGTCTGGCCGAAATTTTCCCGATATGAGGCCCCCATTGCAATTTGGAGTCTAACGTTATGCCCAGAAAGACAGTGTCATCGACCAATTCTATTATATCATCCCTAACCTTAACACTGGTTTTAACAAGTCTTACATTAGGTAAGGTGAATCTTACACATTTAGTTTTATTTTCATTTAATAATAAATTATTAGCACAAAACCAGTGGACTATCCTAGAGAGGGCAATGTTTACATCGTCAAGTTTACATCGTCAAGTTAAAGGAACGAGCATATTAAGTACCGCTGAAAAAGGTACCCACTACTACGGGGATATGGCAATGGCAAAGGGAAAATAACCAAATCCACCTAACAAACTCAAAACATGTAAACATACTTGCAAAAACAAGTTCTTACTTAAAACAATAGCTAAAACATCCAGATACACGCGTCCCCTTAACCCTTCACCGCTCCGCACCGGTGGAACAGACCGCAGTCATTTAATTACCTATCTAGTTAATCAGCTAGCCAGCTCATACTGAAAGCGTATTAATTACAGCAGTGCACTGAGCGGGCGACGTGCTTATTGTGTTACTACTGCTGTTAAGTAAACGCTGTTAGCGTTACCCTAGGGTTGCCACTGAAGGTTTATAGTACTATGTAACGTTTATAAACGCAAAACAAAATTAATTGAAAATAATTAAAATTAAGCAGATTTACTATATATTTTTTACCTCGGTTACTTATGTTAGATTGTAGAACCAAATTAACTTTTTTGTTTATGTATGTAAGATTAAAGGTATATACAGAGTACACCATTAAAGAAACGCACATTATTGTGTGCTGAAATCAATTATTAGTCGCTACGAGTGCATTAAATCAAAACATTACAAATTTATATCGAATTCCTGCCGAATAATTTTGAATGTCATTTGTTAAAAAATTAAATCCTCTATCATTACCTACATTTTTAAACCATTCTAATAAAATTTGACTACAAAATTCATAAAGTTAATCAATACTTCCAAACATTTATGTCATAAACTCATATTTATCTGAACTCATAAACAACCAACCAACTTCAATGTGCTCATTACATATTATGCGTCAGAATTTAGATCTGTCAACCCTATTCAACAACGTAGGGAGTCAGTTTCCACCGGTACGCGCCTCGTTTATAAATGCTATTTTAACGCGGAAAAAAAGATTAATTAACTAATTGAGCCTTGGACCGAGTCGCGGTGCTTTTTTATTCCTTTTTTCATGCGACTAATTAAGATGATTGCTGAAAATTACTGTCAGATGAATGGGTAGTAGAGAGGCTGTAGCAAGAACATGAGGGTAGTTTTGTTATAATGAAGTAAAAAAAAAGTTTTTGTTTTTATTCTTTTTTATTTTACCAGCCATACATCATAAGAGTAAGCCGGTTTAAGTAAAAAAGGTTTAAAAATATGTAAATTATTCCATAATACACTAAACTTACTGAGCGAGCTTATACATTTCGAGATTAGACAATTTTGCTTTCGTCCGTCTGTCTATATGTGTGTTCTGGGTACATTTTTTATCTAATCTACACGAAAATTGGCATAAGTGTCACTTGATTTAAAACCTTTTTTTTTTCATCTTGAGTTTTTTTGGTTAGGGAGGAAACGTGGGCAATACATCTTTATACCAAATCCGTGTAGAACTGGCTTGAACCATAGTATCTCTACAGTATTTCCACTCCGATAAAAGGCTTAAACATAGGAATGTTTTACATACCTACGCTCATAAGTGGGATTGCCCAAGTTAATGGAACGAAGCTGAAACCGGGCGAACAATTTAATACACAAATTATTTAAATTAACGTAGGTATGTAGGTATTTTCCATAATGCATATAGGAAAATTGTGGAAAAAATGTGATTAGAAATAGAAACTGTATTGTATGGATGTATAATTAGACTAGCTGACCCCGCAAACGTTGTTTGCTTTTGGGGTTACCTAAAGTTGCCTTATCACGGGTTTAAAAAATAGTTTTCCGATTCCCGGAAATCGCTCAAGCCGTTTCGGAGAAGTTTGGAAACAAACACTGTCCCACTAGGATTTTGTATAAAAGTAGATTAGATTACTGAAACTTTTCGATTTCATAAAAATGTACAATAAATAAAAGTATAACATTTATTAATATAGAGGACTAGTGGTCGCCCGCGACTTCGTCCGCGTGATTATTGTTCCCGTCGCCGTATCTTTATAAATTGTAGCCTATGTGTTATTCTGATGTATCAAAATCCGTTCAGTAGTTTTTACGTGAAAGAGTAACAAACATCCATACATCCTTACAAACTTTCGCATTTATAATATTAGTAGGATAGTAGGATTAGGTAGCTTTTTTGTTGGTCTTAAGTCCTGATAGAAAGCAAGCATGTTCCAACTTTTTCGTTTGCTCATGCTTCGTCTTATAAAGACGTCCTATAATTCTTCCTTTTAATTTAAAATATAAGTAGGTACCAACTTAAATAATATCTTGTGACATAATCTGCAACAAAATTTTCGCAATATCGTGACAGAGACAATATGGCTTGAATGTTTAATTAGCGCAATGCAGGCTCCCGGGGCACGGGAGGTGAGGCCTCTGGGTGAGGGGAGGTAGTGGAGGGGGGCTGGAGGAAACGGGAGGTGTTATTCATTAAAATGTTTGCGGAAACTCGTTTAGCGTCGTTGCGGTGGGCGGCTGCCGCCCGTGCTGCTATGGCTTGGACACAGGGTTGCTACCTCATGAAAATTATGTTTGAACATTTATTTATAACTAGTTAATATTGGGAACAGACCGGTAAGGTCTCTTAGACCTTACCGGTCAACAGTGCACAGTGCTGAATACATTAACACGGAACCGTTTTAGGCTTTGGATTCTACACTAAAACATTTCTTTTCATTTGTATGAATATTTTCAAAATTCAAAATTATTTTAATATTAAAAGTAAATTATCAAAAGATTCGTAAAAAAATCCTCAGTTTGCAATTCTCTACACGCAGCTATGAATTTTCCAGTCGCCCAGATTTGACAAGTCCAGGTTTTGAAGATGTTAGTTTGTTAGTTGCTCTATACCAGTAGATATATTTATTTTTAGGTACTATTTTACTTCATATCTGTTTGAGACAATTTAAAACAATGTTTGAGTTTTTTTCCACAAATATTTATACAAATAGACATATCAGTCAATAAAAGCACATCATATCTCAATATTTTACCTTTTCTTTGTAGCATCATTGAAGTTTAGCATTTTTAGGATAATTACTGTACAATCTCTGACTTATAAAGACTTCCAATTTAGTATTCACCTATGTACTCGTATTTTGTCGGAAAAATATAATTTGAGTTATACATAATAATATATATGCAGACATTCAGCTGAAATCTTAAAAACATATTATGATGTATAGTGACAACCCTTCACGGAAAATATCGAAGTTCAGCCGAATCGCAGTTAGAATGGAAAGCCAACCCTAATTAAGTTGGGAAAAGGCTCGGTGAATGATGAGTGACAACCCTAGATAGAGCGCGGAACGTTCATTTACTCCTCGTAATCGCTGCTTCCACTATCTGCAACCCACTTAGCGACTTAATTTTCTCTATACAAACTTTCTTGGTGACTCTACCAACGTGCTTTTGGTAGTTTTATATTTTTTAATTAATTTTGAATTATATACGACATTAGGTTCATTATCATTATGCTTATGAATTTTACAAAACACAAACTCATTTAGGATGTTTCAGTTATGACTCGACTCTAAAGTTTTAAAAAAAAAAGATCAAAATTCGTTCACCCAGCCGATTATGGTACGAGTTACCGAATCGAGAAAAAAATCTCGATGGCAGTCCACATGATGAACTTTGAAGGAAAACTATAAAGGAACAGATAACTTTGTTAGTTTATTAGTTAGAGTCTATAATGGGTAACTACGGAACCCAATATTATGCGTGGCCCGACACGCACTTGGCCTGTTTTTTGTTTCTAACCTGTTAACTTCCAGAGCCAACAGTTTTTATACGAAGATGCAATTTTTATTACGTGTTAACGGATTAACGATGAACGTTAACTTCCGTTAAAATTTATAAAAAGTAACGCTTTAACTTTTAACGAAGTTAACTTATTCAGTAACGGATTAACGATTAACGAAGTTAACTATTTGATTAACGGTGCCCAGCTATGATTGTAGGTTTATCACGTCCCTCCATATCATGTCCCTCCAGCCACACAGACCTAAAATCTGATGATTACGTTGGTAGGTATCGTTTTTATACTCCAATTTTTTTTTCGTGATTTTTTTAAGCTGACGATTTTCATATCGGAGCAGTGGTAGGGTTCACTAAATACCCGCTATAGAAATCTATTGCTCGATTTGCCCTTACCACGTAAATCGTAATATATATATATATATAAATATAATATAGACATGTTGGGGGATGAAAAATCTCAATACCTTTCTGACGCGCTTATGTATATCGGTGTCATTATTTTTTTCAGAATTTTGAAAAAGTCTGCACCATGAAAAGTGGAAACTTGACCCTTTTTTAAACTTTCGCGTTTTGTACACATTATAAACTTAACACGTTGAACGCCACGCGGCCCACCGGTGAGCCTACCGAGATATCCCGTTGGAGCCATACCAAAATCTCAATTTTCAAATATTTTTTTATTACACTAATCGATGAGAAATATGATATTTCGTACTTCCAAATAGAAAGATCAGCTCTTACATGCCAAAATCGTGAGATATAGCAACATCTCACACGGGTGGGCCGCGTGGCCGCAACGAACTGAAATACGAACTCAGTGCAGACGACTCCTAAAATGCCATAATTGTAGCATGTGACTACAATTTTTTTTGGTCCATTATACACGGTTATTGATTTTGACACGAGACCCATGTACATTCGTCCACATTTAGTCTTAAGAAAATGTATAATATACTCTTGGTTCTACCTATTGCTTTGCGAATCTGGCAGTACATATAAATATAGAAGCAATAATATTTTTTTAGTTTGAGTACTTACTTGTAAGAGCTATTTAATTACCTATACAAATAAATAAATAATTTCATGTCATATCCAGCACAGGCTAACAAAAAAAAGTAAGTATTTCGTGTGCACATGAATAGATAGGTACACATAATATGTTATGCTAATAGATAAATCATCTCTTTCCTCTTCTATACATTTTATTATTGTAAAGTTTTTTCGTTCAGAAATCAGTCTAGCGACTCTTCCGACTGATCTTTATTATGACCTGAAAATTTGTCTACCTCGGTGGCACAATGGTACTATGTACGGACTGCCACGCTCGAGGTCTCGGGTTCGATTCCCGGGTCTGGTGGATAATGTATAATTCTCTTTAGAATTTTACCCAGATAATTATCCCAGAGTCTGGAACTTGTGCCCGGTAAATGGCAATAGGCTCGCCCCCTATTACATGGGACCTAACATAACTGGCGAGATGTGGGTGTGTTTGCACACCTCTGCCTACCCCTTCGGGGAAAAAGGCGTGATGCTATGTATGTATGAAATTTTTTTACAGAGATATATTGAGTAGATATTAATCTACCCAACCACGTTTATATAATAATTATAAGTATCTATTATAACCATAACTTAATCTACACCTATTAAATTCAACCCCCTGTGCTGTACCCTCATTGGCTAAAATTTTCAACCCCTCTCGTGCTCAGCCAATGACAAGCGACTGATCGAAAGAGAAGGGGTGGAGTCGGGGAGGTTTTCATAGCGAAACTTCTTCGAAATCAAACAGTCCTGCGTAGATCATCCCGCATAAGAGACTTCTTACACGATCAAGTTTTGTGTGATAGTCGATAACTTTTAAAAACTTTAATAGTGGTGAAATAAAATTAGTTAAAATACATAACTTAATAAATAAAAATAATACAATGAAATTATCTTTTAAGTTACAATAACGAAAAGTATTACAAACGCTGTCGTTTTTTTATCAAAAATGTTTCTATAGGACAAAAATAATAGACTTTTTTCTGGTGCGTAAAGTTCCGGATAACGGTTGTAAAATATAACTCCTTGAAGTTTACTGCATAAAACCTTAAAAATCTGGCACTATGGCTGGTCCTTACCTGTCTCCTTTACCTGGAGACCTACTGACGGAGTACATGTTTGGGAGACGTCGGCAGCGTCGTAACCGGACCACATTCACACCACAGCAGCTGAGTGAATTGGAGTCGTTGTTTCAGAAGACTCATTATCCTGACGTTTTTTTGAGAGAAGAAGTTGCTTTAAGGATCAGTTTATCTGAAGCTAGAGTGCAAGTGAGTATTTGTAGTTACAGAATTGTTAATATTTTCTATTCTTTTATCAGAATTTTAGTCAGACATTGTAATGATATTATGTGTCAAAAGGCTGGATGTCGTCAAAGAAAAAAAAGCTGGATGGGACTAAGCAAACCTTGCAAATAACCTGCTAAATAGATTTAAATCCACGTTCAAGTTGCACAGGAATACAATTTTGGAACCAATAGTCCATAAACCTCATCCTATGATCAGTTTCATGTGTTCCAAATTTCAGTATTTAAATTGAACGATCGACTTGTAACTTTGGAACTTGCTGGAATATATTGTATCCTACCAAAAACAGTTTTATGTTAGGGAACGCCAATCGGGTATTGCACTATGTAAAAGAGGTCGGATCTAATGCAGAGTCAAACCTCTAACTTCATAGTTCTAAATCTAACACTTTCCCTCAACATACCGTTCATTCCGCGATCTATGTAAATCTTAGTTTTTAAGTTCGTCACGTGCGACGGTCAACTAAATAAGTTAAACATAAAAACTCATCACCAGGTTATACCAGATGTGGTCATAAGCTGACTGGTTCAGCAATGTCAATTCCCATTAAAAGTAAACTTAAACTTTATGAAAGCGAAACTAAGTTAATACCATTTCGGTACATTCTATCCTCTTTATCAGGTCCATGGTTGTATTGTATCCGTTTCCTTAAACATCCGTTCCCATCACCACCGTTTCCTTAGTAATCTTTTCTCAATAGGCATACGAGGATTCCAAAATGTAATGTTCCTAAAAGATACCCAGCCTTCAATCGGAAAATACCTACCATTATTTTTGTTTGTGTAAAAGTACTCTTCCTGCTCTCGCCTAAATTGAATTTTGCTGTGGCCGATGGTGATACGGTCTACAATTGATATCTCTATTATATGTACGAGTATGTACTATATTATCATTGTAGAACGCAATAGATTATTGTGTAGTACTTGAGTAGGTACTAGGTAGGTATTATGGTTTAACTTAGAGTTAGTTCATTAATACCCTGTGAAACTCAGATTTTCTCTATTAAGATACTGAATGGGGTTTGTAGAACTGTTCGAAACAATGACTTGCTTAATTTATATATGCTGTTGAGATATCTAAAACATATCCTGCATAATAAGGTACGATACTTTATAGTTCCCTGAATGCCATAGGTATTTTTACCTAATCTTACTGCGGCATGGTGACCTCACGTATCGTGGGACGCAGATCGTTACCGGGCATGGATGCTTGGGTAGCTATCTGTTTCGCATCCATCGTGTGGTCACATCCCGGTGTCAACACTGCGATGCGAGGTTTCCGGTGACGACACTGCACTCCACACGTTGGTGGAGTGCTCAGCGTGGGCGAGTCAACGCCAGGACCTCGTAGTGGGTCTGGGCGTGGATACCCTCTCTACCCTGGAACGCGGCCGTGTCCTTTTGCGAGCAAGTCATGCTCGCGAAGTAGGCGGCCGGAAGGGAGAGGGAGCGTACCCTCCCCGCTGAGTTCCGCAGTCAACGGCCAGGGCGCCGCAGACACATTTACGCCCAGGACCATCGACCTCCATGATCGGGGCCTAAGGACGGCGGGATAGCCATCCGCCGTCCTTACAGAAGCAGGCTAGAAGAGTCGCGTGCTGCGGGTCCCCAACCCCACAGCACGCGACCAGGTTCACTCACCGACGCGGGATAAAAGCCAACCCCAACGACGCGGGATTCTCATCCCGACCAAACCCCCGAAGAGGCCCCACAAGTGGCCAAAGTCCGCCGGCGTCCTCTGGAATACTATACCTTCGGGTGTCGCCAGAGACCCCGCAGCAATGGACATGGAAGGGGCCGCGGTCTCGCGGAATTAAAACAAAAAAAAAACCTAATCTTACTCACCCCATTGCCAATCACATTGATCATAGAGGTTTTATTACTTGACTGGCTGATAATTGTAGCTCCGGACGTGTAGAAGATATTGACGATTTTTTTTTTCAGCCATCCATTTCTTTTTAAACAAAGCCTAGGGTTGGATCCCAAGATGAGTCTATCTGTGAAAACTGCACGAAAATTTGTTCAGTAACTTCGGAGAATAGCGACAGATTGAACTTATACAAGATTGAAACGAATATTTTCTTTTTACCCGGCTGCGTCAGCGACGGTTATGTGTTTCGCGCGTATGTATGTATGTATGTATGTTTCTTTGTTCCCCTCTACATGCCTAACGAGTGGATGGATTTCGATGAAGGTCTTTATCTCCTGAGTGTCACTGGGTACATAAAATGTAAAAAAAAGTATATCAAAAAAAAATCTTGGTTACTTATCGAGTGGGGTACCGCTGTTCTCTCTGAGACAGTCTTGATAATGCTTCGTTTAGAGGCGAAACAATTGTCGACGTTTTGTTGTCTTTTTAATCCTGCGGAAAATAGTGCTATTAAAAAATTTAAAATAAGTTTAAAGAATTTTTAAAATATTTTACTTACCATTGCTTTGTCATGGATTTTCGCCAAGTAACGCCTGGTTCCATCCAATATTATAAAAAAAGAGTTTTTAAAGAGGATTTCAGAAATATAGACAACTTATATGTTTCAATGGAATTTGGTATGAGAAATCGTATTACAAAAGTCTGTAACTCTCTGAAACTAAAAAGCCTTAAAAAATAATAAAATCCGACTGCCCTTATCCAGATATTTAACTATAAGCAGTTGGGACTCCAATAATATCAGTTCAAACCTAAGTCCGGTTTTTTTTATTGCTTAATTATTATTTTTTTCTTAGCGTTTTATTTATCTTTTTATCTCATCCACTCATTTTTCCTTAATCATTCGACGTATGAAAGTAAGTAAGTGGGTCTCTGGCCGACCAACGTTCCGTTTTTAGGCGCGTTATTTGGCGCTGGTGCGCCAACACAGACCTCTTTAGAATTTTACTAGAGTAGGTATCATACCAATGATTGGCACACTTAAACATATGAAAAATTATAAGTACCTGACGTATGAATTAAATAACTGATAGTTAATGAATTAAAAGAAGTTAAAGAACAAAGTTTCCAACACAAACGATATCAGCTATTCGTTTCTTCAAGATGCAGGAGATTATAATGTTAGCTCATCATAACTGTGTCAATTCTCAATCAAATTCTACGTTTTGAAATTATCTCATCCGTTTTAAAATGCTGGCCTACCTTCGTAGATTTCGCTCACAAACAAATATTTTTCAACTAGATTTACATTATTTAAAGATCGCTTTCGTCTTAAGGCACCATCAGGGAGAAAAGAGAATAAATAAAGATAGGAGAAGAAAGGAAAGTGGAACTTAGAAAGCTTTGACTTATTTGAAATATTTGACCCAATCCGAGGATCAAACCTGTGACCTCTGCGTAAGCATTCTTACGTAGGTTCCACTGCCTACGCTATTGAGGCAGTTCACACCATGTACTTTACTCAGTAATTCCTTATTATTTTGCAGGTGTGGTTTCAAAATCGTCGAGCGAAGTGGCGTAAACAAGCGCGTTTGCAACTTTTGCAAGACGCTTGGAGGATGCGTTGTTTGGGACTTGGCACTCCTCCATTGCCCCTCGCAGGTGTGTATACATGCGTTTAATTAAAATAAAATCGTCAATAAATATCTTAGTGGGATACTAAGTTCAGTGTTCCCGAACACCTTTGAAAATGCCGTAGAGGCGAAATACATCAATGGATTAAGTGTCATGTTTATTGATCGTATAAAAATATTTCTCAATCAATTACAGGTAATGGCAAAGCATCAGACTCCTCACCGGAGGCCCCTGACTCACCAGGTGACAAAGACTCACCGGAACCACCATCTGCTTTAGAAAACCGTGAACTTCAATCACCACGCCAAGACCCATACATACACAGTTCCAACATGGAATCCTTACCTCCCATACCTACTAACATTCACGACTTCCCGTACGGAACTGATGACGGCAGAATGCTTCAACAACCTTTCACATTCCCACCACTAATGATACCCCAGCAAGTAGATTCCGAGAGTGTGCCAACGGATTTAAGAGTAATGTCAAAACCTAATTCATGTCCATGTGGAACTTCAATTCAAGGTACTGATGAACCACAGAATCTAGCTTACAGACGACATGAAAAAGATGAGAGTGATAGTGATACAGAAATAGATCTGACTTCTCATTCAAAAGACGATGATATAAGAGAATCGGAGAGGCTAGCAAGTCGCATTGCAACGAGTATATTCAGGAGTGATACAATATTGAATGATTTTGTACCTAATGATTTGAGTCTAGGTACGAAGAATGTTAATGATAGGATTAGGAATAATGTGTCTATTTAATTATCCGTACCTTCTTACTTATTTCTTATGGGATTTTCATTACAAGTTATCGTGGCAGTGAATGAAGGCTTTTAGTACACAGTACTATCATTTTCTTTAGTTCGAGGTTTATATATCGGAGCTCGTCCTCTCACATCACTCGATACTTCGAAAGTCGTCTGTATATAAATATTTAGCTCAAAATAGTAGTTTTGTGATTTTATTCTAGTCAATACTTACTTTTAGAAGGCTGGCTATTTTCTGGCCCAAAGAATAAGTATCGCCATCCAACGTGGCAACACAGCCAGCATTCTGGGAACCTTCTCAGTAGGCAATGACGCGGAGGATTTTTTAAACGATATTTTGTAATATAAATATTTTTAGTATATAATTATGTATATTGTAATCCTTTAGTGTAATTAGTATAGGTTCCGACCTAAAGTGCGTAAGAATTCAGAATAACATCCCGAGGAATAATTTTCTCATTCCATTTGCAAATTCAGGAGAATAATTTTATTATCCATGTGCAAGTCTATTGTTGGTTAACAACGTATGATTGAGTACTGCCTATTTCCCGTTGGCAAATACTGTGGATTTCCATTTGCTTCTTCTATCTTGGCATACGTCTTTCGCTTCCTCAACTTAATGTTTAGCTGTATGAAACATCCTTCCCCAATGTCATCTGAAATCTACTACAGGTCACGTACCTACTATGTATCTATGTACCCTTCTTTTTACAACAAAACGATATTCAATGTAAATGTTATTAGTTTATGTGTAGTATTTTGTAAAGTTACACATTGATAACAATGTAAACGCTATTAAATATCTAATGCTTTAAGAAATGTATCTATCTGTTGTAAATAAATAAAGATGATCTCAATTAATAATCCTAAAATGATTTCTCTTATATTTTAATACCCTTGTTGCATCCGTAGAAACTTCAGATGTGAAAACGGTTCCCGAATGTGTAACAAGTACCTAATTTCATTATTTTTCTCTTATCTAAAATGCGAAATCTACAAAAAACTTCACTCAAAAAATAGGGTTTTTTTATTATTATTATTTACGTGGTGGGAATGCAATCCTTACGCACTTCGCTGCCTCCTCAACGAGACGGCTCCGTGGGGGACTCCCTGTCCTTGAGTTGGAAAAAAGACCAGTCTACCTAAACCCTCACGGTGTCTCTCCTTCGCCTTACCCGGATATGCAGAATCTGTAAAACGGTGGCGGCATTTATATGTTGGATATGTGGGGTTCACCGCAATTTGTGTCGAAATCCTACGGAATCTCCTCATTTTTATTACGTTCAAAGACCTAGGTATCATAGCTACGATTTAAAATTGCATCTCGATGGTTTTGGAAAAGATTGCATTACGTAGGACTTACCTATAATAGTTTGCCTCAACAGTTATTATAGCTAACTGAAAAACAGTGTCGAGCTACGCATCTATAACTCCTGAACTAACGACTTATCGAAAGAGTCAAAAAGTCATCTTTGCAAAGTCTCAATGATTTTAAAGATCTATCTAATGATACCCATCTCTAATTAACGTGTAGGGGAGCTATAGGAGGAAAGCCTCCTCGGCTTTCCTCCCAAACCATGACGATACTATAAGGGTTCCGAGATTTTTACTATGGAACCCTGAAAATCGGGTTAGGATCTGTGCATATATATTTCAAAATCTCCAACAAACAACACAACGATGACGGTATTTATCCATATCCATTAGTCAATTTCCGACGGTCAATGGGCAAAGAGATTCTCGAGTGGAGACCGTGTACTGGCAAGCGCAGTGTGGGACTGCTACCTAACAGATGGACAGACGATCTTGTAAAAACAGCTGGGTCTCGGTGGATGCAAAGGACAGGACAGACTGGAAATTCGTTGGAGAGGCCTATGTTCAGCAGAGGACAATGATGGGCTGGAATGATGATGAGTAGTCAATCTATATATAGAAATGGGGAATGTCCCCCTTAGCTCTCGAGAACTGCTTATGCTCCAATGATGGATAGCCCTCGATCTGGAGGCAAGCCAAAAAATCAAAAATTTGACCTAGCCTTAAGGGGTCAAAAGTTGGCCAAAACCTATGGCGTGGTGCGGCGCGAAGCACCGTGCAAGACACCGTACTAGTTTCATCAGAAAGGAATAATTAAATACAATATTCGGTAATATTATTTTATTTTAAATAATTATTTTTAGCTTGTCATATATTTATATCACGTTTTATTAATTAATAAAAGGTACAAAGGCACTTGCATTGATAGTTTTATATAACACTAAGGTACTATAGTATCTGTGTGAGTCTGAGACGCCCAGGACTTTAATTGGCTGAGCCACAGCGGCGGTCACGTAAGATTTTGTTGCCTTTCATCAACATGTCATCGCAAGGCAACTAATTTCAAATTTAGTTTTCAAAATTATAATACAGCTGCTTATTTTATTACATTAATTCGGCCATTTTGGACATAACCCAATTCTAGAGTGCCCGGTGATGGCAATAGGCTTACCCCCTATTACGTGGGACTGTAATGCGCTGCTGCCTACCCCTTCGGGGATATAGGCGTGATATGTGTGTATGTGTGTGTGGTATTGGTCATCGTAGCTCAGTGGTTCATTCCCCCCTGTAAGGGAAAGGCTGTGGGTTCGAGTCCTGCCGATTACATCAGTTTTTGTGATCTATTTATAATTTATATCTTAATATTGTAAGACTATACTACAGAGTGTCTAGTACCAGTTCATTACGTTAATTTGCTCGAAATACGTTTTCGTATTCCTCCATACATTTCACACAGTTCCCTGACGTTACCGCTAGGAGCGCTGGTGTGAAATGTATGGGGAATACGGAAACGTATTTCGAGCGAATTAACGTAAAGACTAGTAACACAGACTAATGTCTGAAAAACATTTTACAAAAAGTTTGCATGTCAACTTCAGAAACTTTAGTTTATATTTTTATAAGCAACGAAAATGCCAACTTGAAAAAAAATAACAAAATAAATTACAAAACTAATAGTCTTGGGCTGGAATTGAAACTGCGACTGCTCCCTAACCAAATAAATCCAAAGGAATTTTTTTTTTGAATTTATTAATTTTTAGAATTAAATTATTTGAGAACCTTTAGTTTCTTCATATTTATTCTTCCTGTTGTCATGTCCATGGACAACACAGCAAACACCTTAGGTATTCTACCATTATTTGATTTTTCTCAATGTAAAAATGGTTTATAGAATGTAGGGACATGCGGCAATCACATTGACGATTTCTTTTAAATGATTTTTAACAAGAATACTTAGTTATCTGTCATAATAACGTCGGTATTTTTTATTTACACTAAAAGTAACATAAAATTATACAAAACTCTATTAAACCACGTCTTTATAACACTGGACCACAAAGAACAATGGCAAATTGTCTCATTATTTAAAAACGCCCATAAATATTATATATGCCAAAGTAATTTATTGTTAATTTTGCGATTTTACAAGTATCTAAATGTTCCAATAGAAACCGGCATTAAATCTAGATTTTATAAGATTATCAACGATTATTTATAACCACCGTGAGGCCCGTGTGCCATGTCGATGTCGTGCGATACTACCTTGTCACTTTGACAGATCACAGAATACTCTTCGCTTTTTTGTTGATGGTGTTGTAAAGTGTTGTTTTGTGTGCTTTTTCTGTTTTTACGCAATAATTCGTACTCTGGACTCCGATTTATTTCCTCGTGGGACTACCATGATGGTTGAACATATAGTTTATGGCGAGACTAATTACGACAACGTAACCTACAATATCAAAACACAATAAGTAGGTATCTTTATTTTCTCGCTTTCTCGATGTAAAATGACTTCACTTATTATATGGAGTCTACAAGTGACGCTCATCTTTTGTGTCAGACAATTGGAAGTATGGGCAACTGCCATTGTTCATTATGCGTCTTACATTTGAAATTTATTTAAAAACAAAACTAAGTCTATCATTCATTTAGTATGTAAGTAAAAATGCCTCAAACAAAAACATCTCAGGAATAAATGAGAAAATAAAATGATGCAATCATGAATCAATAATATGTTTTTGATGCATAAATAATTACTTTTTTGGACGAATAACGAATAATTTATGCTTTCGATTGTCGTCACTTGGTGGAACATATAGTAATACATTTTGAAATGACTCACTTGTACAGATATTCCACAATTTTTTATTGGTAATAGGACCTGACCGGTTTCGCTCTCTCTTCAAAGGTGTTTTACACTAATTCACTTAACATATTTTAAGTACACAGACTTTGAAGATACCATAGAGCGAAACCGGTCAGGTCCTAATACTAATAAAAAATGGTGGAATATCTTAACAAGTGAGACATTTCATATTGTATTACGAATAACGAACTTTATACTTAAGCGTTTTTGGCACTGGACATAACCATGTGAGTGAAGTAGAAAGGTTTGATATATTGGTATAACCTACCTCCCATTAGGTTATGAGGAACCCCAAAATAAATAAAATAAATGGCGTTAACTAACTGTTGCGCACGTAATCGCATTTATAACCGGGTCAGTCGAAATTTTCTTTTTAATTAAAAAACCCTGTATTGTAACGCTTCTGCAGGTCACATGTACCTGGAAGCACAGGTCGGGAATACCTCGACGCTCAAGGGCACAATTGCCATTTTGGCAAAATTTACTTGTAATGCAGTCTTACTTTGGATTTCTCCTCTATTCATCTGTATATTTAAAATCTTCCGAATTGCAAAAAAATGCGTTTCAGCAATATTAAGTTACTGTAACTATAACCCTGTATCGAGTTGAGTAAATTGATGACTTTCGTTAGTTGAGTTGTCAATTTGTCTACTTACTATTGTTTTTCTAATTACTTAGGTACCAACTTAGTACCAATTCATGGAACTAATGCGAAAAATAATCTCACTAGTTCCATTATCAAACTATTCAAGACCCATGGAACTAGTGAGAAAACAAAATTACAAGGGAACTATTTAAAATAATCTGAGCACAGATTAGAACAAACGGATTATAGAGGTAGATTGATTTTCCACTGGCCTCTGGCTGTGCACGTGTGTGTGTGTAAACGTTTCTAGTCTTAATGCCTATAAGCCGCGCACTAATTGAGTGGGATTGGACCTTGTCACAATAACCGCTCCGTGACGTCATCAATCACTGAAAAGTACGAATAACAAAACAGTATTGCAGGTTAATCTACGTCACTATGACGTCACCAACATGGCCGCCAATCCCATTGTCATCTTGCGCGTCGTATACGCGTCAAGCGGCCGAGGACACGCAAACATGCCTCGCGTACGCGGTGGTGTGTCTATAAGCACAACCCGTCATGCTGCGAGCACCAGCCGGGCGAGATGGCGTCGGGTCGCAGCCCGCGCGCCACCAGTCGCACGCGCTGTCGTTGCGCGCGCCGCTCCGCCGCCCGCGTGTCGCCGCTCACCGGGTCGCTCCACAGCCGCTCCGCCACCGCCATAGCGCGCGGCCAGACCCGGGTGTCTGCAGATGTTATAATATATAATACTAGTATTCGCCTTTATGCTCTCCCCTCCCTCCATCAAAAAGCTCACGATGAAAAAAATGTTTTAAATCAATGAACACCAAGTGCCAAGTTTTGTGGAGATCGGATAAAAATGTGCCCGTTAGCCCGGGACAAACACAGACAGGCAGACGGACGAAAGCAAAATTGACCAGTCTCGAAATGTAGTAATGCCAATTTCTGGCATGACTTCTCAGTACGAGGCCTGGGCGTCTGAGAACGTGTGCGTGTCGAGCATATTCCCCTCGCAAAAAATTACAGCTTCTCCCCCACCCCGCAACTTGCAACAGGGTCCCTTGTAGCACTATGCTTTTGTGCCATATCACTATTTGACGGCCTAGGTCCGGAAAACCTGTCTGGGGTTATCCTTTCGAGGACGTACCCGGGCAACGAACATAAAGGCAAATAAAATAAGCCTTGGACGTTCAAGGATCAAGCACTCGTTACCTATTAAAAATATTCTCACCTAAACCTTGTTCATCCAAGTACTCCGTCCACATAGCCACCTCACCACCCAACATATTCTCATGTTTTGGCAGCATGTGAGCATACATCTTCCTCCAATTCGAAAACGTAGTTTGTCCCCAGAAACCATGGTCCAGGTACCAGATATCCTTAGGTACTGACACAACGCGGTAACCTAAATTTAGAAGCTGCTCCAAAAGTGAACTGTCAACTGGCTCCCACACTTGTATCACGTATCTGGAAATATACAAGGAAACATTTTTCAGGGATTTAGGGAAAAATTGCGTAAATTGCCCATGGGAACTCGTACCCAAAAAACCAGAAGATAACAGTGATTTAATAATATGGTAGAGTTTGAACCAAGTGTCACAGGTCCTCTCAATCACATCGTAAGCCAGCTGTACCGACTTCTAACATGGGTCACTTTTAGATTACTTACTGTATGTTTATGCTGAACAATGAAATTGAATGGAAGAAAGTAATGAAGTACAGACAGAGCGAAAATTTAAGTACATGCAGCAGTAGCATGCAGGTCTATAGCAGGTCTATAAGCACAATTGTGCATTTCGTTGTACAAATAATGAAAAATCTCACCTGTCCTTATCAAGATGATTGGCGATCCTATACGCCTGCGTTAACTCCGAAGACCACAACATAACAGGTTGTATTGTTCCACCAACTGCACGTAATGACTCATCCCAAGCTTGTAACGCTTTCCCGTGAAATTCAGCCCAGAGGTTCATGAAGCCATTATTATCGAGCGCGAAATTTTTCTCCTTCATATAATTTCTAATCTCTGTGCTGGAATTCCAACAAGGTAAAAATACCTGCGAACAATACAGCATGCTTTTAATTTTTAACTCAAACCTCTGGAGGAACCATGAAGGTTATATTCTGTAAACTAACCTCATCACCTCCCATATGAAATAGCGCTGGTTTTGGTAACAATTCAGCGATGTCCTGATACAAGTCGTGCAGTACGCGGTACATTGCTGGGTTTGCGGGATTGAGCTGACCGCAGGGTGGTTGGATACATAACGACCGCCATGGAATCTTGTTAACACACACAGCTAAATCACCGAATCCATACTCCTGAAAAGACATGGCAGAAGGAATGATTGGCATGTGAATCTATAAGGAAATGTTGTCTTTACCGCTGATACTGTACAATCTTGAAGACAAGTTTGTCCTGGTCTTGGCACAGATGTTACATACCATTAAATAGAAAATCTGCAGTCTACGCATCAGCATAGTCAAGTTATGGCATTTTAATAATAGGAATGCACTTTGGAATCTTGACTGGACTTGAGCATTTAGTATTTTGGTAAGGAAGAAATGTCCAAATAGGTATCTTAATCCTTAAATTAAAACTTCAGTAAAGATATTAAAAGAACTGGTCATGTTTTTGTAAGTTTTAACGTTTCCATCCTAACTTACATTGCCAAGCTTGAACACCATGAACGCTATCAACGTTTTGCACAAACGATAATATTCATACATCTTAAGCTAGCTCCACACGTCAGCAGAATACATTCGTTAACAGACTGCATCTGCAGATGCGCGGCCGCCAACGTGTAGAGGGCGGTATTTCCTCACCTGTAGTAGGAATTGTACCAACTGTGCCCCTTGTGAGAAGCTAGCTTAAAGCTCTAACAATTATTAAAAAAGGTAATATTATTATGCAATATAATGACCTTGCCCCACTGCCACCCATTGCCGGCGTGTGCGGGCGAGTCTATCTCTATGACGACGCGGACGCCACGGATTTGGGCGAACCTTATCAACTCTCTCACTTCCTCAACTGAGTAAATCTCTTTCGATGAATATGCACCGTACCTAAAAATGGAAACAAACTTTGGAAACAAACTTATTCAAACCTCTTGGCTTAAAGACTCTTTTGGAATTAGAATTGTACCTAAAATCGGAACTAATTACCATATAAAAGACGGTAAATCACTTTCATTTCTAAACAAAAACTGAGTAGGTAATGAAAGCACATAAAATGCTATTAGTACTTCGAGATGAAGTGGTTTCGCATTATGACTTTATCGAAGGATTTGCAACTGATTATTGATTCTTCATAATTACAAATTCAGTAATTCAGTGAATTCTACGACTTCTTACCTCGTAAATTGCGGCACACGATTAGATTCTAAAGGAAAACTCTGCGAATCAGTGACGTGCCAATGAAACACATTCATTTTATTTGCAGCCATGCCTGCAATAGTTCTTTTGATGTCTTTCAACGGTATGAAATGTCGGGCTGTGTCCAGCATCAATCCTCTGTGCTTGTAGGCTGGGCGGTCACGTATTCTTGCACCAGATGCTAAGTAAAGTCCACATTTTTTAACGTTTGAGTATTCCGATCTGTCAGACGCCACCAGCTGGGTAAACGTTTCTAAAGAGTGACGAGCTCCATACACGGTTTCCGCTGTGACGTACACTGTTATTTGTTCGTCTGTAAAATATAATGAGGAATAGTAATTAGGCAACATTGAGAAATATTTTTGGTTATGTCATCTACAGCAGGCAGGCGTCTACAAACTTTGAAGCGTTAGATAAAGAGTGTTTCATTTCAGAAGAGAATGATGGTTCAAGAACTTAATATTAGGTATACACGGTAATTTTATTTCACTACCTAGAAGCTACCTACATACATTTTAAGAAGTGATGTCTCCTTTTATATGTTATGTTGTACATGTTGTGAACAATAAAAGAGTATAATTTAGTTTGGTTGGTTTGTAAGAGTCGATCAAGAATTATTGCGACGTCACTTCACCTTTAAGTTGGGCATCAGTCGCGAAAGCGCGGTTGTCGCCTCCGTCACTTTGGGGACCAAACTTCGGAAGTGTGGTCCGAAGTTCCACCGGCTATCGAGTACGAGCCCCAGATACTTCATTGTGGGCTCGATGCTAACGCTCCCTACATTTATGCTGGATCCTGGAGGTGTTGCGCGCGCGCGCGAGTGTTGTTGTGGTCACAGTTCTAACCTAACCTAACCTAACCTACTTATCTGGTAGCATCTATAGTTATTTATTCGAATGATTATGAGGTTCGATCATTATTATAAACAAATATATTAAAACAAATATTAGTAAAAACTAAGTGTATAATTTGTGATATTATGAATTTAAATTATTATGTTTTTTTTAATATTTACTTGTAATTTTTTTTATGAACAACGATCATTATAATTTTAAATGGTATGAGTAACATTTTCGGACCTCCGATGATAGGAGTTGAAATATTATGACCCGTAAAAACCGCAAAAAAAAATCTGTTCAATAACTTCGGAGTAGCACGTGACAGACAGATAAGAATAATTTTTTGTATTTTAAAGCAATGAGTCTGCTTAAACTATTCTTAAAATATTAGGAAAGACAGTTCTGCCGAACTAACGGTACCAGTGCATCGTGTTAGTTCGGCAGAACTGGGGTAGGTGGATCCAACGCTAACCTTTAGCGCGATTTAGAAATTATGAGTAATTATGATATAAAGCAAAAATTCGATGATGTCGGTATTGGTCATCGTAGCTCAGTGTGCAGAGCATTCCCCCTGTTAGGGAAAGGCCGTAGGTTCGAGTCCTGCCGATGACATCAGTTTTTGTGATCTAATTATAATTTCTTTCTTAATATAATACAACAATAAAACAAATGTAGACACATTTTAAAGTGATTTTTTTAAAATACGGGGTCTGTATTTAGGTACACAATTTATAGTGTGAACTGACCTTTAGTTACCACATCTAGCATATAGCTTTCATCAGTGTCCCAATGGAGACTCACATTGGAAGACTTGACATTAATAAGTACGACGACGGGAGTCTCCACCATCTCGGTGACTTCACCGCCGCACTCCGCCAGCATATTTGAGCCGACCACTTGTGTCATTGCTGCTATGAGTTCTCGAGCCTCAACAGGCACTTTATCTATGTCGAACCTGTAAAAAATTAAACGATCTTTAGATAAATTATTTAGTACTTACTGAGAACCGCTTTTAAGCGATTTCAATAAAAGGAGGAGGTTCTCAATTCGACTCAAACTCAACCTCAAAAATATTTACTAATATAGGTTATAAAATCAGACATTTCTTAAGACACTGAGACCCCTCCCTCCCCACCGACCCCTATGTTTATTATTACGTTCTGCTTGTAACCAGAGACGCCCGGCAACGGACGTTAGAGCGGTCGCAGACTTGGGCCGCGGAATTAAAAATAAAAAAAGTGTATGTTTATTATTTGTATTCGTTTTATATTATGTTTGTTACCTCATAACTTTGGACCGAGTAAACCGATTTTGAAAATTTATTTGTAATTGAAAGCTATACATATAGTGCTTCCCGTGTTCCGTTTCTACTTCAATTTGGTCCTATTCCGCCAATTATTAGGTCACATTCGGGACATTTGAAGTCAGTTCTTTATTGTCTATATTATTTTAAGTAGAGAAATATTCGGTAAGTACCTAAGTATATGGAAAGTTATTTACTAGAATGGACAGACTTTAATTTACTGCACAGGTAGTTGACAACCGTCGTACCTAACTTTATATACATTTATTTTGTGTGTATACATATTTATATTAGTTTATGTATGTTTAAGTATGCAGACCAGAAGGCGTTTAGCGTTTGAAGTTTTTAGCTCAAAGAATAAGCATTGCCATACAACGTGGCAATGCTGCCAGCCTTCTGAGAACATTGCCAGTCGGCGACGAGGCGGAGGAGTTCTTTGACTCCTGTATACAGGTTGAATTTTTCAAGTGGGCTTGGGTGGCCAAATCCGGAACTATAAGGAATAGCGAAAAATGCTCAAAGGAGTCACGAGCCCGATTTTGATGAAACTTAAAACCTCATCATTAGATTTTTTTAAACCCTATAATCCTAGCTGGGAATTGAACCCATTGATTTAGAAAGAAAATCATATCCTTTATTATTACACCATACGATAGTGTTGCTGTTAAGGATTAAATTCTGGGAAGTAATGATATACGGCAAATTTAAGGAAAACTTAGAATTTTAATAAAATTCATATTTCTTGTCTGTCACTAAGTCTCTTATCACACTGGGCAGAGGCGCGCGCGCTACCACCGCCTCACAGACATGTACTTGCCAGCTTGTTTCTTAGGGCGAGATCACGGTACTATTTACTAATTCCATACGCGAGATACAAAATTATGTTCTACTTTCAAATTTTACCTGCCCACGAGCATCATTTAGAAGACGAAATAGTCAGTTCTATGATTACGAACAAAATTGACATAAAATATGAATTTTATGAAAATTCTAAGTTTTCCTTAAGTTTGCCGTATATCATTACTTCTCAGAATTTGATCCTTAACAGCAACACTATCGCATGGTGTAACAATAAAGGGTGTGATTTTTTTTCTAAATCAATGGGTTCGATTCCCAGCTAGGATTATAGGTTTTTTAAAAATCTAATGATGAGGTTTTAAGTTTCATCAAAATCGGGCTCGTGACTCCTTTGAGCATTTTTCGCTATTCCTTATAGTTCCGGATTTGGCCATCCAAGCCCACTTGAAAAATTCATTCTGTATAGTGTACATTTTAATGTCTATAGTACAGTTTTTAGTAGTGTAAATAGTATTTTCATCTACTTTTATGTATATTGTAATCTCTATATATAAAAATGAATCCCTATTTCCCTTGGTCACGCCATCACGCGTGAACGGCTGGACCGATTTCGCTTATTCTTTTTTTGTTGTGTTCGTAATTATCAGGAGAAGGATCTTATGGACGAAATAAAAAGTTATGTGGAACATTAGAAAAATGAATGCGGTACGAAGTTCGCCGGGACAGCTTCTTGTTAAATAAATATAAAGTATGCAGATATTTATTATAGTATACTAGTATTAGTTATTTATGTACGTATTAGTATTTAAGTTTCATGACTATCATTTGAGTAATACCTACTTATTGAGTATCGCTTCATCTCTCGGTCCCTCCAGTGTCTTTAATTTTCTTAAAAATTCTGAGCACCCTCTACTAACTCTCTCTGCATCACCCGAAAGTTGACTGGTAGATAATGCCTATGGCATTACGTCCGCCTTTGTACATTATTTGTGCACAAAGTTTAAAATAAAAAATAAAATAAATAAAAATAATAAAAGAGACAGGTAGCCGTGGGTATCATCTAGTTATGAATTACAATTTGAGCGCATTAACTTTAAAACTGCCGTACAAACTTTGATACGATACCACCAGCACACACACTTAATCTTTACCACCGAAGGTGTAGACCAGAAAACTTATGTCTCCCAGTTTTCGCTGGTTATTCTGTTGATCCCAAGTAGGTATTAGGGAGTCTTTTTCAGAGTCAATTTGCCAGAGGGCCTCGACTGTCTGTCAGCAGAGCAAGGATGACTTTAGCCCGAAAATGTTATTATGGCCCTTTCGCCCTAAATCCGACATATACACTTGAATAATGTGATTGCCCATGGAAGACCTTTCCCAATGGTGTATAGTTTATTAAACTTTGCTATTATATCGGTAGGTACCTATCATATAAGTGTAAGCGAAGATGAATCGCTTGTATGTAATATCCTTATAAGATCATTGACCCGTTATAAGGTCAATTCCCTGGAACGATATGCCACTTAAATGCGCCAATATTGACTGGTCTGGTCTGGTACTGGTCAAGATATTGATCTTGATTAAACAAGATTATCGTTAATTTGTATGATAAATGTTAGCAGTACAAATAGTAGATAAATGTTTTGAATTTATTTAATTCATTTTAAAATTTTCCCTAAAAACTGTTTAGTGTTTCTCATGGCAAAAATGGTTTGCCGTCTGGTCAAGATATTTCGCTATTTCTGGTCATCTATCGAAGACAGAGAAATAATAATATGACTAGTTTTACGGCATTCTTCTGTCATTATAATTTTATTGGAATCTTGAAATATCTCGTAGGATTGATCTATTGAGAAACCAAAACAACGTATCGTCCGGATGTAAGTTCGTCAAAGTGACGATTGTAATCTTAATACCTACATCAGATGAGACATGGTATTTGTTGAGTATTTTAATTAAATAGTAATGATTTAGTACTTTAAAACCTCCGGCCCACGCTTGGGGAACGTCTTGCTCAGTGAATAAAACAGATGTAAACAATAGAACAATGTAATAGAAGTTAAAGTACTAAGGTTACTTAGGGTGAATGTCCCATCTGTGAATGCTAACGGTACCTCGACCTACGATTGCGGGATCATTTATTTGACAGTCGGTCGTGAACACCGACCTCAGCTTGGTATAGTAAGTAATAAAGAATATTAAACACCGCCCACTTGTATGTACTGTTTTGTTGTGAATATCTGCTCATAGGTTTCTTGTGAACGGATTATAAAATGAATTTAAATTAAGTTTTATATGCCAATTACTTATTATTTGCGTTTTCAGTTATTTTCAATATTCAGTATTTTCAGCGCGGATGTTAGGTGTTAAATAAAAGTTATTTATCTAATTAACCCCCCTTAAAATAATAATATCTCGGATTGAATTAGTAGGTAAGTAGGGGGACTGCTCTGCCAACTGAGCTACGATGACCACTACCGACAACATCGAATTTTTGCTTCATATATCATATTCATAATTTCTACATCGCGCTATTAAGGTTAGCGTTGGATCCACCTACCGCAGTTCTACCGAACTGACGGTACCAGTGTATCGTGTTACAACGATATTTAGACACTGAATTTTTAGATGAATCCTTACCAATTCCATATATTTTTGTATTTCAAAGCAATGAGTTTGCTTAAACTATTCTTAAAATATTAAGAAAGAAATTATAAATAGATCACAAAAACTGATGTCATCGGCGGGTCATGTCATCAGAATAGTTTAAGCAAACTCGTTGCTTTGAAATACAAAAATAGTAGGTAAGTACTTCATCTAAGGTAGGTAGGTACAGATGGAGTACTTAGCATGCTTACCAGAGCTTCATTTATCTGTCAGAGGCCCTTTAGCTCTCAGTCAAATGGCCTTATCAAGCTGCCCACATATACCTATTATTGTGATAACAAAATTTAAAAGTATACCTAACATGAATTAGTCCGTGACAAATTTTGTGATGCCAATTTTAGGGTTCCGTACCCAAAGGGTAAAACGGGAACCCTATTACTGAGACTTCGCTTTCCGTCCGTCCGTCTGTCTTGGGCTGTATATCATAAACCGTGATAGATAGAACGTTGAAATTTTCACAGATGATGTATTTCTGTTGCCTCTATAACAACATACACTTTTTTTTTTTAGTTCCGCGGCCTAAGGCCGTGGCCGCTCTGACGTCCGTTGCCGGGCGTCTCTGGTTACAAACAGAACGTATTTCCAGTGGCGCCCGGCGGTAACAACAAATACTAAACAAACAGAATGTAATCATGATTTAAGGACTAGAACAAACGTGATTTTTTTGCCATTTTGGTACGAAACTCTTTGTGCGTGAGTCCGACACGCACTTAGCCAGTTTTATGTAACTAAAATAGAGAGATAAGATTGTAATGTCATATCTCTATCAAGTCTGTAATCAATGGTATCGATCCAACCTGGTTTTATACGTATACCTATATAATTATTACAATACATACATTATGAAACCATGCCTGTATCACGGCATGGTTAGGCGGCTTATATTAATCGCCCAGTTTACGCCAGTAGTCAGCGGCGAGGGCGCCGCAGACTCATCTACGCCCAAGATCATCGAACTCCATGAACGGGGCCTGAGGACGGCGGGATAGTCACCCGCCGTCCTTACAGAAGCAGGCTAGAAGGGTTGCGTGCTATGGGGCTGAGGCCCGGCCAGATTACTAACTGGGAAGCGGCTGATATTTTCCGCGAACTCCACAACTAATTGGCGTCTGGCGACATCAAAGGTCTGTAGTTAGACCAGTAAAATTTTGTAGGGATTCAACTACCCGTAACCAGTAATGACTGCTTTAAATGTTCGCTAACCGGCTCAACGTGCTTTCCGTCTCCGAGGCACGGAGTCGTCTCACTGTCATACTCATAAGAAATGGTTAACCTACCCGATTACCACTAAAGCCACGAGCCCCCACATACAATACATCATTCTTAAATCTTATCTTCTAACGTCGTCGTATCAGGGTATACAAATATAGCTGTATCTGAAAGTGGGTTTCGGTATATAATTAGATCAGCCTGTCAAAGTGTTGGATGGCTCCCAGCACACAAGAATAATGTAGCCCTTCCTATACAAGTGGGTAGTTAGTTATTTGTTACACTATTTTTCATAACACATAATGATATTTTGAAAAACTATAATGCAATAATATGAAGTCGTAAACATGAAATGTAGCTTTACTTTTAGATTTTAGTATTTAGCATTTAGTACCTAATCGACTTACATACAAATAAATAAAACTTTAGTGTGTTTGTAATTACATATTGAAACCTTTTCACTAAATTCATATGAAAGTACTTATATAGTAGTTTTCATGAAGGGAGTAAAATGATACATTGTTGTCGAAGGCGCTATTTTGAATCCAGAGCGGAGCGAAGGATTCTAGAGTAAAATCCCGAGCGTAGCGAGGGTTTGTAAAGTAGAATCCTGAGCGTAGCGAGGGATTTTAAAGTACGTCGCCTGAGAAAAAATGATTTTACTCACGAGCTTTCATCGCCTTCAATGAAAAAAAAAAGAAATGTACTAGCGAGGAAAAAAATTCGCGCGTTTTTTGTTTTGGTTGGGTTACTATGTAAGATTCATGTTCCAAATTCAAATCGCATTATTGCCCGCTAAATGTCTCTGAATAAAAAAGAGCTGTAATGAAATTGTGCTGTTTGTCTGTTCCTGACTTGAACGATTTTATTTTTAATGGATTTTCACCGACAGTTAGCTGTTTTTGTAAGTAGTAAATTTGGCTTTTATCCCGGGCTTGTGTTACCTTGGGAATTGGGAACTAGTAAACTATACTACGCGGACGAAGCCGTGGGTAGCAATCAACTAGTATTATATAAAGATGTTTAGACAAAAGCCGGATTTTATAAAACTCTAAAGCAAAAACATCGTAGTAAACAACATAGTTATTATATTCTATTGTCACGCGGAGCCAATTTTCTTCATATTACTTATGTACCTACTTATTAATTTATATTTGTATCTTACTGCTAAAACTAGTGTACAGGTAAAAAGGCGTAAGCTGAGCTTTGCATTTGTGTGAGTGATCATGAATAGTAGAGTAAAAAGCCTGTGTGAATCTGTATGTACAACACATGTGTGTGTAAAACAGGTCACATTATACGTTCACGTACGTGCACTCACACAAATGCAAAGCTCAGCTTACGCCCCTTTTTACTTATACCTACTGTAATTAGCTCTTGGCTATTGTTATTATGAATACGGAATTTTAATTAAGTATTTACAATTCCAAATTTATTATAACTAAACAATACGAGGTCGTAGGTAACCTACAAATATTTTAAATGCAAAATTTTGCGTGCCTCTTTGTCTTTGAATTAGTCACTGAATTAGCTTCATGGGTCGCCTACTAAACAACCCACTTTGATAGAGGCCAAAGTCCATAGGGGTTATCCATAGGGCGAAATTAAGGAGGAGTTAGTAATCAAATGCTAAATGAGCACATTTTATGTCCACATTTGGCCACCACTATTATTGAATAAGCCCATTTATACTCTAAGAATAATTTATACTCTAAGAAAATTAGGTCACTTTTATTAGGCAGCATTAATTTAAAACATTATAGGAAATACATAATACAGTCAAATGCAAAGATTCTCCATAATTTTGGTTTTCACATAGATGTGAAAACCAAAATTATGTATAGATACTAACATTATAAAGTAGAATAGCTTATTCGTTTGTTTGAACGCGCTAATATCAAGAAGTTCGAGTAGAGGTTCGATTTGAAAAATTATGTTTTGTTAAGAAGTGCATTTATCGAGGAAGACTATAGGCTATATAACATCATGCTAAGATCAATAGGAGCAGAGCAGCAGTGTGATATGTTTCAAAAACGGGGAAAAAATATTTATTTTAAGACCTTCCGTTGTGTGCGCTGGCCTAACGGTTGATGTTATGTTAAAATAATGTACCTACTTTTTACCGAATTTTCCTCTTTAAAAGTTCCAAAAAAAGTCCGCGGTAGCATCGTCTTATTAAATCTTAGAGGAAGGAAGATGAAGAAGGAATCTCGTTCTAAAACCTAACCCCTAGGTTTATACCTACCTTCATGTAGAGCTTGTTGAAATATAAAAGATTAAATTTTTTATAACTTAAGCCGATACAGTCATTATCTAAGTAAAAAACACACAACCGTGTGAAATAGAAACTAGACAACCTATTGTCATTTGTGTCTCTTATAATCTAAGTATAAAATATTATATATTTAATATAAAATATCGTCGCCTTTCTAGAGACATTGCTAAATGCTTAATCGATGCTTCTCAGGACCAGAAGGCTGGCTATTTTCTGGCCCAAGGAATAAGTATCGCCATCCAACGTGGCAACACACCCAGCATTCTGGGAACCTTCCCAGTCGGCAATGATGCGGAGGATTTATTAAACGATATTTTGCAATGTAAATATTTTTAGTATATAATTATGTATATTGAAATTCTTATTGCAAATAAATAGTATAAAATATTGAATAATCCAAAGTCGCTGTTTCCCATAGGTATCTGTTAGCCTTATTTATATCATAATAACTGTCTCATTTTCTTTTAATATCTAATACCTATTTACGTTGGTTATTGGTTAGCTATTTTTAATTTAGCAATCAATCATAGCGAGTTCACGTCAACAGGAAATTTTAGAAAAAATCCTCCCTAGATACACTACACTAGAATACTATAATATATGGTTTGCAAGCGTGTTATATAGTAGCGTAGTTTCAAAATTGTGTTATTGTATCCTGTATACTAATATACTTACATATAACAATGCATGAGTGTAGAACAAAACGACATTAATATTATAACATCTGTACTGTTAAATAGTAAAATAATATAAGTGGATAATGAACGCGAAAGTTAATAAGCAAAGTGTCTGCCCCGTGTGCGCCGCATCTCAAACTATCTCCGTTTTGGTACGGATTACAAATAGACAAAAAATTTTTGGAAGTAATCTTTTTTGACATGCGGAAACTCTGAATCCCTCTTGCAGTCCGTCGCAAACTATCGGCAATATATCGTGCAGTTATCGTGTATCGTGGGTTGTTATCGTGCGATGTGAAAACACCATGAAAACACCCAATAAGGTGGGCATGTCAGACTCGTGGTGTCTCGTGGTCTGCCTTTGCTTGAAGACTCCTTTACCCCCTCGGAGATATAGACGTGATTAATGTGTATAACTGTCACCTACACTCGAATGGAGACGTATAAGTGCGTTGACTCGTGACGTATATGCGCGTGAGTTGATGACGCAACTTGATGTCACTCGAGATAATTATAGACGGACGGACGTGAGACACCTGCGTCCCTCTGTCTTAAAGATGTATGACACCAACACTAGTTTACTACGTAGACAAGCTAGGCAGATCATTAAACTGTGACTTTGTGTATCGTTTTATGATTTAACTACTTAATCGAGTTGTTGCTTTAATTGGCGGTTTATTGTTTAGGTTTACATTTAATATATTAAAAGTGGTTGTCATAATTATCATAATAATATTGTTTCTCACGTCAGAAGTGGGTAATAGCTTGTATCGTTTTATATTTAGGTGATTTAAAGCAGTATTGTTGGACTATGGAGTACTATGTGGCCCTTTTTGGCAAAGAGTTTGTAGGTAGTTCATGGCAATCCCAACATTAGCACTAGATTTGAAATACTTAGTAAATAGGCATACGATGACTTACATACAATCGCATCTTAAAATACAAATTGGCATTAAGTATAATTATTGACTGCTTCGGTGGCGTGGTCGGTAGTGCATCCACTTTCGATGCCGGAGTCTCGGGTTCGATTCCCGGTCGGGACAAACTTTGTGTGATGACACATACGCTTGTACCGAAGTCTGGGTATTTCCTATGTATAATATGTAAGTATTTACAAAAATAAAAATTTACAAAAATAAGTATTTATATCAGTTTATCTAGTAAGCTCTGCTTAGTTTGAGACTAGATGGCGTTGTGTGAATTGTCCTAACATATTTATTTAATAAATAAATAATGTAGATATGACCCTTTCAAGTTTAACTATTGAACTCTGTAGGTATAATCTGTATATTTTTATGAATAAATTCTTTTCTAATCTATTCTATAAAACTGGTAGTTGAAATACTTTAAAAGAAATTACTTGCCCATAACTAAAGCAATGCCTATGTCACTCGCCTAACTTCGCAAAAAATACGTAACGTCAGCTACAACTTGAAGTTGTAAGTCAGTAAGGGTTATCTCTTGTTTGTGATACGGCATTGACCATAGAGTTGATATTGAGGCATTAACGTCATAATAAATAAAAACTGACAACCCTATCGTTCGAATTATGTTATCTGTAAACAAAATAATGTGCTTTAATTAACGTCGGAGTGCAATTTCTGTATGTAAGTACTATTCTCTATTCTGTGGCGTAGGAGGGTCTTGTTTTTATTTGTTTTATTGTTAAATAACAAACACATTATGTATCGATTACTCAACATTAAAACAATAGCAGTCATTCCTATTATCTATTACAGAATATGTACTTGCTACGAGATTTCTTTGCTGTACTATCCTTCAATATAGGTATTCGGGAATTACGATTTGAGAGTGATGATGTGTCTTGAATTTACAAGTCTTGAATTTTTTTTCTGCAGCAATCGGCAATGATTCTTTCTAATTTGATTTTCTGTCGAGATATATCACACTAAATCTCGTTTTTATCCCCAAAGGGGGAAACAGAGGCATACCTATATTATTATTAGATTTAATTCGTCACTTTGTTTCAACATTACCACAGAATACAGGTGTATACATTTACTGAGCTGTCGAATCAGACGTAACATTATTTAATTTTAATTTCGTACAAATCTCTACGAGGACTATCAGTTTATAATACTCGGAAAGGTATAATCCCAAGAGATACCTCTTGGGATACTAAGGTACTAAGGGTAGGTATACTTAGGTGTCCTACGAATATCACGCGCATAGTGCAAATACTAAGAAATAAAAATATCGACAGATGAAAATACAGCTAAATCCCAAACAGATATTACTCTACATTTCACAATGTCTACAGTCCTGACTACTAGTGACTTAGTCTAAGTACGTACCTCACATAATTAGGATGTATTTTGACCGTCGTCATGCTCAGCACCGCAGTCAACGGCCTTGGCCAAATACCGCCGAATCTTCCACACACTGTCCTGCAGACATCCAGGCTGCCGAATATGAAGTTGGTTACGTTCACCGGTGGTTGAGGATCCGAAGAGCGCTGGCAACCC
This sequence comes from Nudaria mundana, assembly GCA_963556515.1. Taxonomy (NCBI): domain Eukaryota; kingdom Metazoa; phylum Arthropoda; class Insecta; order Lepidoptera; family Erebidae; genus Nudaria; species Nudaria mundana. The sequence goes on from OY748304.1 coordinate 13,849,808, forward strand.
ACGTCGGGAATACACTTGTAGACCCATCCTGGCCTGGTAACAACACGAATGATTAGAAACTACATGCAGGGGATAGACAGGAGCGGTTATTCATCCACATTTCAATTTAATTTGAAGGTCTGACGTCTAATTTGTTAGAACCTCTTCCGTTTGCAAGATGGTACACCGCATGCATGTGATTATGACTTGGGACACGAAAATGTTGATTGGAACCTTTGGCACCATTAAAACTACATACGTACTACATGTTATCAGTCGTTAAATAACACCGACGTGACGCCTATCTGATGGTAAACCGAGGCTTGGGGACCGAGGATTGGAATTGGGGTCACAGTATTATCAAAAGTGGCTTTATGTGCCTTTTATCACCGAATTGATAGACATAGCGTTTATTCCTGCCACATTTCGCCAGTTTCAGTATAGTTGACATGGCCGTCCTTCTGTCAACAACGTCACACCTTGCCGGTAAGCATGAATTGGATCTGAATGTTCATAGCGACCCGTAGCACACGGGTTGTCTCGCGCGATTAATACATAGCTACTCAAGTTTTTAGATACCATCAGATGGAACCTGTAATAAATATGACAGATGTGATAAAAAAGGACACACAGGATGTTTGATAAAAATACTTATATATACTAACTCATTGTAGCTAAACAACAATGATTTGTCCGCCATATTTAATAAGATACGAGTATCTACATTAACATCCGTAGTTTAATCAGTAATTGTTTACATACACAATTATTTACAATGATATTGAGAATATTTGAAGGATATGGTCTTTGCTATTAGCAAAATGCTTTTCACGCACGACACCTACCTATTTACTTAGTATAAATATTGCAGTTTTAATTTAACCTTTGAGAAATCACTTCGGCTTCTGATTCGAATTTCAGGGTCCAATATGTCCAAATAATGAAAATCGCCACTATTGCTACAGAGGATAAAACTGCGGACCTCAAATTGATGAACTCAAGATAACTTTTACATCTCGCTGAAAATAACCCAGACCTAAGTTAGTAGGTATGTATAAGGAGGAAGGAATTTCTATTGACAGCTTGAAAAACCAAACCGCTTGGTTTGAGATATAATATTTTCCATCAGTTATAGACAACAACATGTACTGGGAGCCTCGGCCCTGTATATGAAGGCCCTGTTCTCTGAAATGAAGGTGGAAGAGAGGTAAGTTTTAATTCTTAGAAACCTTAAAAGCTCTACTCCATTTTCAGATACGGTGACAAATGTGTTTTTGTTAATTGCCTATGTTGCTTCGAAACTTTTACAACCAGACATGTTCCTTCGTCTACTTTAAGAGTTTTGGGAAGATAGTAACCATGCAGCGTTGGATATTTGTCCTAGTAACCTTACTGAAGCTGTTGGTAAGCCAAGGTTTTTGAGCAAACGAATGAATTTGGCTGGAATTCCCCTTGTACGTGCTATGGCACCACACACTAAATCGTGGTCTACATTTGGTGAACCCATTCGTCAGTTAATAGCGTTTGTTCATTTTATGTAGCATTTAAATGTTGTAACCGTCGATTTAAGTATAATTATGTAATAACCATAGCTGGGCACCGTTAATCAAATAGTTAACTTCGTTAATCGCTAATCCGTTACTGAAAAAGTTAACTTCCTTAAAAGTTAATGCGTTACTTTTTAGAAATTTTAACGTAAGTTAAAGTTAATCATTAATCCGTTAACAGGTAATAAAAATTGCATCTTCTTACTGTTGGTTCTGGAAGTTAACTGGTTAGAAACAACAAAACCGTACCAAAACTAGGCAAAAAATATGTTTATTCTATGAGAGTCCCCTGAAATATTGATTTTATTCTGTTTTAGGGTTCCATAGTTCAAGTCTCGGAACCCTTACAGTTTCGTCATATCCGTCCGTCTATCTGTCTGTCCGTCCTTCATGCCTTTCGTCCTTTTCGTCCTTCCTGCCCAAACGGTAAACATGAAACTTTGTATGGCTATAAAGTTAATACTATCAGGCGTTACTTTTCGGAAGTCCATAGTTAAATTAAATAAATCTAACTACTTTGCAATATTCCGCCACATGCAAATTATCCAACTCTCGTATTTATTCATGCACAAGTCCGCCCTCCAAACCCACTTAGGCCGAAAGAATAGAGAAATAATTTTGAAAATAGAATAAATATGAGAGTTGTGTTATCGTGCAAAAAATAATAAAAACCTCGACACGTGTTTCGCCCCCAACCAGGGGCATCATCAGGAGATGTCGATGGCTCGGCGCACGGCGACCGAATGAGCCACAACTCGTAAACCGCACCTATTTATATCCTAGGTTTTTTATTTCTACCCACAACCATAATACCAAATTATTTTATGTCTACCCACCACCGTTGTTTGAATGACGTATACCTACCCGCAGCAAAGGGGAAGAGGCGAAATTAAGTTGATCATTTAAAATATTAGGGTTCAAGCGTCTATGTTTGTAGATTTCTAATTGTTCCAAAACCGAAAGCCTCAGTCCTTTGTTGCAGGTGTGCAGAACGTCATAAGTGTGAGGATTATGTAGGGAGTGACCGGAATCCAACAAATGTTTTGAGAATTGAGACCGTTCTGGGCGATTGTTTCTAAAAGCTGATATATGTTCTTTATACCGCGTCGCGAAGCTACGGCCGGTTTGGCCAATATAAACACCCTCACAATCCCGACACTTAAGCCTATACACACCTGACTTCCTGTCATCCCCAATTTTCTCCTTAACATTGCAAATGTTTCTCCGGATAGTGTTGTCCGTTCTAAACGCGACATGAATATTATTTTTACGTAAAATTTTGGCAACTTTATCAGATATCGGACCTAAATAAGTTAGACTAGCTCCATACCGATGGACGTCACGATCCGGGGGAACAGCATATAGTAAACTTCGCGTAATTGAGGCTCGCCGCCTTCCAACTAAGTTGTCCACAAGCTTGGTACTGTAACCATTAGATACCTATACCGAAAACATCCATTATTATTATAGGTACGTTGACGATATATTGTTGTGTTGGCGGGGCACCGATGTGGAACTTACGGATTTCTTATCTCATTTGAATAGTGTTCACCCTAAAATCAAATTCAAACTCGAGTTAGAGAAGGATAGGTCCATAAATTTCTTAGATTTGACTATTACTAGAAATTAGGGTGGGCATGAATTCCGGATCTTTCGCAAACCCACTCATACTGTCACAGTAATTCCTGCTACTTCCTGTCATCCTTGGCAGCACAAGCTTGCCGCCTTCCACAGCTATGTTCACAGGCTATTTTCGGTTCCACTTTCTCAAATAAATTTTAACCACGAATTAAATATTATTTATCAAATTGCTAAATCTAATGGTTACAGTATCAAGCTTGTGGACAACTTAGTTGGAAGGCGGCGAGCCTCAATTACGCGTAGTTTACTATATGCTGTTCCCCCGGATCGTGACGTCCATCGGTATAGAGCTAGTCTAACTTATTTAGGTCCGATATCTGATAAAGTTGCCAAAATTTTACGTAAAAATAATATTCATGTCGCGTTTAGAACGGACAACACTATCCGGAGAAACATTTGCAATGTTAAGGAGAAAATTGGGGATGACAGGAAGTCAGGTGTGTATAGGCTTAATTAAGTGTGGGGATTGTGAGGGTGTTTATATTGGCCAAACCGGCCGTAGCTTCGCGACGCGGTATAAAGAACATATATCAGCTTTTAGAAACAATCGCCCAGAACGGTCTCATTTCGCAAAACATTTGTTGGATTCCGGTCACTCCCTAACCTAATCCTCACACTTATGACGTTCTGCACACCTGCAACAAAGGACTGAGGCTTTCGGTTTTGGAACAATTAGAAATCTACAAACATAGACGCTTGAACCCTAATATTTTAAATGATCAACTTAATTTCGCCTCTTCCCCTTTGCTGCGGGTAGGTATACGTCATTCAAACAACGGTGGTGGGTAGACATAAAATAATTTGGTATTATGGTTGTGGGTAGAAATAAAAAACCTAGGATATAAATAGGTGCGGTTTACGAGTTGTGGCTCATTCGGTCGCCGTGCGCCGAGCCATCGACATCTCCTGATGATGCCCCTGGTTGGGGGCGAAACACGTGTCGAGGTTTTTATTATTTTTTGCACGATAACACAACTCTCATATTTATTCTATTTTCAAAATTATTTCTCTATTCTTTCGGCCTAAGTGGGTTTGGAGGGCGGACTTGTGCATGAATAAATACGAGAGTTGGGTAATTTGCATGTGGCGGAATATTGCAAAGTAGTTAGATTTATTTAATTTGTATGGCTATGTATATTTGAGCGACCAATGTGGGGAACCCACTACGGACAAGTGGCTGCAGAGGCAGTGCGGTGATGTCACGTATCGTGCGACGCAGATCATTACCGGGCATAGATACTTTGGTAAGTATCTATTTCGCTTTCATCGTGAGGTTACACTCCAATGTCAACACTGCAAGGCCTCTGACGAAGACACTGCACTCCACACGTTGGTGGAGTGATTAGCGTGGGCAAGTCAGCACCGGGACCTCGTAGTGAGTCTGAGCGTGGATACCCTCTCGCTGGAAACCATGGTTCATGCCATGGTCTCCAGCGTGAGTAGCTAGAACGCGACCGTGTCCTTCTGGGAGCAAGTTGTGCTCAAGGAGGCGACCGAGAGGGTGAGGGAGAGTGCGGCTAGAGTGCCGCAGATTTATCTACGCCCAAGACCATCGACCTCCATGATCGGGGCCAAAGGACAGCGGGATAGCCACTCGCCGTCCTTACAGAAGCAGGCTAGAAGGGTCGCGTGCTGAGTGGCCGAGGCCCCGCAGCATGCAACCAGTTTCGCTCACTGACGCGGGATAAAACCCGACCCCGATGACACGGGATAAAACCTGACTTAACCCCAGTGCAGAGGCCACATAGGTGGCCAAAGTCCGCCAGGCGCCACTGGAAATTCCCTGCGTGTTCACCAGAGGCGTTCGGCAACGGACGTAGTAGCGGCCGCAGTCTCGCGGAATTAAAAAGTAATGGCTATGTGTATACAAAGTGCTAGAATTTTTTTTTTTGTTGTATCTCCCCTACACGTTATTTCAGTATCCATTTTAGAGATATTCAACTTTACAGTTCAGTTTTATGTTAAAACAGGGCGGCCTCCTTCTCCCCCTCCCCTCCAGAAGCTTTGGTTATTATAGGTGACTACGGAATCCTATTCAAGCCCGACACGCACTTGACCGGTTTTTAGTGCGTGTTGTATAGCGGCAACAGAAATACATTATCTGTCAAATTTCAACTTTATAGTTATCACGGTTCATGAGATACAGCCCTGTTGACAGACGGACGGACGGACAGCGGAGTCTTAGTAATAGGGTTCACGTTTTACCCTATGGGTAGGTATGGAACCCTAAGAAGACGGGTATACTTATTAGAGTGTATATAATATAGGCATGTTGACAAACAATGTTTTTTCATTCATTTGGATGATAGACTAGTTGCGTTCTGGGCGAAACACTTTTCGCCGTATTATATTAGTCGAACTAATTATTTTTAACACGCTTTTATTAGCTTCACTTGTATGTTTGCTTGCTTGTATGTTTGTAACCGACTCCTTTGGGTTCGATTTTGCCCTACTTTGAACGATCAGATTAATAAACATTAGCAAACTAATAAGTATTAAAAGGTAATAAACCTCGACGGTAGAAAGTAGCCTATCGTACGCATTACGAATATTTATGACCGGCGTGGCGTGTGCTAGATTCAGACTGCACTTAGGCTTCACCATTCCTTTCTTTGAGATTTCACCTTTACTTTACTAAACATAAGATTCATACGGGTTTTAGCAACATTTTAGGCTATTTCAATCACACCAGCAAATTACTAGGTATAGGTCGCGAAGTGTAAGCGGAGTTTTGCATTTGTGAGAGTGACCACGAAAAGTAGAGTGAAACCTCTTTTTGTAGCTGTGTGTACAACACATGTGTGTGTATGTAAAAGAAAGAGGTCACATATACGTTCACGTATAATGCACTCACACAAATGTTAGGACAATTCACACAACGCCATCTAGTCTCAGCAGAATAGCATAATGAAGATATGAGTACTAGATAAACTGATATATATAGGTACTTATATACATTTTTTTAGTAAAAACATACATATTATACATAGGAAACATCCAGACTTAGGTACAAACATTCGGGAATCGAACCCGAGACTCCGGCGTCGAAAGCGGATGCACTACCGACCACGCCACCGAAGCAGTCAACGGACGAAGCTGAAGAAAATTCGAATATTAGCGAAATGTGTTCGTTTGATCGGCAGGTGTACCACTTGCAGTTGGGGTTACCTAGATAGTCCTCGGCCTCCAAGATATTATTATATATAAGCATGCACCTTGCTATTCAGAGGAAAATGTGTTAATACATACGTGTGCAGAAAAGAAATAAATTCAACAACTTACTCATAAATAGGGGCGAAAACATCTTCAATACTGTTTTCATGACAATACACTGAACTCACTACTAGAAATAACGCCACCCAACCACTCGCCATGGCTACCTGCAACACATAGTGACATAGAGGTTAAGTTTAACACAAGTATTTAAACACAATACATAACATCGGCTCAACAAAAAGGTACAGTACAATACAAACAATGTATCCTTCGTTCTAAACACCTGATTACACCATCGTAACCTTAGGTAGTATTTTTACATTACTAAGATCAGTCTTGGCAACATTTAAGTACCTACTTATGTTCAGGTATAATTTAAGCCTACTAATTCCAAATGTAGTCCGAGACGCCCAGGACTCTAATTGGCTGTGCCAAAGCGGCTGGCACGTAAAATGTTGTTGCCTTTTATCAACATTTAATCGCAAGGGTTTTAATTTTTTTCAAAATTACAATATAGCTGCTACTTTTTATTAAATTCATTTGGCTATTTTCGACATAACCCATTTTAAATGTGCCACTATTGAACAAACAGGTGAACTAAATACCCATGAAATAATCTGAGGTAGGTTTAATTTGCGCCGGAGCTGGGGCAATTTTCTATGAAACTTACGCTTTCTCCTTAAATTGATTGGTAGCGGTCGCGCTTAATCACGATAACTTTATTTCCTACAGTCAGATTTTGACGAAACAAAGCCCTAAGTTGTCCTAAATTGAACTTAGTCTATCAGTGAAAACCCCACGAATAGCAGCCGTTCGGTAACTTCCGAGATAAGCGTTTCCATACAGACAAACAAGAGCATATTTTTGCGAAAAAAAGGCGTGCCCCCCATAATCCATGTAATGAACTTAGAAAGTAAACTACAACGGATAGTATAACTCTGTTAATTCAGGAATCATAGAGGCTTATATGGGTAACTACGGAACCCTATCTTATGCGTGGCCTGACACGCACTTCGTTGGTTGTTTTAGGTATCGCCCACACATTTTTGTTAGGTATTATACACAAAATTTCTAACCGTGCGTTTTATTATTGTAGGAGACCTTAGACTAAGAAGCTCGCTCCATGTTACGTGAGATTAATTAGTGACTATGTATGTGGGTATAGTGCACGCCTCTGTCTACCCCTTCAGGGATTAACGCGAGATTTTGAATTGTTTTAAATAATCACGAAAAGGCCGCCAAAAACCAGTGAACGTAATTTTAACATTAGGTATGTATGACAACCTTGAATAGATCAGTGTCTATAATTTTATTGTTGTCGGAATTGATCAATTAAATCCTATCAAGCTTGTGTACATTGTCGGTTTCAGTTAACATACATACTCGTATATAATTACAAGTAGTATGTAGTGCTAGGAAATTACTAAATAGAATCTCTCACTTTTGTAACTTGACTGTACCTATACACCGTAAAGTACCATCGTTTAAAAAATATATTTTGGACTCAGCACCGTAAAAGTACAATACTTTTAGTTTAAAAAAAAATTTGGACTCGATATCGAGTTTCGATAACAGAGTCCAAACTCCGCGACTCAAGTCCGCTGCAGTCTTGCACTAGGAAGATTTAGGCAGTACTACCACAAATACTCATTTTATGTCTAGAGACTACATCAATTTTAAGATTTGTGTAAAAAAAATGTGTGTATTTTTTTCCAGTCGGTTCTGTTATCGAAACTGAGTCCAAAATATATTTTTAAAAACGGTGGTATTACTTCAGGCACAGAATAGGTAATAGTACCTACTTACATACAGAACTTGCACTGCGACGTTAATTAAAGCACAGTCTTTTTTTTACAGAGAACATATAATTCGAACGTTAGGGTTGACAGGAAAGTAGCAGCATAATTTGACCAATAATCATGACGTTAATGCCTCAATATCAACTCTATGCCGTGTCACAAACAAGAGACAACCCTTACTGACTTACAACTTCAAGTTATCGCTGACGACACCTACTTACATACAGAACTTGCACTGCAACGTTAATTAAAGCACAGTCTTTTTTTACAGAGAACATATAGTTCGAACGTTAGGGTTGACAGGAAAGTAGCAGCATAATTTGACCAATAATCATGACGTTAATGCATCAATATCAACTCTATGGTCAATGCCGTGTCACAAACAAGAGACAACCCTTACTGACTTACAACTTCAAGTTGTCGCTGACGACACGTATTTTTTGCGATTGTTAGGCGAGTGACATAGGCCTCCTTCAGGGTGTATAGGTACAGTCAAGTTACAAAAGTGAGAGATTCTATTTAGTAATTTTCCGATGCCTATATGCATACCTACGTATACAATGTTTTCCACATACCTACAAACTCTACAGACGGGCTAGGTCCACTTTTTAACCATCTTCAAAAAAAGAGGTGGTTCTTAATTCGACTGTATTTTTTTTATGTTTGTTACCTATCATATCTTTTGATTGTGCGATTTTGAAAAAAAAAATGTAGTTGAAAGCTACTGCTTCCTGTGTGGTCCTATTTTAATTCGGTCCCATTGTGGCAATTATTTGGTCCCATTGTTGCGTTAATTTGAAGTCGGTTTTAGTGTCAATGTTTGACGTGTTTTTATATTTTTGTAAATCAATTAAATAAAAAAATATACGTACTGTAATACGAATTAATAAAAAACTAATTTCACGGTAACTGTAATTCCCATCCAATCTAAAGAATTTCAGCAAACAGAGACTGTCTTAAAAAATAATATTATACAAATTACGAACATTTTGAATGAGAAAATACTAATAATATTGTTACTCTTCTCTATTTTTCTTGCATTTTTTCACTCTTCAAACTTACTTTGGACTCACACAAATAAAATAAAACCAATATTTGCTAATTTGGTTAAGCCGTTCTCGAGTTTTAAAGCGAATAGTAAAACTCAATAAATATAATGAACAGTAAAATCAATTAATTTTTATCGATGTAGCATATTTATGTTACGGTAAATGTAACTACCTCGGTGGCACAATGGTACTATGTACGGACTGCCACACTCGAGGTCTCGGGTTCGATTCCCGGGTCTGGTGGATAATGTATAATTCTCTTTAGAATTTTATCCAGATAATTATCCCAGAGTCTGTAACTTGTGCCCGGTAAATGGCAATAGGCTCGCCCCCTATTACATGGGACCTAACATAGCTGGCGAGATGTGGGTGTGTTTGCACACCTCTGCCTACCCCTTCGGGAAAAAGGCGTGATGCTATGTTTATATGTAAATGTGATTAATGTGAAAACTACACGAAATCACTTTTAGCTCTTATGTATACTAGTTTATTCACAAGCGGGCGAAGCCTTCGAAGGCTTCGCCCGCTTGACAAATGATATGCTAAAACCTTCCTCGAGAACCACACCATTGGTGAAAACCGCATCAAAATCCGTTGCGTAGTTTTAAAGATCTAAGGGAACGGAAGCGACTTTGTTTTTTATACTATGTTAGGATTATGATGCTTATGAAGTGTAAAAACACGACCGCACTATGGGCGATACGGTCTTTTTTCTTTGATCTTTACACAAGTACCTTACAAATATAAAAAAAAACTTCTCACTCTCACCACGAATTTGATCATTGTTACTATTACTTACTTATGCATAACATTCAATTATTCCGGTATTTATTCATAACATCTGATTATTCACATTTACCGTAACATAAAAACCACTACCGCTATACAACGGAAAATTTAATGGTTTATTTATGTTATCAGAATTGGTTATTCCTTTTCGGTTTCAATAATTGGGCGTTTTCACATTGCACGATATCATCCACAATATCGTGACGATATCGTCACGATAAATATTCAAAGGTAGTATTAGCTTTGCATCTGCACGATATCGTCCCGATATTATGGACGATATCGGCACGATATCGTGTGTCGTTATCGTGCAATGTGAAAACGCCCATTCGATGTAGAGAAACATTATTCAGTGGAAAATGGTAGTTTTATTATTTGTTTAGTAGAATTTCTAAAGTAAACTAAAACTCACCATTTTATTTTCAAATAAAATTTTGCCTTTTAATGTTTAACTGGGAACTGGTCTGAATAGTATGAATGTAAAGTGTACAGACAGATCCTTTTATATTGGATATAACTTTTTAAAATTAGTAAGTGCTTAGTATAATGTCTGGTTATAGATAATTGTATCGTAACATAGACAATCAATTATATTTTTGTGTTTATAGATTATATCAATAATTATGACATATACTACAAGAGCGATTTAAGTGCTTGCAACATGTATAAGAATGAAATAGTTTCTAGTCAGGAACTTCTGTGATGTGAGTCATTCATGCAGATAATGTACATTAGGTACTTACGCGAACATGTATAAATTTGCGTACGAAAAGACTAAAACGAAGTATGGTAACGGCTGAACGAATACTGATATTACATAGACTCAAAAAACTCGTCAAAATTAAAATATTTTTTCCACAATAAAAGTCGTCTTCTAAATTCAAGAGACGAAAAAGTTTTTTTCTAAAAATTTATATCGGGGTCAAACAGTTGAATTCTGAAATTAGTTGTTGTTAATTTATCTGTGTTTTCAGGAATAAAAAGTTCAAACTTAAGCTAAATCTTATAGAACTGTCTGCCCCAACATCCAGGTACAGATGTTCTCTTTTGATTTTATTTTTTAAATGATGGGGTTAATAGCCAAACTGGAAGTGAATGGTCCCAATAAGTCACCTTAGTGTCATCTAACGGCTGAGTTTAAAAAATAATGGTCTCTATACTTCTAGTAATTTTGTTGGGTGCCTGTAACACATGTAGGAGCCTTGTTGTGAAATAAAAATAACCTTTAGGTTTTTCTATTTTGACTTGTGCTCAGTTCACGAGGGATAAGCAGAGCGTTGCATTTGTGTGAGTGAAGTGTACGTAAACGTTATTTTGCCAACATGTTTACAAAATAATCCATTTGTGAAATGTTTTTTTGGCATAATGGAATTTTGTCTGATAAATAATTTGTCAAATGAGTACTTTTTTGTAGTCACTCACACAAGATGTGCGTTTTTCAAGTCAACAAGATTTGCCGGAACCTCGTAGTGGGTCTGGGCGTGGATACCCTCTCGCTGGGGACCATGCTTCAAGCCAACCATGGCTTGAAGCATGGTCCCCACGGCCGCGTTCCACCTACTCCCGCTGGATACCAATCCAGCGGGAGTAGGTGGAACGCGGCCGTGTCCTTCTGCGAGCAAGTCATGCTCGCGAAGGAGGCGGCCGGGAGGGAGAGGGAGCGTACCCTCCAAGCCGAGTTCCGTAGTCGGCGGCCAGGCCGCCCCAGACTACGCGACTACGCCCAAGACTATCGTCCTCCATGATCGGGGCCTGAGGACGGCGGGATCGCCACCCACCGTCCTTACAGAAGCAGGCTAGAAGGGTTGCGTGCTGCGGGGCCTTTGCCCCATAGCACGCAACCAGATTCACTCACTGACGCGGGATAAAACCCGACCCCAATGACGCGGGATTCTCGTCCCGACCAAACACCCGCAGAGACCACAGAGGTGGTCAAAGTCCGCCGGGCGCCACTGGACATACCCTCTGCTAGTAACCAGGGACGCCCGGCAACGGACGTTAGAGCGGCCGCGGCCTTGGGCCGCGGAATTAAAAAAAAAAAAAAGACAAGATTTCTTTAATTAATAATTGCTTTATCTCTCCGGTACAATGTCTTGCAATAATTTGTGAATCATTGATTTCAGAATCTCTTTTGTTCAATATGTAGGTACCTAGGAAATTTGATTCTGCATAAAATTCTATCAACTCAACAGTATAATAAAACTCATGAGTAGAACAATCGAACTTTCTCTTTCTAAGAGAGTGTGCGCCTACTTTTCTCTAAACGAGTCCACGAAATACTTTTCAATCTGTGTTTAAAGACCAAATAGAACTGAGATATACGAGTACAAAAGTGTGTTATTGCACTCCACTGTTTATCATTTTATAATCTTATCTCGGTGTCAATAAGCAAACGGCGTATGTTATATTGTAGGTATAGTGAGACTTTAAAAAAACAGTAGGTCACCAATTCTCAATTCAGTATTTATAAATTAATACTAGTTATCCCAGCGAACTTTGTATCGCCTCAAAAAAAAATTGTTTAATATTTCATGCAAATGTATATAAATTGAAAAACGCGACGGACAGACGGACAGACAAATTGTCGTATTAAATATATATATTGTTGGACATTCTTACATAACGTCATACCTAAACTAAGCTTTAACCTTGTGCTATGTGATCTAGACAACTGATAAATATATGATACCTACTTATATATTTTTAAATACGAGTACCTACATACATAATTGTTTGATACCTCATATCTTTCGACTGGATAAACGTATTTTAGTATTTTTCATTGAAAGCTAGTCCCTTCCGTGTGTCCCTTAATTTGGTCCCATTCCGACAATTATTTAGTCTCTTTCCAGTAATTTGTTATTCCAGTAAGTTGGTTTTTATTTTAAATAATTTTTCCTGTTTTGGACCATTTTCCATTACTGCTCCGCTCCTGTAAGTCGTAGCATGAAGTTAAATGCCTTTATCCTTCCTCGGTAAATGGAATATTCTAAATAATTTTTTTTTTCTTTTATTTTGTCGAGGTTTTTGTCCATAATGGACTACCTTAAAAATATTTGTAGAATTCAAATTTGAAATTAAATTAAATTATATTTCAATTACAATATGTAACGATTTAAATATCTTTTGTAAACCACAGTGTAGTTTATACAGACCTATAGTTCAAGCTGTAGCTCTATGTGCACTAAACCGTGATTCCCTATTTCATAAAAAAAACGTTAAAAATCTTCTACTCTCACGCAAGGCACATTAAAATATTTTATCAGATACGCAATACATGATGAACAAGCACACTTTTACACTATTCCACAACTTTATTTGATTTATTTTCACCGACCGGTTTCGCTTTTCAGCATTATCAAAGGTGTTTTACTTCACTGTCTAACATATCTTCAAGCCATTTAAAGGTAATAATAAATTATCAGATACGATTTTATTCCTACCTATATTCGGATAAATAGATAGCTGTTTAATATAGATAATATAGATAACCAATAGATATGTACTATCTTCTAAACATACAACTTAGTACTTACTTAAAAAAAGGTATTGGTATAAAAATCAACGCTCACCTGTGTAAAGTTATTTCACGGTCAATTTTAATTAATATGCACTCAAATTTATTAAAAGCCAGATCACTTCTGTATCCAAAATCAAATTTCACATGTTTTGCACATATCCGAAAAGTACACTCGTTGTAGGTACTTTTATTGTATTTAACGCATAAACATGGCCCCAGCTTCGAACATAACCGGACGGGGACTTATCGTTTTTTATTTATTTTGCAATTTTAAAGTTGTGTTTTGTTTTTGCACTGCAATAAACGCAAGATATGTTCGCGGTGCGAAGGTCGCCTTTGCTTTGACTTCGTTGTTGTTTATGACCATCTATGTTATTTTATTATTATTTAATAGCGCGCCTCTCCAAACTGTTCGCATTTTGATAAACGCGCGCGTGCGATTGTAAGGCGCGAACCGCTCTGATTGGTTGTCTGACTGGACACTTGTATAGTTCGCGGTTTTGGCGGGAGATCTGTTTTTAGACGATTGAGTAGTAAAGCCCGTCAGATGGAGGTTTGCGATCGATTCAATAAAACTAGGACAAAGATCAATAAAACCAGAACAATAACAATACAAGCAGGTGTTTCTAGGTACTAAAATTTAAAAGTTCAGAATAAAATTGGATTACCTGGTGCCGCATTATACTCATCCAGCCAGCATGTACACATATTCCACATCTTCATTCTTAATAATCGCGTTCAACGCACTTAAACAATCCGTGAACTCTGCTATGTTTACAGTCTTGTTAAATATGTATATAGCACGTAGGCCGTAGAACATTGAAAAATATTGATTAACAGCAAGCTCATTTTTCGTAAACAGCTTAATTTACAGAGTCCTACCCCAATATCTCATAAAGAAATCTCAAATCAGGTAGCTAACAGAGTTGAGTTGTCCAGTTAAAATATTCGGAACAAAATTGTAAGGTTGCATTAACTCGTATAGAGCTGCAAAGTGGTGCAGGTATTAAGTACATCATTATAAATGAAATATCAAAAGTTCACATCGATCCGACTTGTGCTAAAAAAGTTATTCAAGGTTAAAGTTGAAAATTTTCGCTTGTTTGGATTTTTCTCGTAAACAGTGAATTATATCAAAAAATAGTTTTGATCAAAATTGTAGATAATAAAATAACCTACACAAATGACCTTACCACTTTTTCCCGAGGAATTGCCATTTCTGAGAGATTACGGTTATTAACGTCCAACAAGCTATAGTCTACACGCAATGCTGGTCCGCTCCTATTAACTCTGTCGTGATAATATATAGCCTATGTTATTCGCTAAAAATGTAGCTTTATACTCGTATTACCGAAATAAATTTTAAAATAGGTGCAGTAGTTTCTGAGGTGTCACGTTGTCCCGTACAAACTTTGTCCCCCTTTTTCACCGCTTTAGGAGTAGAATTTTGGAAAATCCTTGCTTTTCGTAAGTATACGCCATATAAAAAACACGTCTTCTAAGTTTTAGGTTTCTACGATCAGCGGTTGTGTTATGTACTTAATACCTGCACCACTTTGCAGCTCTATACGAGTTAATGCAACCTTACAATTTTGTTCCGAATATTTTAACTGGATAACTCTGTTAGCTACCTGATTTGAGATTTCTTTTTGAAATGTAGGGGTAGGACTCGGTTAAATAAAGCTACTTACGAAAAATGAGCTTGCTGTTAATCAATATTTTTCAATGTTCTACGGCCTACGTACTAATATATAGTATTGTGTTGTTATTGAATCGCAATATCTCACAAGTGGTAATTCTTGGGAAAAAAGTAAAGGAAAACACTAAAAGCGATATTTTTTTTTAATGAAGGCGATAATAAGTTCACTGTGTCAATTAGAATTTGATAAAAAAATCCGTTACGCATCCGTCCAAAACGCGCTATTACGGTTAGCGTTGGCTCCATCTACCTGAACCCTGCGCTATCTGGAAATTATAAATAATAAATAAATAAATATTGTTGGACATTTCGAAACAAACATTTGTGGATCACACAAATATTTGATTCGACCCGGGAATCGAACCCGAGACTCCACGCCACGCCACCGAAGCAGTTATTATGATATGAAGCAAACATTTTATGTCGATGGTATTGGTCATCGTAGCTCAGTGATCAGAGTATTCCCCTGTAAGGGAAAGGCCTTAGGTTCGAGTCTAAAATCATTGCCTGTCGATGACATCAATTTTTTGATCTATTTATAATTTCTATCTTAATTCATTTTAAGACTAGTTTTAGCAAACTCATTGCTTTGAAATAAAAAAATACATTGATGAGTCCCTGCGAAGGTTGTACCGTCCGGCGTCCTTTTAAACCACGTTCTCAAGTTTGGCGAGACAAACGACCGGGCGGCGATTAATTTTATTTATGTAGATAGATAATACTTATGGATAAGTGTTAAAAAAATTAGAAAATCACTAAAAACGGGTAAATTGCACTCCTGTATTACGTAGTAACTGAGCCTTGTGTCTGATGTGGAATTATTAAATGAATTTTATTAAAAATAATAAAGTTTAAAGTATAAAGAAGTCATTGAAGTCTTATTATATTAAAATTATCATTCCAATTTCTTAATCTATAGATTTGGAATTGACGCGAGCTGGCAGTAACGGTTTGAACGTGTAAAAAAAAACGCTACCTGACAAAAAGTAACAACCCCAGCCCGAGTGCCGAGAGGAAGGTACCTAGGTATACAAAGTGAAGTACACAATCCTTCTGGGTATTATATTTATGTGCCAGTGTGCATACGCATATGCGTGCGTGTGTCTCGATCGTTTAGGAGTGGTGCACTAAATACCTCAACTTTGCGCGGCACCACTACCCTGTCCCTTCTTATTCTTCTTCTTTTTTCAAAAACGTGGCTCCATCGATGTTCATCGATGATTTCGCCAATGTCAAGGTTATGGTTTTAGTTGCTATTAGTTGATAGTCCCGCACAGAAGAACTGGTTATTCCTAACTAGCTCCAGGTGCAGGACAAGAAACGTTCGGTATGTGAGTATATGGGAACTCGATTTTTGCGGAGCGCCCCGGGGGACCTAAAAAGCCACCAGCCGAAAAAATCGAACTCGAGCTGCCCCTTAATCTTTTAAATCTTCTATGGGAATTATTTCAAAACCACCCACCACAACATTTCGTTTGTTTTGCCAAATAACTTAATAAGTCTGAATGTAGGGCTATTTCCCCTAACGTAGTAGGTATAAAACAAAGTCGCTTCCGTCTGTCTCTGTGTCTCTGTGTATGCTTAGATCCAACTACGCATCGGATTTTAATGAGGTTTTCACCAGTGGATAGAGTGGTTCTCAAAAAAGGTTTTAGTAAGTACATATCTAATTTGTCAACAGGGCGAATCCGCGGGTGTTCGCTAGTTGACCGACCGAGCGAAGCGTCTACATTTTCAAATTGGACAATTTTGCTGTATATGTGTGTTTCAGGCTATCAGCCACAGTTACTATCCGATCTTCACGAAACTTGGCACAAGTGTTCCTTGATTCAATACAGAGTTTTCATCGTGAGCTTTTTGGATTGGGGAGAAAAGCTCAAATTAATAACTTTTTTACGGTTTTCCGAGCAAGCAGCCTGGTTGATTGTCCGATCTCGACGAAACTTGGCCAAAGTATTCGACCATAGGGCAACCACTAGTCTATATCTATATCTCGCTACTATTATAAAGAGGAAAGATTTGTATGTTTGTTATGAATAAACTCAAAAACTACTGGTCCGATTTCAAAAATTATTTCACCATTAGAAAGCTACATTCACCCTGAGTAACATAGGCTACTTTTTATCCCGGTAATGTGTTCCCACGGGAAACGGGAATGAGTAAACTAAATCACAAGGCGGAGCTGCGGCGATCAGCTACTATTTTATAAACAGACAAATAGCCGAAACACATGATTTACCCATTTTGCATCCATAAAATTTAGATTACGTCCACCTGTGGATCAGTTAGCATCCACTTGTTAGAAGAGGGAAATAGGGGAGAAATACCTCCAGGCATCAGGGCCCCAATTATATTAACCAGTACGCGGTTGAGCACTCTTAGGCCTAAATGTTGGCGACCATGGCGGTGCAACCAGTCGCCGCCGCCAGCAGTATGTATGCAGCTTTGTGGGATTATTTCTCTGGTACCCATGGCGGCGCTACCAATTCTATAAATTTTGTTGGTGGCGGCGGCTTAAAGTTCCCCGATGGCAATAGACTCGCCTCTATTACCTACGTGGCACCAATTCGGCAGGTCAGATGCATTGGGATATGAATATGAAATTGGGCTCCACAGTATTGACAAACAAATAAAGATACACAATGTTGGTCACGCAATGAAATGCAATGACTGCAATACCTCGTGAAAGTAAGCAAATTACTTGATAAACGGATATCCAACGGATAGCGCGCAAATACCATTCAAAGTAAACTAAGAGTAGTAGTAGACCTATTGTCAATGACATTTAGCGCACAGGTTTTAAGAAAGTCCGATCTTATCTTATCCGACCCTACTATCTTAATTTTGTGATTAGCGGGTCGACTTTGCACGGGATGAATAAAAAGTTTAGGAACGCGTGATTAGGTATAACTACTAAACATTCTAATAAAAGTATGGCAGTGTCGACTACAGTCTATCAATATATTCCGTGCTCGCGAAGGAGGCGGCCGAGAGGGAGAGGGAGCGTGCCCTCCCCGCCGAGTTCCGTAGTCAGCGGCGAGGCCGCCGCAGACTCATCTACGCCCAAGACCATCGACCTCCATGATCGGGGCCTGAGGACGGCGGGATCGCCACCCGTCGTCCTTACAGAAGCAGGCTAGAAGGGTTGCGTGCTGCGGGGCCTTTGCCCCATAGCACGCAACCAGATTCACTCATCGACGCGGGATAAAACCCTACCCCAACGACGCGGGATTCTCATCCCGACCCAACCCCCGCAGAGACCACAGAGGTGGTCAAAGTCCGCCGGGCGCCACTGGAAATACGTTCTGCTTGTAACCAGAGACGCCCGGCAACGGACGTTAGAGCGGCCGCGGCCTTGGTCGCGGAACTAAAAAAAAAAAAAAAAAGGTTGGAACTACGACCACCTACGCCAGAAACGACTTGCATTAATATAAAAAAGAGATTGTTTTTAGTAGGTTACCCGGAACTGAACTATTTAGATTAGGTTAATTAATTTCTTCTTTAAACAAAATGGGTAGGTTAGGTTAGGTTAAAACTGTGACCACCTACGCACGAGCGGAGCGAGCGAAGCGAGCGATGCCGCGTCAGCGGCCGGCGAGTGCCAGAAACGACTTGCATTAATAGAAAAAAGGCATGGTTTTTAGTAGGTTACCCGGAACTGAACTATTTAGATTAGGTTAATTTCTTCTTTAAACAAAATGGGTAGGTTAGGTTAGGTTAAAACTGTGACAGTGTGACTGTGTGTGAAAGAAATTTGTCCCAGGTGAAAGTGACAACTGTGTAATATGACATTTTCATATAAAAACATCTTGGTTTTAAAAATCTGGATATTGTTTTACAGGATATCAATTAAGTGTATTTCAAACATTTGTGTTTTAAAAATTGGGCTTTCGTGCATATGGATTACGGTCATCTGGATTTTGTGTATTTAGATTTCGTGTGTCTGGAACTCATTCGTCTGGATTCTAAAACGTTGTACAAATGAATAAATGGACAAATGAAATTCGGAGTTGCGATTATATGGGAAACAAAACTTCGGAATTTTTAAAAACAGGATTTTGAAAAAATGTCCATACGTTTTCGGGATATTTGATTGTGGGAAATATTCGGAATATTAAAATTCGCGATTAAGATAGGTAACCGATGTAAATAGGTACATACCTACGTATTATTGTGCCATCTAACACTAGTCTGTCTGGAAGAATGTTCTTGAAAGAAGTCGCCACAATATAAAGTTACCTACATACGGTGCGTAATGTTTTAGAAAAAGAATATAAGTTTGCTTCCCAAGCAAGTGTAAAATCGTTGAACAAATTTGTATGAAAATCAGTACATCTTTGATCAAAATATTCTATTTGATCAAAGACATAGATGGACAATTTCATCCCGTCAATGTGATCCTGCTTGAATTGGGATCAAGAATGGTAATGGAGTCTCATTCTATAACGTCATGTGGGGGTACCTACAATTTAATATATTTTTTACCTAGTTTAAGTTGATGTGTAAATAGCCGTTAATGTAAACAGCCAACCACTGGTAGCTTCTTTCTTCGATGTGATGTTGATCATAAATTTGCGTGTTGAATGTATCCAATAGGTAAACATTTGCTCGATTTTCTATTGCTGTTTCAATAAATATGTTTTAAAATTTGAAAGTTTTATTTTCAACAGAGTTCTTTGGAAGACGCATAACATAGCCTAACTGATATCTGATCGGGTCTTAATCGTACCTACATTAAAGATACTTTAAATACCTATTGTATTTTTCGGGACTTCTTTTGGTCTGGTTTTGGATTCTTAAACCTTTTTGTAGACGTAGGATCTCGAGCCTTTTCCAGAATACTAAAATAATGATTGACAGGGCTTAACCAACCAAAACCTCGATCCGCCTTTCCCAACCAGATGTGCCCATTGGGATCTGTCAACTGCAGCTGTCCCACTGGACAGTTTTCAATGAATTCGCATTCACATATACTATTATCAGCATAAATATATTTGCCCCGACTACAGTAGCACCAGTCTTTCAATGATCCTTGGTATTTGGCGCCGTCCGTGTATGATATTTCAACCTGTGCATTGGCGCCAAGTTTGTCACTATCCCAAACTCCTGAATATACATCGCCTTCAGCGGTTGTGTACACACCAACTCCTAAAACCATTAGAAATGAACTATAATTCATAAGTAATAAGGTGTTCACAAATTTATATTATTGTTACGCTATATTTCGCGATGTGATAACTCCATCAAAACAAAATAGTTGACCTGCTTTAGCAGACATTTGGTACAAGTATGTATTAAAGTTATACTTAGAGACGTAATGTACCTATACTAGCTAATAATCGCGACTCCGATTGCGAGGTGTAGTTTCTCGTTCCTCGGGCCGGGCTAACCCCCTCCTGCCTCATATAATGCGATAATCTCACGTCTCACCTTGATGTCAAGAGGCCCAGAATCTATTGAGTGCAGGGAGACCGTCTGGTATGCTTTGTACAATTTCTAGGCAAACCCTCTCTGAACTATGCTCAGCTGTTTCTGAACACCGAGCTTATTTACCGCTGCGCCCCATACACAGGCCGCATACAAAATCGTTGGCTCTACGGCGACCTTTCTGTCGTACATGCCTTATCTAAGCACATGCCTTATTTGTATAAAGTAGGTACCAGAAAGTAGGCCAAAGCCTCGTCCGTCCGCTTTAGGTAGCGGAGAAGCCGCTTCTGCGCGGCCAAGTTCGTGGCGGGATGCTGACATGGAGGTCCATTAATGTACGCCCATGTCCGCATCTTGCAGGTGAACCTGAACCACTGCCGCGTTGCTCAGGATCTTCTGTACCAGAGCATCGCGCAGTGGTCCATTAACTTGGCCGTGGTCGCCGAGCCGTACTACGTCCTCCCGGGAAGCCCGGTGGACCAGGACGGCTCGGCCTGTTGTATTTTTGGGAGTTCCGCCGCGGACACCTCGCGCCATGCATTCATTGCAAGCGGCCGGGGGTGTGTTGCGGCGGAATACGAAGGGTTTGCGGTCGTGTCCGCCTACATCTCGCCGACTCTGGACGAGACTCAGTTTGAGATATGACACACTGAGCTCGACGTCGTCTTCGCTGCGTGCCGTCCTCACCCTGTCCGGCTCCTGGGAGACTTCAACGCCTGTAGTATGGCATGGGGCTCCCGGGAAACTAGGGACAAGGGGAGGCTTCTTGGGGACTGGACAGAACGCGTGGTCTGGTAGTCCTCAACCGGGGGAATGTGGCACCTTTTGGCGGCGGGGGAGGGAGTCGATCGTGGACGTTTCTTTCGCGACCCCTGCCCTCGCCGACCGTATTTCAGGCTGGCGCGTGGAGGAGGGTGTGGAGACACACTCGGACCACCGGTTCATCCGGTTCGATGTCGCGCCCCCACCTGGCCTCCCACAGCCAGTCGAAAATCCCCCGGATCCGCGTTGGGCGCTTCAACGTCTAGACTGGAAGGCTCTCCTGGTAGCGGCAATCGTGCAGGCCTGGATTCCGGCACCGGACCAGCCTGCCGATGTGGATGCCGAGGCGGAGTGGTTCAGGAGAGCCATGTCGCAAATCTGCGATGCGTCGATGCCTAGGGTTACGCCCGAACCGGCAAGGAAGCAGGTGTACTGGTGGTCGCCGGAGATTGCACAGCTCCGCACAGCATGCGTCTCCGTCCTCCGCCAGTACACAAGATTTTGCCGAATGCATCGCCGCCCAGACGACGCGGCAGCCCGAGAGGCGGAGCTGTACCAAAGTTACAGGGAGGCGAAGAGTATCCTCCTGCTCACTGCTCCTCCTCATGCTGGAGACCATGCTTCAAGCCATGGTCTCCAGCGGGAGTAGGTGGAACGCGGCCGTGACCTTCTGCGAGCAAGCTATGCTCGCGAAGGAGGCGGCCGAGAGGGAGAGGGAGCGTCCCCGCCGAGTTCCGTAGTCAGCGGTGACGGTGCCGCAGACTCATCTACGCCCAAGACCATCGACCTTCATGATCGGGGCCTGAGGACGGCGGGATCGCCAGCCGTCGTCCTTACAGAAGCAGACTAGAAGGGCTGCTTGCGTGCTGTGGGGCCTTTGCCCCATAGCACGCAACCAGGTTCACTCACTGACGTGGGATAAAACCCTACCCCAACGACGGGATTCTCATCCCGACCAAACCCTCGCAGAGACCACTGAGGTGGTCAAAGTCCGCCGGGCGCCACTGGAAATACGTTCTGCTTGTAACCAGAGACGCCCGGCAACGGATGTTAGAGCGGCCGCAGCCTTGGGCCGCGGAATATAAACAAAAAAAAAAGGTCCAGAAAGTGCGATGTTTTCAGTTCTCAGATGATTGTACACATACCGTGCCTTTTAGCAGAGCGATCTTTCTTTTTAGCTTCGAAAAATCCATCGTAAGTATCCCCAGTGTCGAAGGTGAACAAACACTCATCCTGCACCGCCAGTATCTCTTTCTCCTTCCCATTCTTAATATCGACCTCAGAGGCCATTTCACTGCTACTAGTTGCTACTAGTCATGTTTTTTTTGGTTTTACAATTCCTACCAACGCAACCGCAACTTTGACACTAATCGAATGTCACATTAATTTGTAAATGAAAAAAGTCATAATCAAATCATAACCAAGGACTTTTTACATAGTAGTACTTACATAATATAATCCTTATTCTGTGGTAGTACTTAATCATATTCATAACATACAGACATGACCGGGCGCCACTGGAAATACCTCCGGGTGTTACCAGAGACGCCCGGCAATGGACGTAGGAGCGGACGCGGCCTTGAGCGGCAGAAATTTAAAAAACAACAACAGACATGACAACCTATTGGAAGATTGCATTGCAATGCTGGAATAGGTATATAGATTATATATTATCTAATGTGTGTAGATCACACTATAAGTTTTGCGTAACTTAAAAAAACAACATGTTAAAACCAAACTATTATGTTTATTGCTTTTCAAAATACTCTCCTTTACATTTTAAACATTTTTTCATGCGATCGAACCATTTTTTAAAACAGGAGGACCACATATCTGAAGGCATGTTTTCTACGTGCTTATTAAACGCTATCACTGCCTCTTCGGAGTTGGTAAAAGTGAAACCTCTCGTCAAATCTTTGATTTTGGGGAAAATACAGAAATCACAGGGTGCTAGGTCGGGGCTATGCACAGGATGGGTGACGAGTTGTACTTTTTCGGAAGCTAAAAATGACTTTGTTTTGTTGGCCGTGTGTGAAGAAGCTTTGTCATGATGTAGGAGAACGCGGCTTTTGGGTCGTCTTTCGCCAACTTTTTCTAACACCCTGGGTAAACAAATGGTAGAATACCACTCGGCATTAACACTCTTTTGATCTTCAAGTGTAATTGTACGGATGGGACACGTAGCTGAGAAAAAAAATGCGATAATTTTTTTTTTACCAACGTTTCTCGCCTGCCTCATTTTTGTTGGCTTGTTCTCATTTTCAAACACCCATTCACAGAATTGCTGTTTTTTTTCGGTTTCTAAACAATAAATCCGCGTTGGGTCTCTTGTGACAATGTCATAAACAGCATTAGAAAGTCCGTGGTCGTACTTCAGTAGCATCTGAGAGCACCATTCCACGCGAGCCCGCTTCTGCTCCGCTGTCAGTTCATGAGGGATCCAACGACAACAAAGTTTTCGAACTTTCAATTCTTTGTTGCAAGGCGCAACTTTTGTCGATTTTCCGATTGGGGGGAAAATGGGGGAGAAATGAGGGGAAAATACGAAAATAACGCGAGGTCTACTGTTCACAGAACCACTAGTTAGTAACTAGGTAGGTATTGTGGTGTCTTGCCTTGGCTTGAGAAGTCGACGACACACGGTCTTTAATCCTCGGAGGGGATGCCAATGCTAAGAGTGCCTGGTGGGGTGGCACGACAGAATGTCCTAGGGGCGTCACACTAAGTGCGACATGCACTACATATATTAATTTGTTTAGTTCTACTGCCTCGGTGGCACAGTGGTATGAGTATGCGACTGCCGTCCCTGAGGTCCCAGGTTCGATTCCGGGTAGAATAAAATTATTTGTGTGATCCACAAATGTTTGTTTCGGAGTGTGGGTATTTTTATAACAAGTATTTAGAAATGTATAAGTATGCTTATCAGTCGTCTAGATCCCAAAGCACAAGCTTATATTAGCTTAATTTGGGCTAGATGACATTAAGATCTTCTGGGTTGCAAAACTTATTTGTGAACCACCCAGAATCATATCACATTCTGCAAAACGTAATTCTGTGGTATAGGTAGATAATTTGTTTATTGTTTTCAGCGAAGGTTGTTAATCTTAACATTACCAAGGAAGATCCTAATGAAGATCAAATTAAAAACCTTTCTTTTTTAAATAATAACATGCAATTTTGTCACTACCGGTAATTTACGAAAGTTTTATGAATTTTATGGTATGAAGCAATATAATTTTGATCCTGCGTTTATTTAACATTATTCTTCTATTATATCAACTGCATCCGAGGGTTTCTGCGAAGATGGATTGGGAGCCACGTGAGTTCCTTGCGAAAGTGCGAGACATGATAATACTTACGGAGGTTGAAAGCAACCAGAGCATAGAGAGGATTTAAACATGTGAGCGAAGATGGGGTTGACGGTGGAAAGTAATGATGTGAACATTTTAGAACACGAGCAGGTAGTGGCGAGAGATCGTGCAAAGTATTAGTTCACACCAGGATCGACAATTAGAGGAGGAAGTGAGAAATGTGCTTTAGAGCAGATAAGTCACTGTCAGGGTAGTTGAAATTTGCAGACTTGCCCATACCATTCGATTTTAAAGATTTAGCAAATGCTAAAGTCTATTTAGAAGCTCCTCAGTGGCAACCAGGTAGCAGGTATCCGCAAGTCCAGGATAGGCTGAATCAACGTCTGCGTAATAGAGATTTTGACTTTCAAGGGCAAGAAGCAAGAAGTTTCACGTCAAATTGCTGTGGATGTAGAACAAGACAACAGGTCTAAACACAGCCATGTCTAAACTAAACCGCCTCGCATCTGCTTACTGCCAATGGCCTGCGATTTAGTTAATGTGATGGCCATACGAACTAGCCCACTGGTTAATCACTATAAATGGCTCCAAAGTCCTATACCTACTCGCACAAAGCCAAATGCCGATAAAGCTGCAATTCATCTGCATATAAATGGGAGCTAGAGGATATGATAAGTTAATAAATATAGTAAAAGAGAAAGTACGCCACATTGAGGGACGCCGGTACAGAGGTCACATCACTCCGAGTACCTACACCCTAGCAGCCTAGATAGCAGCCTAGATAGCAGTTATGCCAGCATCCCCTCACTCAGCGACGCGTCCCCGTCTTTGAGTGACACATTGAACGCGCAGTTTGCCGATGTACCTAGAAATTTTAATGTAGTCCATATTAATGCCCAGAGTATTCCGGCCCATTTCTCTGATATGCTGACTAGCTTTGACAGTAGAAATATCCATGCAATTCTCGTATCTGAGCCATGTCGGCTTAGGTCTTTTCATACATCCTCTTCTGTCTCCCTTCCGGGGTTCAAACTGATAAGACATGATCGTGGCGATGGAAGAGGTGGCGGTGTTGCTATTTATTTACGTACTAATATTTCTTTCCGAATAGTTGATATGTCGGCACAGCCACCTCCTCCGAATGCCGGTGAGCATCTCTGTCTGGAAGTAGAGCTATGTCACACCAAAATTCTACTCGCTGTGTACTACTGTGCTTCGTCGAACATCAATTTCTTTGCTTCCTTCGAACGCATTATTGAAAATCTAACCCCCGCTTACAATCACATAGTCATATTAGGAGACTTCAACACCTGCCAAGTGAAAAACGATCACCGTACTCATTCTTTTCGCCGCATTACGCAATCCTGCAACCTTTCCATACTCCCTGTAAATACCACACATCATGTTCCCGCTCGCACTCCCTCTCTCCTAGACCTCATCCTTGTGTCGTCATTGCATCATGTCGCTGATTGTCGACAATGCAATGCTGATGCTTTTTCCCACCACGACCTAATATTCCTGTCCTACAAACTTGGTCCTCCTAAAGCTAAGCCTAAAATACTGTTGCAGCGTAACTTTGGCGGTATGGATCTCGATGCTCTGCGTGGAGATGCTGATGGTATTGATTGGGGTCCATTGCTCACTTCTGACACTGTCGATGCTAAAGTTGATATGTTTACCTCAAAACTGATTCACCTTATGACACTCATGCACCTATACGCCCAATTAAAATTAAGCACTCGCCAGCTCCTTGGATTACTGAGAGCATCAGGGATATCATGGCTAAGAAGGCTACTGCGAAGTGTAGACACAAGTTTCGACCAACTACTGAAACTTCTAGTAATAATTATTGCTAATTTTAACAAGTATTTGGCTATACGAAATCACTGCAATAAGGTGTGTAGGAATGCACAACGCCAGCACATCCACGCCTCAATGGAAAACGGCGACCCGCCAAAAGCATGGAAATTCCTCAGAACCTTAGGAGTTGGGAAGTCAAAAGAAGAATTGTCTCCTTAAACTGTCGACCTTGAAGCACTTAATTTGCATTTCACTTCTTCGTCCAATTTTACAGGGACCACCAAGGTTAACACACTGAACTGTCTTTCAACACTTCCAGCTCCTGATTAGGCACCTTTTGTTTTCGATCAATTCACTGCTTGTGATGTTAGGAAGAGCGTAATGTCCATAACATCTAGTGCTGTCGGTAGCGACTGTGTCAGCCGGAAGATGATAATACCTACCTATACTTAACCAAATTCTACCTATTATCACTCTTAACTTCTCCATTTCCAGCGGCTCCTTTCCTGCTCTTTGAAAAGAAGCTCAAGTGATCCCACTTCCCAAAATTCGCAATCCTACTATATACTTTCACTATCGACCTATTTCTAACCTACCCTTTATCTCCAAAGTTCTTGAGCGGATGATGGAACGTGTTGATCTGACACAGTTACCGCAAATAATTTTTAACGGAGCTCCTCTAGAAATTACAAACTGTGTTAAGAATTTGGGCATTTATCTGGATAGCACTTTATCGTGGGATCAGCAAGTGCAAGAAGATGGACGTAAAATCTTTGCTTCGAATGGTGCGTTGCGCAGACTACGAAATCTCCTTCCAACGGCTACTAAGGTTACGCTCGCGCAGTCTCTCTTACTCCCACTCCTTGACTATGCGGACGTCAGCTATCTTGATCCCACGGAGGAGCAGCTTGATAAGCTTGAGCGCCTTCAAAATGTCTGTATCCGATTCATATTTGGCCTACGCAAATATGATCACGTGTCTGATTTCCGCAAATCGCTCAAGTGGCTCCCAATTCGCCTTCGCCGTAATACTCATATTCTTACATTACTATACAGTATACTGTTTAACCCTCGTACTCCCCAATATCTCAAAGAACGGTTCCGGTTCCTTCATGACACACATTCAAGGTCTCTTAGGTCGTCGGCAAATTTGACGCTGGAAGTGCCAGCGCACTCTTCTAATTTCGCGGACAAATCCTTCGCGGTGCAGGCGGTTCGCCTGTGGAATGCTTTGCCGCTTCAGATCAGACGTGCGCAGTCCGTATCATCTTTCAAAATTAAGTTAAAAGATTACTATCTATCTACAACTTATATGTAGTCTATAAATACGTTTATGTATGTTATGTATCGTATGTCTGTGTATTTTTAGTTATATGAATTATGTATATAGTCTGTCTGTATGTATGTACCTATGTATGTATACCTAAATTAGTTTATTTTCTGATTCTATTTAGACTTATCTTTATTTCATTGTTTACTAAGCTTTATTCTTATTTCTCCTTAGAGTGATAGTTGTACACTACCCTTTTAATTTCTTAAACTCGCTATCCATCCAAAGGTTGTCTGGAAGAGATCGCTTTAAGCGATAAGACCGTCATTTGTACTCTTCTTAAATGATATCACCTTTTTGTATGTTCTATGTTGTGTACAATAAAGTATCAAATCAAATCAAATACTGATTTGATTTGATAATATAAAAAGTAACTAATCTTAGCTTACATTTCACGGACACAAACAGTAGATACTGGTGTATACCTACCTACATAGAATAAATTACATAATATTGTAACTGAATACAATTCTTGTCGAGCCGTGATTTCGCAGAACTATTTTATCATAGGTACTACCTACCTACTTACTACATAATATAGTTACACACACTTGTAGTTAGGTACATATTAAGTCCTACTTACAAATTAATACGAAGCCGGATCATCAAAGGTATGATCAACGGCGTTTAATAAAAATCAACGGGGTTTTACCAACGTTGTACTTAAGTACGAGTATATGGTACCTATATCTATATATTATACTCGTAGTAGTTACGTCTATCGTAGTAACTACTAAATGTATTATCCAAGAAAATCATTTGCTGCATATACCTACACAGTACTATGATACCATTATACAAACAACAACTACAGATATGTAGCAGGTATACTTATCATAACGCTTCACCGCTTTCACTCTCTGTTCGTCGATCTTAAAAACGGACGCAACGGATTTTAATGCGGTATTAACCAATAAAGAAAGTACGAATAAAGAAAAAATAGTAGAGCATTTACCTACTAAAGAAAATAATGTTTCAGTGAATATACTGTATAACATATGGTACGTATGGTACAGCATGTTTACGAAACCACAATAAAACACATGCAAACATTGTTTACAAACATAATTCTAGGCAGTTAATTATTAAACGTAAAAATGAATTCAGCGAGGGGGCAATTAACATTATAGTATCAACCAGAATCTACGGAAGTAGGTAGCAGTAGGTATACCTAACCATTGTCGAGTTCTGACACTCGGAAAAGGATCTGTGGTACTAAATTGGAACGCCCAAAGTAAAATTCAGGATCTTTCAATACCTAATACCTACTTAGACAGTGCCCTTTCTTAGTGGGAAGCAAAATATCTCCTTACTAATCTTTGTACGTTAACAAATAGGTACCCGTTAGGTCGTACAACTGTATTTTGCAACTACATTGTTCCCCTTTGTGTATCAGATGGGTGCTTAATTGGAGCAAAGATTTTATCGTTTAGTCAGACATCGTCACATAAATGATATATTTTTTACTACATTATGTTGTATTTTAAAGCCGCGCACGGTGTGAGTGGGATACAACCTTGTCT
Organism: Nudaria mundana; assembly: GCA_963556515.1. Taxonomy (NCBI): domain Eukaryota; kingdom Metazoa; phylum Arthropoda; class Insecta; order Lepidoptera; family Erebidae; genus Nudaria; species Nudaria mundana. The sequence continues at coordinate 13,879,200 of OY748304.1, forward strand.
CAATAACCGCTCCGTGACGTCACCAATCACTGAAAAGTACGGATAATAAAACATTATTATAGGTTAATCTACGACACTATGACGTCACCAACATGGCCGCCAATCCCATTGTCATCTTGCGCGGCTTAATGCACCATGTTTTAGATAGGGATATTCTGATTAACCTTTTTGTCATGGTAGAGGGATATTATTCCATGTAGCTTAGAGATTTGTAAACAAAAAAATCGACTTCAAATTCCGGAATGGGACCAAATATTTGTTGGAATCGGACCACATCGGATGCACTAGTACAGTCTCCTTACTCCTTTTAATAAAGTCGATTAAAAATAGCTTTTACCTATCCTTGTTTCAGAGTTCCAGAATTTATAGAAATATCGAAGACATCATGCCGAAGACGAATGTAATACCTAGTATGAAAATCTTTAGAAAGTGGAATAAAATTGGCCCATTACTTACCACTTACAACCTTAAAAATATTAAGAAACTTAGAAACTCGTTACCGTTTTAAATAACACTGGTAACACCGGTTATCAATATGTCAAAAATATTTTGTTTATTTATACTTTATGCGTTCTTTTTTAATCTGGCAGGAAAAACCTGTACCCAGGCAAGTGGGTACGGTCTAATATCTAAATTAACCTGCCTAACGTATTTGGAGCAGAACCGGTTAGATTTGTGATAAGAGCTCAGCATGTTCTCACATTGATTATACATACATTATGACAACCTATGTGGTGAAGTGGTTAGTGATACTACAGATAAGAATACTATACTAGGTTAATACTATCCGGGCGCCACTGGGAATGCCTTCCAGTGTCACCAGAGACGCCCGCAGCAATGGACATGGGAGCAGCCGCGAAGTCGCGGAATTAAAAAAAAAAGGCTAATACTATCTACCTCGGTGGAACAATGGTACTATGTACGGACTGCCACGCTCGAGGTCTCGGGTTCGATTCCCGGGTCTGGTGGATAATGTATAATTCTCTTTCGAATTTTACCCAGATAATTATCCCAGAGTCTGGAACTTGTGCCCGGTAAATGGCAATAGGCTCGCCCCCTATTACATGGGACCTAACATAGCTGGCGAGATGAGAGTGTGTTTGCACACCTCTGCCTACCCCTTCGGGGAAAAAGGCGTGATGCTATGTTATGTTTACTATACTATCTATACTAAGTTAACTACTGAATTCAGAGGTAGATATATTGCACGAGCAGATATAACTTTTCTAAGGCCAGATTAAAACGAAAAAACGGTCAAAAAACAGAGTTTTTTTATTTTTTTCACAAGAAACGGCTTAAACGATTTTATTTAAATATTTGACAATTTTAGTAAAATGGGTCTATCATCGAATAATAAGCGACATATAGACTCATGAAATATAGATTAATGGGTAGGTAAATGTTTAAAATTTTTATATGTAAATTTCCAAGTGAAAGTAGCCTACTTCCGTCTCCAATCAGGAAACAATAAAATATCACTATGAATTTCCTTGGAAAGTGTTACACGCGCCACTGCCATGCCATTGCCCGTAGTCAATTAGGTTGGTGCATAAATTACGTACCTACCTTCGACTAGTGATTTGACGCTTCCGGAAACTGTTGTGTTCATGCTATGTTCTTGCATGAAAACTTATTATAAAAATTAAAACATGTAAAAAGAAAAACAAAATATCTTTATTCATGTAGGTCACAAAGTAACACTTATGAACTTCAAAAAAGAAAATGCTTCTACATTTACATTTACCGCCAGATTCGCAAGGCAATAGGTAGAAGCCTGTGAGGAAAGAACCTGGCAAGAAAAACTCACGGCCACTCTTTTTATTCGCCAGTAAATAGGTACAATGATTCTGTTACAACAATAAAAAAAGGGCAAGGGCAGTACGTGACCATGTGTGGACCAAGTAAACTTACAAATTATGGATCTCTGTTATTCACAATAAAGTCAAATACTAGTTATAAGTGCCACATAATGTCAAAGTACCTAACCATACCTAACAATATCATAATAGTACTTACATACCTTTAGTACCTATTATCCCGGCTGATATTCATAATTTTATTTTTTTTAGGGTTCCGTAGTTCAAATCTCGGAACCCTTAAAGTTTCGTCATGTCCGTCCGCCTGTCTGTCCTCGGTCTACCGTCCAAACGGTTGATGCTAGAATAATGAAACTTTGCATGGATATGTATGTGTCTTGATTACGCCGACAATGTGCTCACATTGGATAGGGCTTTTAAAAACATTAGAGGTTTCTAATACATTTTATTGATTTAGAACCCTTCTGCCGGATATTGCCATTTTTTTGTAAAACTAGTGTGTGTGTCCCATGTTTCTAGCACTTACCGTTTAGGAGGGAAGCCGAGGACAGACGGACGGACGGACATGACGAAACTATAAGGGTTCCGAAACTTGAACTACGGTACCCTAAAAATATGAATAATATTTGAAAAATACATAATAAAACAAAATAATATTAAAATTAAAACCGGTTGCAGCGCCCTCTCTTGTAGTGACATAGGACTATAACATAATTATTATTGTTTTGTTGCCAGTATAAATAACAATTGAAATCTCAATTCAGTAAACATACTTTCTTTCTACTTGTAAAATTAAAATATTAGGCGTTGTTATTTCGTAGTAAGTATTTTTAGCATTATAATTTTGTAAACGAGATTTAAAGATTGGTATTTTTAGGTAGGTAGTAATTTTGTATGACGTCTGCTCGTGACAAAAAGTGACAAAGTTTTCATGTTCATAAACTCTTGCCAAGTGGTAGTGGTAGAACTGGCAACTGGTAGATTATTGGTTGGCAACTACTGGCAACACCTTGTTTCTAGTTGGTCTCGTAATTTTATTCTTGTGTGGTTTTTGCGTTTATTTTTTTAGTTTCTGTGTGAAATTTTAAGATGTATACTGTTTCTAAAGGACCTAGTAAAATTGTAGCCAAAACTCGACGAGGTAGATCAGTTCAATATAGTTCTAAAGTTATAGTTTGTCAGCGATCATGTGAGATGATGAGGTTCTACTACTTTTCCATTTGCAGGTATCCCACAGAATTTAGAAAGATTGGATAGCCGCAAAGACCATAATAGAAAGTCATCAGAATCTGATAACGGGGAAATTGTTAAGTAAGTTATACTTTTGTCATAGTTCATCTTACAAAGTGTTTTAAAATATTTCATCACTGTTTTTACATAACCTATGCGCCCGAAAATCTGTTCGGGGTTCTAGCATGTGATATTTATGAAAAAATATTAAATTGTAATAGAATACCGTGGTACACTCACTGTATAGAATTGTGTTTGTACTTGGTGCTGGTACTGGTACTTATACTTATTACTTGGTGTTTATAATAACTTGCTTGTTTTTTTTTAATTTCAGCATGCCCAAACCTATATTCCATTCTAACGGTAAAAAGACAGTACATCAAAGAATACACCACCAGGTAATCACACCACAGCATGAGGAAATCATTAGATTTATCAGTGAAAGTAAGTAGACACATGAAATCATCATTTTTCTGTAAGGTACTTACTAAAAAAGTTGTATTTAGGTGTACTATGTACTTAGATCAAAAATACTATAGATATTGGATTCAGTACAAATACCATCTATAAAATAAACAAGATTGTACATTGATGGTTGACATAGAAATAATTCGTAATAATTAATACAAAAGCATCAATGTACAGCGCCGTTGTCGCATCCCTCGAGAGTCAGCAAGCGGAATAGGAACTTAGTATGGAAGTGATTGAATGAGGAACCAGGTGAAGTGGTGCTGTTTTCAAAAGCACTGATCGTAATCTAGGTATTTTTGATCTAAGGCTGTGTAACATACCTACTTAACAAAATTACATTTAATAATGACTACAATAGAGATGTTAATGTATGTTCATTTTATTAAAATTGTCTATATTTTACTTGAATATGTTTTAAAATATATGTATTATCGTTTCAATTATTTATAATTATCTTTTATCATTTAACTAATACCCATATGAAATTCTGCAGCTTATATATTTAGAGATCATTTCTTCTAAAATGTTAGAGCTACTGATGTATTCAATCTAAATTTACTAATTAAATAAAAAACCTACATCCAAATGTTCATTTGTGCAGGACTATACTGGTAATAGATGCCCCCCCATTTAAAGAAATGGGGAGGCCTCCGAGATTTTGATTGGCCCCTCTTCATTCCCAGTCAGATTCAATTAAATAGTAGAATAAATGTGGCTGTTAGCCGACATGTATCTCACCAATAGTGCAACAACGTCACTTATGCAAATGATATCATTTTCAGAAAAGGTTTTACTACACAAGTCACAATAATGCACCACGTAAACACGTACATAAGCAGTTTTTTCTTATTCTCAGATAAATTTTGACAAAGATTGCACAAGTGACGTTGCATCGGAGGTTGTACACAGACAGACAGTTTAAAGCAAAAATGTCCAGTATGGTCTCAAAATAAACATGCACCAACTCTTATTTCAACTTATAATAATATATTATGTACTTCCAAAACTATTACATGATAAAGATATACTGTTCTCAATATTTAAGTTGTCTTTTGTCCCCGAGAAATAAATGGTTATTGATTGTCATGGAGTAGTTATATGACATAATTAATCATCCATTACATTCATTGTTATAGGATCTAGATAGCTGATAAACATACTGCATTCTTAGAGAATGAAACAAATTATAGTGCACAAGCACCTTTATTTAACAATCTCACGAAGAGTAGCATTTAGATGGGACACAATCATCTGTCATCATCATTATTCATTGACGGACCACCATTCTATTTTCTAAATGTCAGTGAGTCTGTCTTTTGTTCTTTATCCAAACCATAAGCCAGCTTCGTGTAAACAGGTTCTAAAGAGTTTGCAACATATGTATAGTAGGATTTTGCAGTGATTCATCATGCAGTTTAGTAGTTTCACACCAAGCACCAGGTTCCACTTCCATGTCCATTGCCGAGCGCCTCTGGTGAGCACACAGGGAATCTCCAGCGGGGCACGGCGATTAAGCTCAAAAGCCTGAAAACATAAAGCAAATTAAAAAATCACTTTTATTTCAGCTTGGACACAATCAGCAATGGGAGATAGTGAACCATCGTCACCAACAAGTACCAATGGTAAGTTGGAGTTGTAGAAAGACTGAAGAAAGAATCACAAACATTCCACAATAAACCATAACCACAATTTACTTGCTCGAACTGCAGAGATGGCAGGTGTGTAACTTCTTGGTCATAGATTTAGGAATTTAGGATCGGATTACAGATTTGATTTCTATTTTGTACAAGCTGTCCCGGCGAACTTTGTTCCCGCCTAAAATTAAGAAAGAAAACATTTTAAATCAGCCGTTTTTTAATTTTAGGCAAACAACCGATAACGGTAGGCCTGGATTGGTAATGGGCTTTCCGCCTATTATGTGGGCCTACAAATTTACTGGCAAAATTTGGGCGTGTAAGTCACCTCTGCCTACTTCCTCGGGATATTGGCATGATTTTTTTTTTGTCTGTGGTAATGATGACCAATACATACACATTTTGATATTCTGACATAAGTGGCAAATGTGACGTGTGACATTTGACAGGAAGTGCGTGGCAAGCACGTGCCACACTTTGTCGCTCAACATTCACATTTCCTATCCATCAATACGTAAAACCTACTTATTTAAAAAAATAAAAATAATTTGTGAATGCGATAAGTAAAGTTAAAGACTTCAGTATTAACTTCATTTATAAGTGTATAACCCCAAAAATGGCCTTGTTACCTTGTTAACCGCTGGCAATAACTATTCAAAACTAAAATAAACAGTTACTCCACACATCAACATAGTGATCGATCACATGACATAAATCATAATAACAACTAAATTACACCCTATACTGTTCAATTGGTATCATTACCGATTCATTTACAAGGCATTAGACTTTAGAATGATACTGTAATGATGGGAATGATGGGGAAGATAACATTACAGATACCTACATACTTACATATATGCTGGTCCCAAGTAATTGATGGCAAACCTATTGCCACTGACTTTTACGTTTACCAGAGCCTTGTCTGTTGATCGCAAGTGTAGGTAGGTATACTGGTGTTCACGTAGAACAAACGCTGGGCCAGAGTGGGAGGGGTGTGCTTACGCTTCGGTACTGTCGCTCTTACTCGCTGGTACCGCCGTATAGATCGATAAATCGCGTACAGTGCAGCTTAAAGGTCAGCGTTATTTTTATGTCACACGAGCTATACCAATAGCAGTCGACGTCAACTGGGGCCTCGTAAGATAATATGATATACCTAATAATTAATTGCATTAAATCTGTTGCAACACAAGACATATTTTGTGTTTTATTTAGTTTTATTTAAGTACATGCTAAATGATTCTTAACTAGTAGATTGAATAGCGTGGGTCGTAAAATTGCTACAATAGAACTATTGTTATTGAACATGTAAGGTTACATGAATGTTAACTACTGACTGCAAGCGTCTAAAGTGAGGTTAGGTTACAGATAAAAGAATACATAAACTAGTTCAGTCTATTGTAGTTGTACATTCTCTTTCAAGGCATTATCTCTTTTTAATACACACATGATTAAAATTACGCCTATGTCCCCAAGGGGAAGCCAGAGGTGAATTGCACACCTACAGTTTGCCAGTAGATTTGGTAATCCCACGTAATACGGCTCAAACTTATTTTCTTTACCGGGCACTATACTCGTAGAATATCCATAATCAATCTGTAATTCAAACCAAAATTCCAACAAGGACAGATGTTACATACATATAAATAGAATCTCTGGGGAGTCTGAGCACTACAATGTAATGTTTTTTTTAATACTAAAATTTAATGTCTGCTAATTTTCATCGGAAGACGAGTTATGTAATTGTTATGATTTTTTAATATCTTTACAGAATCTGAGTGCTTGTCACCAAGTCCACCAACAAACTTGTACTACCAAGACGATGCCCCAAGTGCTGTCTTACATGACTTCGAACCCTTTGACCTTGAGACATGGTGGGGAAAGAGACTTTTCCAAAACATCACAAATTCCCTCTAAGTTTCATATGCCCATTTTGTATATTATACAGGATATAAATCCTGTACATACGAGTGAACATGAATGTTGGCGGTAGCATAAGTCACAATCATCTGTAGTTTACTAAATTTTTTATAATAGACAATGTCTACATTCGAACCTTAGGTCCAATTGTCTTAAAAAAAAATTGACAACCTAACCTAAAAATTACAAATGTGTCATTAAAGTTCTAAATTATACATAAGACACTATAGTCTTATTATAATAAAATTTTAACAAGATACATATCAGTATTTTTATATCAAAAATTGTATTGTTGTAATTACCCACAGCTATAACAATGGATGTTAGAAAGAGATGACCGTTTATTTTTTGCAGTTCCAATGCACCAGCAACAAAAACCAAACATAGAAGCGTGCGAAAAAGATAGCGCTCTACGCAACTGAAACTATCTCATTCTAACTTTTATTGCATATTATACATTTGGGTAGTTTTAAATTAGTAAAATAAATTAAGTAATCTACAGTTGATTGTGGATCTCAGTAGTCATAAACATAAGTGAAATTTTCCAAAAGTTTTGCATTGTTTTTGCGAACCATAGATAAGTTGGTTCAAAGACACCTCGTTTTATGATGTTTTATTACCCAAAAATACATTATTAATTATCGTTGACTATTTGTAAAGTCGATAGTTTTTGTCGCAGTTTTTATCGAATGTCGACTGGCTGGTATCGAACCAACCACCCATCCTTCCTTAACAGGTACTACTTGAGTAGAACGAAAACATTAAAAACACAATTAAATTAATTAATTGTAAACATTGTTATTTATTTATCAGTAGGTAATATTAATATCACTATTTAATAAATAAAAATAAAAAATATAATGTGTCTATGGCCTTCGTTATCTATGCTGCGAACCAATATTCTTTAAGATTGTAGTGTTATATGTATATGAATTTAATAGTTGTTGATTTTTGAACTACGCTTGTCGCCCTACGGTTAGCAATTGGAGTATTTACCTTACCACAAAATCGGAATTATATACCAAAGAATCATGTGCACATTATAAAAACTTATTTTGCCAAAAGTATATGAGCCAAATTATTCGTTATACGTCAAGATGTCCGACTATGTTTTAAACTAAAACCTCCTTGTTTAGATGTGGAAGTCATAGATTTTAAAAATAACACTTTAAGGATATTGAGTCTTATTTGTTCCTATGATAATAGTACCAACAATTTTACATGTGCCTAAATAAAGCAATATGTAGTATTAATTGCTATTCATAAATAAAGAATATAACATGCGCGTGTTAATTTAAAAATATTTCCAAATTGTTATTGTATTTTTAGCAAAATATATATTAGGTATACTGGTAAAAACGCTGGGCGAGAGTGGGACGGATAGTGCTGTTACTGCCATATAGATCGATAAATCGCCAACAGCTAGATCAGTGAACTTTTTATGTGATGCGAGGTATAATCTTTAAAATAAGTGGAACAGTAGCGCCAAGTACATTTGTGCTAATTTTTTCCTGGTCGGTAAGCATATTATCGTGAACTGGCCACGTGACTTAATTTATGGTCGGACACTATTAATCAAAATAAAGTGACTCGTTAATTAAAATATATATTTTGTGACGAAAACGTCACAAAACATAGTTTTTATTTGTTTTTATAAAGCGTCACAATTGAAAAAATAATCTTTTATATAAATCTAATCTTTTATATTAAATATCTCCAGCATGAGATAATTTTCCACCCGTGCCTTATGTGTCAATTTGATTATGTAAACACATAGTTCATTTCGTTTTTTATAATTGCTTTTGTATGTTAATTCTTTTATTACTTTTTATCAGAAAAAGTGTCTATTAATTGACTGTTAATAGCAGCTAATAAATAAAGCTGGACTTTTTACTTAAATAATAGTTGTTGTGATGGTTTTTATAGTTATGTTAATATTTTACAGTTGTTAAATAACAAAACTAGTTCCTCTTATGACAGTGTTATTAAAATTGTTATTTACTGTTAATACTGTACCATTCAATGTTTGTTTTTGTTACTCAGCTATAAAGGCTGTAGGCTAAAATATGTCTTCCATGAAAATTTTACAGAAAAAAAACCATTAATAATCATGTATTTTATATATTTGCCATGTAGATATATCCAAGTTATATATTTGCAAATTCTTTGTAATATTCGTTTTTATATTCTTTGTATTATATACAAGAATTTTTTTTAAATTTATACGAAAAAGAACATGAATTTTAATTGAATGCAATTTGTATGTTCTACTGCAGTGATTATGATTGATAATTAGATATGCTAATAGATTAGTGTATGCTAAAAACCTTAAGACATTATTGTCTTAATATTGAGTTATTTGCTTTTGGGACATTGTAATTTTATTGCTGCTTCTAAAATGTACAAAATGTGTACAGCACGCCACGCAATATATAAAGCAATAAACAAATTCGACGAATGTAGTGAATAAATTTCAACTTTTTAGATGGAATATTTGCGTCGTTGTTGTTATAATAACGCAGGAGAATATTTTTAGACTGATTTAGTTATTAAAACGTTATGCTTTTTGTTGTAGTTAAATAAATCATCTGATAAATTATTTGAGTTTTATTGCCTATCATCAAACATACATACATACATACGGTCACGCCTCTTTCCCATTGGGGTTGACAGAGACTGGAATTCCACTTGCTACGATCCTGGCATACTTCGCTTTCGCTTCTTCCACTTTCATAACTATCTTCATGCACGCTCTCCGGTTCTGGGTACTCTTGACCTGGCCTTTGGTCAAAACATCTCCTATTTGGTCGAAGTACGTTCGCCTAGGTCGACCATTACCTGCCTGTCCATTCACGCCTGCCTTATGTATCTTTTTCGTCAATCTTCTTTCATCCATCCTTCCTACGTGCCCAAACCATCTTCGGCGTGTGTTTGCGCATCGGTACTCTCGATCTTACTTGTTGTTGGTACCAATAAATTATTCAATAAGTTACCCAGTAGTATAAAAGAGTGTGTCTTATTTGTTTTCAACAACGTCTAAAAATAACTACTTCATGACAAATGTTACTATAGTGTAAAAGATTTCATACAAGATAAATTATAGTGAAATTAATATGTATACCTATGTATTTAGCTGAATTTGACATTAAGTATATTTGAAAATTTTAATAGTGTGTTTAATACGATTAAATTACTCTAATGATTGTTAAACTTGACCTAACTTACTGACATAAACTTGACTTTGTATAACTATAATTTGACATAATAGCCATTGACATTTATATCTAATAATATTGTATAATTTTAATTTCTTCTTGTTATTTTGATTGTATTTTTGACATTCTTGATATTTGTGATATTATTGATATTTTTGTCATTGAAACTAAAATTTGCATGTCTTTTCTAGGCTATAAAGCAGCGCACTATAAAACTGTTTTGGACACCTGTACTACACCTGTTTTGTGCAAATAAATATAATAATATAATACTTATGTACCTACTTACTTACTTACCGTCATATATACAGATCGATAAATCGTTGACTGCTCAGCTTGAAGGACAGCGTTGTTTTTATGTGACGCGAGGTCTATATACCTACTTGTGTCTATGCTTGTCTAAACGTCAAAGGCAAAGGTATTAAAAAAACTTAATGCCAATTTTGTCGACACATTTACCTAGTTTTTATAATTACAATGAAAATAATTAATAATCATTGTACAATACAGGGAGTGAATGGAAGCAATGATCTATTTTCTTCCAATAATGTCAAATGTTTTGAAATAAACAACTTTCCTGTAAGTTATGTTACATTTTGTAGATACTTTGCCTGGTTTTGTTGGGACAAGAGTACATACCATACATACTATGAACCTTTAGGGCTCTATTCTATTATGCACGTGGGACGTCACATGTATAAGTTGCACAAACCTGTAATACAAGTGGTAAGTAGGTATGTATATACTTATAATCACGCCTCTTTCCTACCGGGGTAGGCCTCTGCCTCCGTGGTCTCTACCACGGATTTCCACTTGCTACGATCCTAGCATACTTCCATTATTCTCTTCATGCTTGCTCTCCGGTTTCGGGTACATTTAACCTGGCACATTAACCTGGTACATTCAAGACATTGCGATTAGTTCGCCATAAGTCCGCCTAGGTCGACCCTTGCTAACTTGTCCATTCACACTCGCTTCATATATCTGCTTTTTCAGTCTACTATCATCCATCCTGTCTATATGACCGGAGATATAATATTGTAGGTACATTTGCAACTTGTAGAAAACTTACGCCGACGGTGGCGTGATCCTATGCCTCGTTTACAAAACCAACATACTAGTTTGTTCACGTTGGTGTACTCGCCATCTCGCTACAAAACTTGCTAGACTTGCATAATGAAATAGCGTCTTTAGGTAGATTTGAATGCGTTTAGATGTAGATGATAAACTAGTATGAAATCGCAACAACGCAGCGCAACCTTGTGTTTATTGAGGTGTAATCGATTATTTCTTACTTTTATAACCTACGTTATCGAGAAGTTTTATTACCCGACTGACCCAAATACGAGAAAATGTTTATGTTATTCACCTCACCATATCATTAGATATTGTACCTACTAGTAATAGCTTTTTACACTATTTGTTTTTACAATATACGCATTTTTGCAATATACAATAGACGCACTCGAACTAAAGCACCTGTTCACATTTATTGGCCGATTCTTGAATAGGTATACCATTTTTTGTAAGTATTTACAAAAAAATAAAGCAATTTCTCTGAGGGTTCGGTATAAATTTGTTTTACTTACGACTACGCTTTGGGCCCATGGACCAATGAATGGTTAGCAGACTCACTGGCTGATTTAAGAATCCGCCGATGAAAGTAAACAGTGCTTCATTCGTAACGTCTTGCTTAATGGAATAGCCCCAATTAATCGAAGATATCTAAGGGTCTTTTCATGACGCACTAGGAGGTATTTCTAGTGGCATCTGGTACTACGGTACCAGAGACGCCCGGCCGCCCAAGGCCGGGACTTAAAAAAGGGTCTTTTCTTTCAACTTTTCATACAAGCGGTTTGCGAGAATGAAGTTGTTGATATAATCTATCATCATCATAGGTCATATCAAAATGGCTCTGAATATTGACACAGAAACGCGCCTCCTCGACGAATTCGCGACGTGTCTTGAATCTTGAGAATGCTTGCAAACCGATATCACTAGTATGATATGGCTATGAATTAGGTCTGTGCGATCTATCTTTCAAGTATGCCAATACTTGAAAGATAGACTTGTACCTACTTTATATATTCTGTGGTATTGGTGCGACATCAGAGCCATCTATCACGAATTCTTCGAATTACGCCGGTCAACTACCAATATTGCAACGATTATGAAGCTTGAAACACACTGGTCCTTCACATACGACGTATGCCACGCAACGTGGGAAACAGCGACACACTGGTCCTGGCGTTTACGTTATCTACGCGCTATGACACTTTAAACGTGTGTGACAGCGTCGTACGCGTGGGATAAGATGGCATGGAAACACTAGAATCTGGCGCGGTGACGCGTAAGACAGTGTGGTGAATGACCAGTGTGTTGTCACCATACAAATTGTATAGCCCAGATCCGGTTCAGATGTGTGTTATACGTCGCACGTGAAGGACGAGTTGGCCCGTACTTTTAAGCTCTACAACGTAGTAGGTATATCTTCTTAGTCTGTGGCTCTACACTTATTGGCAGATTCCAGAATATGTCGTCAATTGCCAGAATCTCGCAACTGATAGGTAACTAAACACGCCTTTATCGCAATAAACTTTACAGTTAAATGGACATCAAAAAAACTTCGCCAACGGCATTCGAAATCTTCAAAAGACATTGGGATCTCTCGAACGTAGCTTCAATAAGACCAGCAAGTGTGAGAACAAATTACTGCAATGCAAGAACACACATAACCACATACATAACGATAAATGTTGGAATAATGAGCCAATAAAGCGAAAACGTAGTAAATATTCCCCTACACCTAGCAGTAGTAAGTATTGCCATATACACACACACACACACGTAAGACATAAAAACCCGCCTTTTTCTCGACGGTATTTGCACAGGGCCAGAGCACTCATACATAACAACCACCAGTCAATTTTACTCATGACGCCATCTAGCGGTCGTCGTATGTCACTTTTCAACAAATCAAAAGAAATCTTCATTGGCGCTAGTTTGTATGTGTATATTAATATTTCAGTAGGTAACTGCTAATGTAAGCAAGGTTCACCCCCTGACGGCATATTATATGCCTCCATTTCGGCCTTTCGTCATTTAATTATTCGTCCCACGTAATAGAGGTGAGCCTATTGCTTGCAAGTAGACGTTGTGATATTATTGTGTTATATTTTTGCTAGGCACTACGAATTCGAAGAGTGATGTACATTATGTAGAAACAGAGCCAAGTTCCACAAATAACCTTAAAATTAAATGTCTACAATATCAGTAAGTTTACCATATTTGTTGTATTCATGGTATATTAAATGATTAGGTAGATACGTACTGCGTAGTGTACCTATGTCATCATCATCAGCCTCTCCAAATCGTTTCCAGTGTGACCGTTCCATTGCCACCTAATGCATAGAACGTTTCATACCTACGCTGCACGTATTCCTACCTACTCGTGTTTTGGGATTCTACCTCCTTTTAGGGATCCGTACCCAAAGGGTAAAACGGGAACCCTATTACTGAGACTTCGCTGTCCGTCCGTCCGTCTGAATCTCATGAACCGTGATAGGTATTAAGAAAGTTAAAATTTTCACAGATAATATATTTCTATTGCCTCCATAACAACAAATACTAAAAAACAAAATATAATGAATATTTAAGGGGGTTCCCATACAAACGTGATTTCTTTTCCTTTTTGGTACGGAACTCTTTGTGCGTGAGTCCGACTCGCACGTTTTAAACGGGCGATAATATACTTTCCTCGTCACCCTGTCGCTTCCTTAACCTATCATCGAGGTGAGCCTAGCGGGCTCATACCAACAAACCCGAGCATTCCCTTAAAGGAAATCCTTAGGACTTAGCCGTGTCGCGTCCGAATCCGCCAATTAGATCAATCAGGTTCTCGCGATAATTCGTATGCCACACAATTTTCTCTTTTTGTGGTTGCTTCACGTTGAATTACGCCTTGCCCTTTCTTCTTCCCTTTAGACTTGAAGACCTATCAAATCGTTATGAAACTCTACTACAAGCTTACGAAGACCAATGCAGTGTGTTAACAGTTAGCGACATGAAGTTAGCTCAGTGGCGCCAAACTGCGGCAATAACTCATGCGCACCTTGAGCATGCGCACATGGAACTACTAACCATTGGGGAGAAGTATCTGGCATTGAAATTCAAGAGACATACGCTAGTACGTTGTGTTGTATTCTTCTTCTTCTGGTGCCATCTTCTCAATGGATCATCCTGGCAATTTGGACCTTTGACACGGCAGCTCTGAAGAGGGACCGGGTGCTCTTGTTGTACCACTGGCATAGGTTCTTTAGCCAGGATATTCTTCTTCTTCCAACACTGCGTTTCCTCTGTATCTGTCCCTAAATTATTATTTGTAAAAACTGGTATTTGGGGTATAAGTAGATTTAATTTGTAGGTAAATATGCGCAATGTAGTATATGTAGATATACTAGAATTCCCGTTGTAGGTACCTACGTATAGTTTTTATTCTTATATCTGTATTCTTATGTATCACGTTAGTATTGTATATACTTAACAAAGATTCTGGCTAAAGGTTGGCGTAGGTACCTACGTAAAATATGCGACGGATTAGTGACTAGGCCCTTTGGAGAAACAGTTGACGTAGTTACAATGTCCTACTGTTATTTAAAAACAAAAAATCTTTGGATTCCCCTCATAATGCTTTAGATCAGAGACAGTTTAGTAGGACTGACTCCTCAATATTTTGACAACAATATTAAATCAAAAGTAGATTCCTTCCAGAAGGCCGAGCACGATGACCGAGTAGCCCGTTTGAAGAGCACCCTCCATGACGTGGTGGAAGTGACAGCGCGGGAACAACTAAGATTCGACGCGACACTCTCTTACTGCCTGTCTAACGAACACTGTTCTGATGCTGCACTATTGTTGTATGAAGTGAGTTTTGATTCAGCTCCTATACCCTGTATCTCAATGGTTTCCAAGTTTATCCGATGGGGTCTACAGAGGCATTTATTCCGGCCACATTTTGGCAGTCATTTTGTCCCACATAGATAATAGGTTCCAGGAAGATGAATAAAAATGACACATGTCAATTGTACCGATATTATTCATTCGACGCTAGATGTCGCTATTAACAAATTCATCCAAAGCGGGCCTATTTTTGTGTTTATTTTGATATCTTTAAAAAACTTTAGAAACACACACGAAACCACATCACGTATTTATCCTCGTAGGGGAAGAGCAGAGGTGTTAAATAGCGCCTATATTTCGCCGATAATTCTGTTAGTACACGTAATTTTGGAGCGAGCCTACTGTCATATCCCGGCACTTTTTTTTTTTGTTACAGATACGTAAATGTAACCTTCTATTTTTGGAAAATATGCAATTAAAAACCGTTATTGAAGAACTGCTTCCTGGTTATTGGAAGAAATGTTAGAATTGCCGTAAGTTTGATATGTGATAATTCTTAGATGTTAAATATATATTAATAAAAAGTCAATAAATTATAACGTCCAATTTTATTTTAACGTAGCACATGCCTGAGCTCTGCCCTTCCCCCAATTTCCTCCAGAATCCTCCTATACATATTAGAGACTATTACATCAAAAGTAGTTTATGAAATTGCATAAAAAAAGGGAATTAAACAGGAGTAGGTTTTAAAAAAAACGATTAAGTTATCAACAATAAATCATTGGTTGAGAGAGTCGATCGACAAAAGTCGATTAAATTAAAGAAAGACAGTTGCTATACAATTAAAACTTCATAAGTCAAATAAAATATGATTTATTTATAATATGTTAGAATATGATTATTTGATATAATGTATAAATATGATTTATAAGAAATCACTACATTAATGAAACATTGATTTTATTGTAAATATACGACATATACGTATCTAAAAATATTAAATCACTATCCAAATTGATCCAAAATCGGGCACAACTTTGGCCATTTTACCTAATATAGGTAGGCACTTACTTATACATGGCGTTACATAATGGGTAGGTAGGTATACGACAAGTAGAAACGGGTGGCCATTTTTATACCCAGCATTTTTTTTGCTTGTTTCGAATTCGGCACATAGCCATAGACATTCTGGGTATGCCACCCGATTTGGTTTGATATACCCATTACACAACCCCATAATTCTTTATTACATAGGTGCTATGAGTATCGACCTAAAATACTAACAATTAAATAAAATGCGTAGGTTTTAATTGCCAGGTTCTTTTCTCTTTGGCTCCACCCATTGCTTTGCAAATCTGGCTATAAATGTAAATTCTTGTGCTGACGTTAATAAGTGTTATTTTATAACCTATATTAATAAATATAATTGAATTTGAGTACATACTCATAAGCATAGGACACAATAAGGTAATTATGATTGATTGAAGTGAATGTCATGGATTAAAGCATATTCAAATATTATACCTACTTTATACCTTCAAGCTTATTTAGTTAATCCCATATTTATTCCATGACACGCTAATAACAAAAATTACCATATGAAAATAGGATACGAAACACTCCAATACTACAAAAACAATCAATAATATCCATAATCTAGAGTATTAGGTATATTTAAAACGTCCTTACAAGTTAATTTACGTTTTAATAAGTCATTTGTAGGTAAGTAGTCTAGTTTAATTGTTTGGATACTGTTAAACATCAATATCACAAAGTAGGTAGATATTCTAATTTTATTACATGGGGCACACTAAAAGTTTTGCACTTCTAGCTAATCGGAACTATTTGAATTTCGAATGTTATATTTTTTTAAACGTTGCAACCTTCTTAGTAATAAAAAAAAACAATTGGCGGGAAATCATTTATCAATTATTTTTTATCACACATCAAAGTTCTACGTATGCAACGAAAATGGAATTAAGTCGAAAAGATTTTAGAGCGATGATTTTTTATGATTTTAAAAGTTGTCTCTCTCCGCAAGACTGTGCCGCTTGTCTTCAAAATGCTTTTGGGAGAGAAGCAACTTGTTTGAGCACCGTGAGGCGATGGTTGGCTGAATTTGAGAGAGGTCGAGTTTCTTTACATGACGAATTTCGTGAAGGGCGGCCTTCAACTGCCGTCAACGAAAATAATGTGGCTACTGTTAAGCGGTTAATTGAAGAAAACCCGCGGATTACCTATGAGACAATTCGAGGACTATTGGCGATTGGTATGAGTCAAATCCAGAAAATTTTACACGAAAAATTTAAAGTTCGGAAACTTTGTTGTTGTTGGATCCCTCATGAACTGACAGCGGAGCAGAAGCGGGCTCGCGTGGAATGGTGCTCACAGATGCTACTGAAGTACGACAACTGCCATTCTAATGCTGTTTATGACATTGTCATAGGAGACGAAACGTGGATTTATTGTTTTGAACCCGAAAAAAAACAGCAATCTTGTGAATGGGTGTTTGAAATTGAGAACAAGCCAACAAAAGTGAGGCAGGCGAGAAACGTTGGTTAAAAATGATCGCGTTTTTTTTCTCAGCTACGGGTCCCATCTGTACAATTCCACTTGAAGATCAAAAGAGTGTTAATGCCGAGTTGTATTCTACCATTTTTTTACCCAGGGTGTTAGAAAAAGTTCGCGAAAGACGACCCAAAAGCCGCATTCTCCTACATCATGACAACGCTTCTTCACACACGGCCAACAAAACAAAGTCATGTTTAGCTTCTGAAAAAATACAACTCGTCACCCATCCTGCGCATAGCCCCGACCTTGCACCCTGTGAATTCTGTATTTTCCCCAAAATCAAAGATTTGATGAGAGGTTTCACTTTTACCAACTCCGAAGAGGCAGTGATAGCGTTCAATCAGCACGTAGAAAACATGCCTTCAGATCTGTGGTCCTCCTGTTTTAAAAAATGGTTCGATCGCATGAAAAATGTTTAAAATGTTAAGGAGAGTATTTTGAAAAGCAATAAACATAATATTTTGGTTTTAACATGTTGTTTTTTTAAGTTACGCAAAACTTATAGTGTGACCTACATATGTCTCTTTGACGACGAAATACCAACTTGAGTGAGAAAACCGTAAGTACCTACCATCGAATATTGTTTCTTCGATAACCTTTCAACTTGTTCAATCGATGGCCATGTCTTGTTACTGCGGTGTGACTTCGATGTAACCTAACGTTTAGCCTATTAGATACGCAATAAGAAACACCGGGTAGTCTGTAATATAACCCTTTCGTTCGATGGGGGCTGGGAGTCGCACCTTAATGGACAAGCCGTAAATGCATTCCACAAGGTAAAAACAGGACTTGGGTTTTTGCGAAGCGCGTGGCTGTCTACCTTTTAGGTTATCTCTGGCGCTGGGCAAAAATCCAGGCCCAAAAGCTAAATTGCAATACCGAACAACGTTTCCTTGTCCCGCCCCGCGAACTAGTTCAGAGTACCTAATTCTTCTGTGCGGGAAAAATCTAGCATTACCTTGACATTGGTGAAATCATGGATGAACATCGATGGAGCCACGTTTTTAAAAAAAGAAGAAGTAGGTAAAAACATTTCTTCCTTGACTCTCCACCGTAAGTAACCTTATCCAAAGTCGCCATACGTATTTTGGAAGTATTTACATCATTTTTACGTTTTTAAGTAAATAGGTACATTTTTTATTATATTTTAGAGCTTTGGATTCGTAACTTAGGTAACTAACATATAATAAGTAAAAGAACTGCTTTAAAGTAAGTTAAGTTAACCAACTGTAAAGTAAATAAAGGAGAATCCTATTCTAACTTAGAATGCAATCGTGCTACAATTTTTTGTCTTTTCATGTAACACAAGAAGTTTATCCATAAAAATGACATCGAAGCCACATACACCACACGTAGATATGGCGGTAAAAAGAAGAAATTTATAGTCTGCGCTGGTATCCAGAATATTTGATTGGCTATGTATGTTCGCCAGTATTTCTCCCTGAACTCTTCATAAATGTCTTCTTTGCCTTCTACCACTGAATTCACTGCGGAGTAAAATTTTAACATGATTATATTGGAACAACAGCAGGCTACATAATCATTCAGTATATTTTTATAGGTAAACTATTACAAAAAACAGTTGTTTCTTTCTATTGATTCTAATACTTGATGCTTATTACCTACATTGAACAATTTATTTAGTGACGTAGTAATATCTGATAAGTACATAATATTTTGTTTCTAATTTAGCGACTCCAGTGCCTAATGGTGAAATATTGTGATTCTGTACCTACCTACTGTTTCTAACATCTATTGCCATATTTGTAATGATTGAATAAATTGAAATTGAAATATTCTGTGATTACACCTGTCAGTTAGTGTAGGTAGAGGTGCATTATAGACCCACATTTTCCCAGTAGATTTGTTGATCCTATACGCAAACCTATCAGCCGTTACCGTAGAAAATCATTTAGGTAACCTACCATTCTGTAATCCAAACCCAGAGTTCCAACTGCCGGGCCCTAGTACCTTCAATCTTTGCAGTCCGTAGGTACCTAGGTAACTTAACCAATATAGTTAAATTCTTTTTTTAGGTAGGTGAATATATTTATTTACAATAAGATTTACAATATACATAATTACATACTAAAAATATTTACATTACAAAATATCGTTTCAAAAATCCTTCGCGTCATTGCCGACTGAGAAGGTTCCCAGAATGTTGGCTGTGTGTTACCACGTTGGATGGCATTATCGTTAGTTAAGTATATTAATTAAGTCATCATCATCCACTAAGGCTTTTCCCAATTCAGTTGGTATCAGCTTTCTAGTCTAACTGCGATGCAGCTGAACTTCAATATTTTCCGTGGCTACTGCCATCAGGATTCAGGACCTCCACAACAATTGTACGATATCGAAGTTTTGTAGTTAGACAGGTCGGATTTAGTTTCAGGGCCCCAAATAGGTCCCGTAACGACTGGCATAGATATTAATGTGACAAACGGAACCAATGGCTTTAAGTATTATAAAGTTAAGACATAATCGCATAAAAGACCTGTTGTCTTTTATGCGATTATTGAGATTGTGGGGGCTCGTGGTCTAGTGGTAACCAACAATGTTAACACATTGCAAAGGTTAAGCAACATCTAGTCAGGCCGGTCTTAGGATGGGTGACCATTGCTTAAGAAACTGAGACCCCTCCGTGCCTCGGAGAGCACGTCAAGCCGTCGGTCCCGGTTGTCATACGAACATCTAGTACAGTCCTATTAGTATTGTAGTTAGGTAGTTGGAGCCCTAAATCAAAAATCCGACCGGTCTAACTACAGAACTTCGATATCGCCCATGGGTTGTGAAGGTCAGATGGCAGTCGCTTCACGGAAAATATCGAAGTTCAGCCAAATCGCAGTTAGACTGGAAAGTCGACCCCAATTCAGTTGGGAAAAGGCTCGGTGAATTATGATTGAGATATATCATACCTCTTTATTACCCGACGTTTCGATGCCTCACGATCAGAATGTCTAAGTAGCTAAATGTCCAATAGCGCAAAACGTCTAATGAGCAGTAAGTCTAATTAGCAAAACGTCTATGTAGTCCCGGAGCAATGAGCGTGTTGAATTTTGTGCTTGAGTATCCAGTCATTTTGAGAAACTGACTATTTGCTAAATAGATGTTCTGCTATACAGACCATCTGATAGTTGGACGTTTTGCTACATAAACGTTTTGCTAATTAGACTTACTGCTCATTAAACGTTTTGCGCTATTGGATATTTAGCTACTTAGACATTCTGATCGTGAGGCGTTTTGATCCTGTTACAAGAGCCGTGGTCACGGATGGACTGACGGCTTTAAGTATGACTTGTAAGTAGGTAGGTACCTAAGTATTTGTACCAGTTAGGTAGGTATCTGTTAGGTTCTAGATGCTCTGCTTAGTTAAGCCTAGTTCGCATTAGGCTAGTAATTTAGAAGAGTAGCGAGTAATTAAGTAGCTAAATATGTGCGAACTACAAAAATTTGGTCGAGTAATTTAGTAAATGATTTAGTCGAGTCAATCCATTTTATAATACATACATAAACAAGTCCGAACCTGTTGATTAGTCGAGTTCATTAGTGGCCCCCACCACTCACTTGTGTACTGTACAAAACAGTAATGCGAACGATTTCTGTGTAGTAGCGAGTAGTTTAGCCACTAAATTACAAGCTACTCTACTAAATTACTAAAGCAGTGCGAACTAGGCTTTACGGCGTTGTGTGCTAATTTCCTGTAGATTCTTCATGAACTAAAAGCCAAAATGACATTCTTACCGATATAGAACGCAGCCAGGAGACTAGGCGTCATAAAACCTTGATCAGCGACTAGTTTCGTCACCACCGCTCTGACACCAGCACCTGGGAACTTGTTGTCTAGGAATCTGTAGCTAGAGAAATAAATAAAGATACATTAAAATCATCATCTTCTGGTTTATATTGTATGACTACTCGTAATATTACTAAACCTAATCCCAAATAGATTGATATAAAAGGTGGACACCGAAGTAACAAATGTGTCAAACAAACTGTCTCTGCGGGGTGGGGTGGGCGGCGAGGTCACAGACTTTCCTGATCTGTGGCGAGGTCGCGCTCATTTTGTGAGCTTTCTTTCTTCTTTCTTTCTAATAAGTTTGCCATTCAGAGAAGCAACGGCTGTACCTACTTATTTTAATGTTATAATACATACCAGTAGTAAAGGGCTGGTGCGTAAACAGTGCTACCTACCGCGGCCAACCTGGCAGTGTCTTTCAAATTATATTCTGGTTTCTCTAAGCCATCCTGTAAATTAAAACAGTAGGTAGGTCATATCTACAATTTTTACCTTTACTACCGTTTAACTTAACCCAAAATGTACTACTTACCGTACCAGCTACCTAATTAACTTATAGTCCGGTGAATTTAGACCAAAAAATGAGAGTGAAGGTGCATAAAGTTCCAACAAGCTGAAAATCAGTAAAATTGTTCAGAACATAATTATAAATAGAATTTAAAAGTTCCCCATCATCCCAGAAATATCTCAGAAACGGTGGCTCGTAGGAAAAAAGTATTGATACATTTTTATAGATAATTTTAAGATCTACAATTTTTGTCTAGGATACTTTTATGATAAAACTTACCGTTTTGCTGAAAATTGCGAAAAAGTCATTTTTTAGACCTTTGACCTCGAATATTTTTTTTCCACACACGGGAATGATGGGGAACTTTTAAATTTTATTTATAATTATGTCCTGAGCAATTTTACTGATTTTCAGCTTGTTGGGACTTTATATAAGCATAGCATAATACTAACATAGATATAAGTAATATTGTTACTAACAAAATGAGTCTTAGTTACTTAAATAAATAAAGTAAATTATTATTATTATTATTTATGCACCTTCGAATGTCTAAATTGACCGGACTATTAAGTAGGTACGTATTATTACGTTTATATGCATATTATTATCTAAGTAGGTACTCAATATGTAATGCATAGGTAATGCGCTAAAACCCAGGTTCAAAATCAAGCGTAGATATTTATGCTATTATTATTATATGCATATAGTTAGGTGTTTAATGCCCACGCAATATACATAATTTAATACAAACACTACCTTAAAATAACTCCGACACCAAAATAGTCACAAAGAATAAACAAACCGGCAAAGTTATTCCTGTCATTATGACGTAATTGGACATATATAGCAATCGATAAATTCGAACGACAACGACAGAGGTAGCGTGGCCGAGCGGTCTAAGGCGCTGGTTTAAGGCACCAGTCTCTTCGGAGGCGTGGGTTCGAATCCCACCGCT
The DNA here is from genome assembly GCA_963556515.1 of Nudaria mundana. Classification (NCBI taxonomy): domain Eukaryota; kingdom Metazoa; phylum Arthropoda; class Insecta; order Lepidoptera; family Erebidae; genus Nudaria; species Nudaria mundana. The sequence continues at coordinate 13,902,222 of OY748304.1, forward strand.
GCCATAATCTTTTTGGTCTTTTTTTATTATTTACAATTTTTTTTAACCAAAAATTTTGGTTATTAGGTAGTTACTTACATTTCGATATCGGTATCTTTTAAATGTTTGTTGTGACAAATCGGCGGCTACGTAGAATGTTGCGTACACAGTCGTATTTGTGAGTATTGGATGTGTCTTGAGCGACCTCCGAAACGCCTCTTTTAAAAATGATAGCATAATGGTCTACTCTTCCTGAAAAATAAAACAAAGTTATATTAGATAGACGTCTTTTGTGGATCGGCAGGTTACTTCTTAATCTAATTTGTAATGCTTAATCGATGCTTCTCAGGACCAGAAATCTGGCATTTCTGGCCCAAAGAATAAGTGTCGCCATCCAACGTGGCAAAACTGCCAGTATTCTGCGAACCTTCCCAGTCAGCAATGACGCGGAGGATTTTTTAAACGATATTTTGTCATGTAAATATTTTTAGTATATATTATAATTATGTATATTGTAATTCTTATTGTATATTTGTAGATAAGGTACTTACTAATAAAGTAAGTAATAAATATAATAGGTAATAAGACACTGCCTAGGTCAAGGCTTTTTTTTTTCTTTTTTTTAGCGCTGCCGCTTTTACGTCTATTGTCGGGCGTCTCTGGTATACACCAGAAGGTATTTCCAGTTGCGCCCGGCTGTGTAAGTGCACCTAAGTATAACGAACACAGAGTAAAATAAAATAACGACTACCTATTAATGTATTGTGTTACTCCGACCTATTATCACAAGGTCACGGATATAGTAGTACATACTTCTAAGTGTAGTAACTTCTAAGTCCTTATATACGAGGTCAGTTACACTTCATTACTGTGCGATAAATATATGTAAGGTCAGTATCTAATCATGCTAATAGCACAGTCGAAAGAATCAACTCTGCGGAGGCGGCAAGGAACAGCCGCGGTACCGGTCAGCTCGCTGGCAAACCGGCCCTTTGGTACGGTATGTTTCAGTGGGAATTTGGTACAAGGAAATTATTCCAATTAATCGATTTCTAATACATGTGTTAAAGTATACTATACTGAAATACTGAAACTAAATAACACATCGCTGTGCTACAATATAGAAATTTACAAATAAACAGTACCTAATTCTCTCTTGACAACATACACTGTAAGCTTAGGTATATGGAATGTTATGTATTGCTAACGTACAGAACAGTGACATGCTATATACTATTTATTCAGTTCCTTTGGCGCACTATACATATTTTCAGAGCCAACTAGAATCACATCACATTCTGCAACATGTCTAGATAATATATTTTGCAACTGTGAACTCCTGACAAAGGAGGTATTAAGTAACTTCAAATCTGACCATCTGGGGCAGAAGGTCGTATTTCCCATCAATATCACGGCTAAAGGAAATACAATTTCATGTAGGCCAATGAGTATCTATCGCCTAGAACGATTTAATGAAAGCGTTTCTGCAAAAGTTGCCAGTATTCACTTTAACCAGGTTGATCCAAACAACTTATATGTATGAGTCCTTGTTTAATACAATTAAAGCTGAGTTCGACAATATATTTAAATCAAGAACAAAACCAAGGCAGCGCTTGTACAGACTTTAATTTTCCCAATTATAGACTATGGTGATGTATGCTATATCGGCCTGAATGCAGATCTGCTCAACAAACTTGACCGCCTTCTCAACTATTGCATTCGATTCGTCTATTGTCTTCGCAAGTATGATCATGTCTCAGCATATCGTACAGAACTGGGCTGGTTGGCAATACGTCAACGGCACAGTCTACATGCTGTCACAACTCTTTTCTCTCTTCTTCATTCTCCCTATGCTCCCACCTACTTAACACCTCACTTTCAACTACTATGCGATACCCACAGTAAAAACCTACGTTCCTCTAACAACCGCCTCCTTCTCTGTCCTAATCACAATTCGGCCCTTGTTCATTCCTCATTTTTTGTCCAAGCCATTCTCCTTTGGAATGTACTTCCTCCCGAGGTCAGGTTATGCAATACCCATCCCACTTTCAAGAAAAAAGTCCGCCAGATTTACATCAACGCACAGGCAAACCGACTTACTTATACTTTGTAGTTTATACAAATAGAAATATATATTTTATTACTTATAGTAGATATATATTTATCTATTAAGTATTTATTATATGTAATTTATATACCTATATGTGTATTTAGTGTTGTATTTATTTGTACCATCTCACTCTCCTAATAAGAATGAGCACCTAGCTGAGCATTATTTCTGTATCACCTCAAGGTTGACTGGTAGAAAATGCCTAAAGGCATTAAGTCCGCCATTGTACGTGTTTGTGCAAAAAGTTTAAATAAATAAATAAATAAATAAACATTTAATAAAAATAGAAACCTCCAGTTCTGTGACTGGGCAACCACTGGCATCTACAAAAGTAGAACTAAGATCTATGAATTATATGGTATGAAGCAATATAATTCTAATCCTGCTTTTATTCAGTATGTTAAAGATTATTCCAAAACTTTCAGAAAAGCGTGTGTTGCTGCCAAGTCATTATATTTGAGTAACAAGATTAAACAGTTCAACAATAAAGTCAAAATGACTTGGAATATAATTAATGCTGAAACCGGTCGCCTAAAGCCCCGTGACAATGACTTTGAATTAATTATTGATAATAAAGTCATTAACAAAGAACCAGATGTAGCACAAACCTATGTCTATGTCTATAAAAAAATATTTTTTTATAGACATACCCGAGAATATAACTAGCTCCATGAATTCTTGCCCAGTTAAAGCTTAACGTCTGCTGGAGAGCGGCGTGAATCAGTGTCATGTCTCATTTAGCTTTGAATATGTAAACCCCAATGATATTATAAAAGATTTACAATATACAAAATAAACATAATTATAGACTAAATATATTTACATTACAAAATATCGTTTAAAAAATCCTCCGCGTCAATGCCGACTGGGAAGGTTCCCAGAATGCTGGCTGTGTTGCCACGTTGGATGGCGATATTTATTCTTTGGGCCAGAAAATAGCCAGCCTTCTGGTACTGAGAAGCATCGATTAGGCGTTTAGCAATGTTTCTATAAAGGCGGCGAGCACTCGGACCCCATGACCCCAGTGTCTCAACCCCAAACGGCTCAAATATCACCTGCTAGGTTAGCATATTTACGCCGTTTAAGGTCTTCAGCCGATGCAGCAGCAGCGCCGGCACATCCGGATGTGCTTGGAAGGTGTGAAGGTGCTAAGGTGTCAACGCATGTAGCGTCCCACACCAAAGGCCTTCCCATCTTCCACGATAGCAACGACATACCGTCCGGTCTCTTTCCATCGCTTCGTGCTAAACCATTTGGTTCACGTACGGCCGGAAAACCTGCGGTGGAAAGAGCCCTACGAATTATGTCGTTTAGAATAGCGTGCCCAGGTATACGACCTGTGCTTCTGCTACAAGAAAGGCCATGGTGTCCCAGATTATCGACGGCTACTCCAGCCGAAGGCAAGTGGCAATGCGGAAGGTTGTGTCGTCCAACATTGTACCGATGTTGGGCTATGGGAGCGCCTGGATCCATAACCCTGACTCCTATTCTCCAACAGCTAGTAGGCGTACACGCTCTGAAATATTGACAGAAGTGTCAATTAGTGTATTAATTCTCAATTTACAGAGCGGTGAATCCCACAGCAGGTCAGTGTCGGGGCAAGACATCCTCCAAGCATTTATGGCATCGGTCTTGCATCCCACCTCGGAATCAATCAGTGTATTTGACAAAATTTTCCTGACTAATTCTTCGGTGCTATGGACCGATGACAGAAATGCTGGCAGACTGACATCTGTGACTCTACGAATACCTAGCCCGCCCAAGCGAACTGGAAGAGACGCTTGGACCCAGGCCCGGTCATTAATATTTACATTTCAAATTTTACACAAAGAATATTGTATTAAGTTGTGTCTTGTGTCTTCCCAAAATTTCTACATTTTTCCAAAATTGTCCTGTACGGAGGGCATGTGTAAATTTGGGTACGAAAAGACAAAACGAAGAATAGTGAAAGCTGAATGAATGAATACTGATATTACATAGACTATCAATAACCTGATCTAAATTTTGAATTTTTTCCTCGATAATAGTGGAAAAGCCATCTTCTAACTTCGGGGACACTAGGAGGCGTAAAGAAGTTTTGTCCAAAACTTTTATGTTTTTGGGCCAAACAGTTGAATTTGGAGATTGTTGTTAATTTATCTGTGTTTTCAGATATAAAAATCTCACATTTATTCGGGTTCAGTTCTAAGCCAATTGACTGAAACTCGTTCTTTATTAGGGCTAAATCTTGTAAAACTGTCTCTACTTTTCCCCCTAAAAGTATGTTAAGTCGCTTAACTCAAAAAAGGCAGCTGGCTTGTTGGGTATTTCTGTAAAATTGCTTCAGTCCATTATTGTGAATATATCTCCACATCTAGCTGCAATATTTAATAAATGTGTCAATAGTGGAGTGTTCCTGATCTCATTAAATACAGTAAAGTGATACCTCTATTTACTGGATCAAAAAGCGGCCCTGGTTATTATAGACCAATTTCAATACTATCTGCCATTAGTAAAATTTTTGAAAAAATTATATTGCAGCAATTACAATCACATTTTAATTCAAATAAATATGCTACTACATAATGAGCAGTATGGATTCACAAGAGGTCGTTCTACCATTCACACAGGAGTAACGCTTCTGAAGCATATTTTCAATGCCTGGGAGAATAAGCAAGATGCCATTGGTATATTTTGTGATCTCTCCAAAGCTTTTGATTGACATAATACCCTATCACGGAAACTCAATTATTATGGTATCAGAGATTCGGCACTGGACCTAGTTGCCTCATACCTCAGTGATCGAATACAACATGTTGATATCAATGGTAGTCGGTCTTTAGGGGCTTCTGTAGCTATGGGCGTGCCACAAGGATCAATTCTAGGTCCGTTTCTATTTTTAGTTTACTTTAATGATCTACCATTCTATGTACAGAACTTGTGCGACATTGTTCTATTCGCCGATGATACATCACTTATTTTTAAAGTTGATCGCAAGCTGAGGAAATTTGACGAAGTAAATAGTTCACTTGCACTAGTTCTGGATTGGTTTACAACCAACAATTTACTTCTGAACGCAAAAAAGACGAAGTGTATTAGATTTAGTATGCCTAATGTTCGAAACTACGGTACTAATATTATTTTGAACGGTGATACCCTTAATCTTGTAGAAGTACCGAACGGTAGGAAACCGTATTTTTGAGTATTAATTACTCTAGACAGTAAATTACAGTGGAACGCCCAAATATCGGGTCTTACAGGGAAACTTAGCTCTGCAGCTTTTGCTATTAGTAAAGTCAGACAGCTCACGGATGTAAAAACTGCTAGGCTGGTTTATTTTAGCTATTTTCACAGCGTCATGTCGTATGGAATTTTACTGTGGGGCAAGGCAGCTGATATAGAGATAATTTTTATACTCCAAAAGCGAGCTATACGTGCGATTTATAAACTGAATGCACGAGTTTCTCTTAGAGAAAGATTTAAAGAAATAGGCATTTTAACAGTTGTATCACAATATATATATGCGAATATTATGTTCGTTAAACAGAATATACATTTATACAGTTTGAACAGTGACATACATGCAATAAATACCAGAAATAAGCATAAATTGGTTGGGACGTATTATCGTTTACAGAAGGTTCATGACTCCTTTGCAGGATTTGGTGTGCGTTTTTATAACTAAATTCCTCTAAACATACAGAGAAATGGCAATGAGTTGCTTGCTCATCACTCGAGCTACTTAGGTGCTACTTCTGTTTGATACTCTGTTTGAAATGTTGTTTTATTGCTGATACTCACTTATTATTGTTAAATTATTATTATTATGATATTGTTATGGTACTTTGAGATTATGTGGCACCTACTTTATTGTGAATAACAGAGATCCATAATTTGTAAGTTTACTTGGTCCAAACATGTTCACGTACTGCCCTTGTCCTCTTTTTATTGTTGTAACAGAATCATTGTATTTACTGGCGAATAAAAAGAGTGGCCGTGAGTTTTTCTTGCCAGGTTCTTTCCTTACAGGCTCTACTTACGTATTGCCTTGCGCATCTGGCGGTAAATGTAAATGTAGAAGCATTTTCTTTTTTTGACGTTCATAAGTGTTACTTTGTGACCTACGTACATGAATAAAGACATTTTGATTTTGATTTCTTTTTTGCTTCTATATTTGTGTACTAAGTGGTCATACTATTGTTATCTGCATTGATACCTGCTGAGAGACAGACGAGTTCCGAGCAAATATATTAGATACCTACAAGCGGACTCTCGCGGCTTCGCCCATTTGACAAAAATATACTAAAACCTTCCCCTTGAACCACTCTGTCTATTTAAAAAACCCGCATCAAAACCCGTTGCGTAGTTTTAAAGATCTCTAAGCATACACAGGGAACTGCATACCTAATTATATATTAAAAATAATTGTCGAAATATGGACGTAACATACCTATGTTACGTCCATATTTCGACAATTATTTTGCGACATAACTACCTAGTTATGTACATAATGTAATTAATATAGTACGTTATTTTGAATAGTAGATCAAGACTTCAATACTACTTACTCGCAAAACAAAAACTCGATAAAAACAAATGAAAATTAATATTACACTAATCAATTTACACTTTGGAGATAACTCACAATAACTATCACAAGATTCATCCACCGTACACCTCTTCTTAGCACACACTATCAGCTTATCTGTGATCTATTAAGGTTACAATACAAATTAGGTACCTTCTTTCTAGTTAAAAATAATATAACGTATGAATGAACGCGACTTATATCAGTTGCAACCAATATCGAACTGACCCCCCCTATTGTTATAAATTGACTCCAATGGAATAATGATTGGAATTTATGACGTGGGGCTTTTAAACATTCTTGTTGTGACAATATTACCTTTAGGTAATGTGATTCAATGTTTTCTTGACATATACCTAGTATCAAGGTAAAAGGATGTATACCTTCGATGCCCTTATAAGGTACAGACTTAGGTATTCTAGCTTTATGCTTCACCCGCGTGGAATAGTTGTTTAGTGCCCAATTATACACTTGAACCCCGGGATAAAAAGTAAGTAGGTATCATAAGTTACTGCTTAATATAAAACATGTTTTGAACTAACTTTATAATCATCATCTACCTGCCCTTATCCCAATTATTTGGGGTCGGCGCAACAAGTCTTTCTCCTCCACACACCTCTGTCAGAAGTCATCTCTTCATTCACTCCTCTCCTTGTCATATCCTCTTTCACACATTCCATCCATCTTTTCTTTGGCCTACCTCTACTTCTTAAAGCCTCTACAGTCATACTTTGCACCTTTCTAACGACATTGCTTTCCTCTCTTCTCATAACATGTCCATACCATGACAGCCGCTCGCTTCTCAATTTTTCATTCACTGGTGCAACTTTCAAACTTCCTCTAATATACTCGTTCCTTACCCTATCCATTCTTGTCACACCACACATCCATCTTAACATTCGCATTTCCGCTGCATGCAATTGTCTTTCATCCGTCGCTTTTACGGCCAAACATGAAAGTCCATACAGGACGGCAGGTCTGACGACAGTCTTGTAAATTTTCCCCTTAAGTTTCGGAGGAAATTGGGGGTCGCATATAGTGGCTTTGACCTGCCGCCATTTCATCCAACCTGCGTCAATTCTGTGCTTCACTGTACGATCGATTTCCCCATCCTCCTGGATAAGAGAGCCGAGGTACCGGAAACTGGAGCAAGCTGGTATTGGTGTGCCGTCTAACACCATGGGTGTAGGACTGGAGAGACCGCCGAAATCAGAGAACATGTACTCAGTTTTGGTTCTACTGATTTTCAAGCCTACACTCTCCAGTTTACATTGCCATTCTTCCAATCTACTCTGTACCTCAGGCCCGTCTTCACCGACGAGTACAATGTCATCGGCAAATAGCATACACCAGGGGGTCTCTTCCTGTATCTCCGATGTCAAAGCATTTATTTATTAAAGCATTTTTATAATATTAGCTTAAAATGGGACCAACCATTTCAGAAATGAACAGATCAAATCTATACTATTCTATACTACTATTATAAAGAGGAAAGATTTGTATGTTTGTAATGAATAAACTCAAAAACTACTGTGCCGATTTCCAAATTCTTTCACCATTGGAAAGCTACATTCATCCTGAGTAACATAGGCTAATTTTTATCCCGGTAATGTGTTCCCACGGGAACCGGGAACGATTAAACTAAATCACGCGGGCGGAGCTGCGGCGATCAGCTAGTTATATATAATTTATAGATTGTCGGCACTTGGTGGAACTTATAGTAATACATTTAAAAAAAAAAAGAAAGTCACTTGTACCTACACCATTCCACAATTTTTTTATTTTTGGTAAATCCTGACCGGTTTCGCCTTATGGCATCATCAGAGGTGTTTACTCATACTCAATCACTCTTTCAAACATGTATAACAAATTATATAACACCAGATAAAAAATTGTTTTTTTTATGAAACATTAACCTATCAAAATAATTTTGCATTAGATAATTATTTATTTTTCAGAACACAAGCGTTGTTTTGTGTGACGCTAGATGGCGTTGGGTAAAAATTTTATTTTATATCATTTTATTTGTAACTTTGTCTAATACGAATATTGAGTGTGAACAAAAACAACAGCAGTTCCATTTACTGATATGCAGTTGAGGTGAGTTGAGCTGATATTTTAAATCAATTACCTAATTACTTAATATTCACTAGAGAGGCGCCACCGGCATCGTCTATCTTTGGTCTAACATACACATTATAATAATAATACTAGACTCGACGATCATTGTCCCGGTGGTCGTTTCGGCAAACGGATTAATAGCGAAGAGTCTCGATCAACATCTCAAGAGACTCTCGTTAGATTGTTGCATCAAGAGTCAGATTCAGAAGGCTATTATCCTTGACACGTGCCGTATTGTTAGGAGGTTTCTCAGTCTGTAGCCTCCACCGCCCCGGTAGTTTGGGTCCTACTCCGCTACTGGTGGGTCTCTATTTTTTATATTTTTAAATGTATTTGTGTTTTTTATAAATGTATTTAAAAATATGTAAAATAAGAATATTAATGAATAAACATAAATACATCCATATCATACTCGTATATATTCCCTATTCTGTGACTCAATGATTAGGTATCTGTACAAGTTTTTTTTTATTCGCACCTATGTCCATTGCCGAGCGCCTCTGGTAAGCACTAAAATAATTTTCTGTGGCGCCCGGTGGACTTTAGCCACCTGTGTGGCCACTGCGTGGTGGTCGGGTTTTACCCCGCTTTTTTGGGGTCGGGTTTTATCCCGCGTCGGTGAGTGAAGACATGCCTGATTCTGTAAGGACGGTGGGTGTGGCTAGTATGTCGGCCTCAGGCCCCGATCATAGAGGTCGATGGTCATTCGCGTAGTCACGTCTGCGGCGCTATATGGATACGTGAGTGTGGTCCCCGTAATGCATCTACAGCCACTCCTCAATGATCAGTCTCAACATCGCGATGGTAGTGGTTCCCCACTTAGGTTGCTCAACCTTAGGTATCTATACCAGTGGAATTGGCATCCATCGGTAGTTTTGTAGTTCAATATAAATAATTAATAAATTTATATTTAAAAAAATGTATTAAATATAATTGTTATTTTTAATATTCATATTATGTATTCTTATAGAATAATAAGTTATCCAACCAATAATATTGGCGCTGATTATTTTGGATTAGTGACATCTAGTGGCGAATAGCGAAACTATATCCAAGCAATAAAAATCTACATTTAGACAAGTAATCGGTAACTTAAATATATTTTCACATTCATTCATGTCTACTTTTACGATACCTACGTGAAAATAAAAAAAAAATAGCACTTCAGAGTTAATTAACTTTTAAAATAATTAAGCAGCCAACATAACTAAAGCACTGTTCACATTCATCGGACATAACTCTCATTTGCCGATTTCTGAATATAAGTACCAATGAGATTTTTACGACTGAGCGAGCTTTCATTGGCTGATTTGAAAGTCCGATGAACAGTCCCATGTCATGAGAACTAAGGAAACTTTCCATCCTTCCGAGAGCTGTAACACTCAAACCAGCTATGCGGTAACTCTTCTTAACCTTACCGACATTAAATTGATATCGTATAATTCACGAATCTGCTCTAAGGATCTTATAGGCATTAGGTAGGGGTGCCATAAGTTTTTTTTTTTTTCAATTAAAGAAAACTGTCCTTACATAAGTAAGTGTGCGGACTAGTTTCGAACGATTACAAATCAAATTACTCTTGTAATGTACTAAGGTAGGTACACTATTCCGGGGATATCACTTAAAAACAGTACAAATGGCGGCCCAATCGCTAAAAGTTAACTCTTTAAGAAAAACTTTAAATTCCATTTAGATTAGATGTTTCCATTGAATGATACAGATGTCCCATTCCATACTTACGAAGAAATAGGTCCGCTCTACATTACGGCTATACTACAGCGAGTTTCTGTTTGAAAATATCTTTAACTCGCTGTCCATCTAATGGAGATGACTTTTAGCGATAGGGCCGCCATTTGTACTTTCTTTAAGTGATGTCTCCTATAACGTATGTTCTCCAAGTTGCTTACAATAAAAGTGTACCTATCTATTTGATTGATAATTATTATTTATGTATTGTAATATTTTTGGACATTCTCACGCAACGTCATCTAGCCCAAACTAAGCTATAAGCTTGTGCTATGGGATCTAGACAACTGGTAAACATACTTATATATTTCTAAATACATACATAACATACATAGAAAATACCCAAACTCCGAAACAAACATTTGTGGATCACACAAATATCTGATTCGACCCGGGTACTCCTCCTAAACGACTGGACCGATCTTTTTGAAATTTGGCACGGTCATAGTGATCATCACCGTGAGTGCATATATCTGAATTCATAAAGATCGGTCCAGTCGTTTAGGAGTTCGACCCGGATCGACAATCTCTGTTGCAATAATTGAGCTGAGAGCAGAGAATGCATTGCATACCTAGTTATTTAACAGACACGTAATTAATAATAATTAATAATGTATGTACTGTTGTAATGATAATGTAATGTATGTTCCATTTTTAATGTTTCCGATGGGCTTCCAGTAACTGTAGTAATGTTTTTTTCCTTATTTTTGTCGAGGCTTTTGTCCATAATGGACATGTCAGCCTCATCATACCCTAAACAGTTTACAGCAAACAATAATTATTTACATATTTAATATACAGGAATCGTAAGCCGTAGGACCAGTGTGTCGCTGTTTCCCACGTCGCGTGGCATACGTCGTATGTGAAGGACCAGTGTGTTTCAAGCTTAATAGTCTCACAAAGATTTTAGAGACCCAAGTCAACCGCACTTGCTGATCAACGGAGACCCTGACTGGTAAGTTTACCTCAGGGTAACATTATAGACAAATCAATTGCCCTTTCCATCCTTTTGAGCATAGCAACGTCGACTTGCAGTTACTGGATACATTCAACCAATGATATCGTAGAAAATTTCGGGACAGCTCAATTTTTTGTGTAGTAGTAGTAATTTTCAACCGGTTTCCAAAAAAAGGAGGAGGTTCTTAATTCGACTGTATGTTTTTTTATTTTTTTTTTATGTTTGTTACTTCATTTATCTTTAAACTGGGTGAACTAATGTTGAAAAAAACTCTTCCCAAGTGGTCCCATTCCAATTTGGTCCCATTCCGACAATTATTTGGTCCTATTTCGGTAATTTGAAGTCGGTTGCTGTGTTAATTTGAAGTCGGTTGCTGTGTGAATTTGAAGTCGGTTGCTGTGTGAATTTGAAGTCGGTTGCTGTGTGAATTTGAAGTTGGTTGCTGTGTGAATTTGAAGTCGGTTGCTGTGTGAATTTTTGACGTGTATTTTAATAAGTACATAGGCAACATTATATATTTTTTCTCAGAATACAATTTTAATTTTATATAACTACTCTACTTTAGCGAGACGCCCAGGACTTTAATCGGCTGTGTCACAGCGGCTGGCACGTGTGATTTTGTTGCCTTTCATCAACATTAAAATTTCATCGCAAGGCAACGGGTTTCAAATTTAGTTTTCAAAATTACAAAAAATTACAATATAGCAAATTACGTGGGACTAAAAATACTGGCAAATTGTGGGTGTGTAATGCGCCTCTGCCTACCCCTTCGGGAATATAGGCGTGATATATGTATGTATGTACGCTACATTGATAAATCAATGTGACTCTACCAGTTCCTATTCAAATTTACAAAACAGTTATCTAGTAAATTAAAATCGAATCTAATTTGCTTCCTAACCTAGTTTGCTCTACAAGTTTTGATACATTTCTCAACTTATAATCTAATCAATCATTACGTGCTTATTTATCTATAGATAACCCAATATTTTCAATCTCAATAGTTATAAAAAAAAACAAATTCTGCTAGTGATTTGGCAAAAGTCATTCACTAGAACGTGTTTTTCTTAGCACTAATTAAATGCTGTTTCATGTTTTGATTAAGAAAAGTTAGTTTCGCAAACTTATCTCGAATTGTAAATTCATACAACAAGCGTAGAGTTAAAATATTTAAATCGTGCGGTGTGAGGTGAGGTAGGGGCGCCCGCGCAGCCGTGGTCACCGGTGCCAGGTAACAGGAGGTACGGCTGCACACTGTGCTAGTTTACCAGATTGCTATGGAAATAATAAATAATTCAGGTTTTTAGACATGTAGGTTTCTATTTTATTAAAACATCATTGGTTTGTCTTTTAAAAAGAATAACAAAACATTAAGAAATTACGTAGGTACATACTCGTACTTACAATTTTTACAAAAGATCGTGAAAAAAGTCCTCCACGTAATTGCTGACTGGGAAGTTTTGTTTGAATATTTATTTTTGAACCAAGAATTATCCAGCTTTCTGGTCCTGAGAAGCAGGTCGGAACAATATAATTGACATGTGTTAATTGTGTAAAATTCATAGTTTTGGTGTTAGAACATAGTATGATATAATTCATAATTCTGAGCATTCTGAGTAGCTTTAATTAATGACGAAAGTAGATTTAGTTTATGTCAAAAAAAGTAAGTCAGAATTTTTAATGAGTAAATCATTCAAAACGTTACAAACTAAGCTAGGTACTTAAGTTATAACATAGATCGTTATCGTGACAGATGTCAAGAATTATGCGATACGTAACACTGTCCAACAATTATCCTTCATACAAAAATTATCCAATTATATATATTTACAATAAGAATTACAATATACATAATTATAGACTAAAAATGTTTACATTACAAAATATCGTTTAAAAAATCCTCCGCGTCATTGCCGACTGGGAAGGTTCCCAGAATGCTGGCTGTGTTGCCATACAAAATAGTTTACCACAATTATATTTATAATACAAAACTTAAAATAAGAATTCGAATAATTTAGTCGGGCAGGTGGAACACCGTGCATTCTTGAAGCCTAGCGGTCGTCCTCCCTCCACGACCCGATCACGTCAGAGTTTATCTCTGTCTCACAGCATCTAGCTATCTCTGTCTCACAGTGAATTCAGTCACCGCGGAACTCCGGCGTAAATCACAGGTGTGTTGATAGAGTGCGTAATGTCGCACCAACGTAAATAAAACCTGTTGTAAAGTTATTAGTGAATAGATTTTTGAATATTTTTGTAGTTATAAATCGATATTTTGTTATAATAACTGTTATTGTGTGGCTAGTACAGATTTATGTGCCTCAGTTCATGTCCAAGTGGTGTTTCGAAATAGTGACTACAAGTTTTTCTCGTGTCTGGTGTTGTGTTCAGTTCAGTCCTTGAATTGGAGGCTTTAGCGTCATAGACGGTGCTAATACTATTATCCTGCTTCTTAAGAATCTGGTTTGGCGGGCAATTCGTGATCAAGGTATAATATCATTCGAAACGTTTATAATATCTTATTTTATATAATGTATACGATATTTACTAATTGTTGTTTTATGTTCTAATTAATCTATACTACGAGGAAAGATTTGTATTTTTGTGTGTATGTTTGTAATGAATAAACTCAAAAACTACTGTGCCGATTTCAAAAATTCTTTCACCATTGGAAAGCTACATTCACCCTGAGTAACATAGGCTACTTTTTATCCCGGTAATGTGTTCCCACGGGAACCGAGAACGAGTAAACTTAATCACGCGGTCGGAGCTGCGGCGATCAGCTAGTTATTTATAAAATGTCTGTATAGTCAACAATATTATAGAATAGCGATGCAAGTGATGATAAATCTCTCAATAATAGCATTCATAGCCGTTATAATAGGTGTTTGTATATAGATGCTATTCAACATTAAAATACCATTCAATGACGTAGAGTCTCAAGCAGAGAGAGCATTCGTTTCATAAACGCCGTTTATACTTTCCAATAGTCGAAACATTTTTATATTTCTATGCAACAGGTAAAATGCATGGTTGTAGAGATTACTCTGTTATTTATGAAAAATAAAGAACCTGTATTCGATGGGATGTGTCATCGGGTGCTTGATTTTTTTTGCACTTGTGCTTCGTGAACGTGTTAATTTTCGTGAGAAACGTTATCTATGTTATAGGCTAAGGCTTACGTCATATTGTTTAATAAAGTTAAGGGTTTGTTAGGGTTCGGTACCAAAAGGGTAAAACGGGAACCCTATTACAAAGACTTCGGTGTCCGTCCCTCCGTCCGTCTGTCACCAGGCTGTATCTCATGAACTGTGATAGTTAGGAAGTTGGAATTTTCACAGATGATTTATCTTTGTTGCCGCTATAACAACAAATATATACTAGTGGTTCTGTGAACCGTAGATTTCGGGAACGGCTTTGTTTAGAAAATTTCTTCTTCAATTTTCTTTATTACTCTTTCATTTGTCATCCAATCCAAAAAATATCATTCAAATGTTATTCATTGTAAGCAAGGAGTGTGTGTGTAAAGTTTCATGCAAATCGGTTGATAAATACGGCCTCAAACAGGATCTGACAGAACCCGTAGATGTAGAGGTACAGACGAAAGATATTCTCCCCAGTCTGTTGAAACTGTAAGTTGAAACGGAGACTTCGGTCGCTTCACTCCCTCAGTCAACTACAAACCAGAATAATATAAATATTTAAGGGGGCCTCTCATACAACAAATGTATTTTTTTGACATTTTTATTAATAATGGTACGAAACCCTTCGTGCTCAAATCCGACTCTCACTTGGCCAGTTTTTTGTCATAGTTCCAATAATAAACGGTTACAATGCAGTATTAAAATTTAATTTATAATTGCCTGTAACATTAAAATTATTTTTTTTGATCGACTTAATAAATTCAAAATGTCAACTGCAATTTCCTGTTATTATAGATTACACTGAATTACTAAATTAAACTGACTATCCGTATTGTTAACCGGTTTAATAAATAAAATATAATTTAACCTCTATGCATGTCTGAACTACATGTATTTATTACGTAAATTATACATTCTAGGTACATGAAGGTATACATTCAGTCTTCGTGATTTTTGACATTTTACCCACTATGCAGAATCGAAAATTGTTATGACAGAGCCATTTCTTTTTAGCATGTTTGCATGTTTTATTCACACTTTAGAGCGAAAACTACAACCAATTTATAACACGAACACCTAGTAATACAAGTTACATAACTATACCATAATCTCTTCCATATTGCTCAAACTTAATATAGTTTTCTGAGTCAGTTGAGATAAAAAAATACAACAATATTTCACTTCACCCAAGCTTCAACTTCCAACAATAGTTTCTTTGGATACGTGGTGTATTGTTTATGGCCACAAGAGCGACACACCGGCATTCTGGTTGTGCACCTAAGTCGGTACGTGAGTCATCGGATAAGCGTGTCAATTGGTAGCATTGGACTCAGGTAGGTCTATCTCTTGTTCTTAGGAATGAGTCTACCCTATCTGCATACCATAGACACAGATTAACGGTATTCGAAATACGAACCCAGAGACTTCTTTTTTAATTTTTTGTTTTAAGTAATAAAAGTATTTCACACGGGCATCGGTAGCTGAAATACTTTTATTCCTTTTTATTGCCATTCGTATTTGATGAAACAATGAATTGATTATACAATACACACACACATATATCACGCATATATCCCGAAGGTGTAGGCAGAGGTGCATTACACACCCACAACTTGCCAGTATTTCTAGTCGCACGTTATAGGGGGCAAGCCTATTGCCGGCCGAAGGAATTTTATAAAAATTAGCGGCAATATTGTAATTTTTAAAAAAGTATTTAAACCCGTTGCCTTGCGATGAAATGTTGATGAAAGGCAACAAAATCTTACGTGTTAGCCGCAGTGGCACATCCAATTAAAGTCCTGGGCGTCTCGGTCTATTGGGCATCTCAGACTATACAATGCAATACAATACAATACAATACAATACACTACAATACAATACAATACAATACAATACAATATACTTTATTGTACACCAATAAAAATACAAAAAAATACAGAAACTAGTTTATCATTAGTGTACAAATGGAAGCCTTATCACCAAGGGTGATCTCTTACAGGCAACACAAGCAGCAATAAAAGTAAAATGAAAAAGCGGATAGGGCGTAGAAATAAAAAAAAATGTCAAATACAAAATATGATATTCCCCTGTCATCTTTGAAAATCACATTTAAATCCGTTCAGTAACTTCATAGATTAACGTGTACAAACATACAGACGGAAAGAATTAAATAATGCTATTAATCTTTTGATATTACATTAGTCAGTTAAAGTAAGAGGGGCTTGTGGTCTTGTGGTAACCGAGTAGGTTAACACATGGCAAAGGTTATGTAACACATGATCTAGCCAGGCCGGTCTTAGGATAGGTGACCATTTCTTAAAACATTGAGAGAGCACGTTAAGCCGTTGATCCCGGTTGTCATACAAACATATATGGCAGTCGTTACGGTTATTTGGAGCCCTAAAACAAAATCCGACCGGTCTACAGTGCTTCGATATCGCCCATGGGTTGTGGAGGTCAGATAGAAGTCGCTTTGCGTCTGCGGCGAGGGCGCCGCTGACTCATCGGGGCCAGAGGACGGTGGTGGGATAGTCACTCACCGTCCTTACAAAAGCAGGCTAGAAGCACGCGTCCCTTCTAGCGTACCCAGATTCACTTACGAACGCGGGATACAACCCTACCCCGACGACGAGGGATTCTCATCCTGACCAAACCACCGAAGAGGAACGCCCGGTCGCACTTGCGCGAACTTAAAAAACTAGGTATGCAATGCATTCTGCTGTTGCAATAATTGAGCTGAGTTTGTCGATCCGGGTTGAACTCCTAAACGACTGGACTGATCTTTATGAATTCAGATATATGCACTCACGGTGATGGTCACTATGACCTTGCCAAATTTCAAATAGATCGGTGCAGTCGTTTAGGAGGAGTTCGATCACGAACGAAATACACGAGTCGTCTAAGAAAGAGCTTCGTAAACTCCGCTCAAATGTACCTATTCCATTAAGAATGTGTAAAATTGTGTCTAATCTAAATATATATACCTATATTATCTCTGCTTTTACATCAACCATGTTAGAATTTATTTGTTTACAGATTTATTATATTATGTAAGAGGTTTTTGGGTTAATAGCACTTTTGTAGTATCATAAAAATAGCATTCTTGTATAGATTTACTGTATTCATTTGAAAACAAAGTGCCACCTAAAAGTAAAAACTTAAATGTTCTTTTTATAATTTCACGTTACGTTCAATACAAAAATGAACCCCAATAAATGTGAGATTTTTAAATCTGAAAACAGATAAATTAACAACAATCTCTAAATTCAACTGTTTGTTTTAATTAAGTAATATTTTTAATAATAAATAAAAAAAAGTCATAAATGACTTTTAATGTGCCATAACGGTCCTGGCTCTTGGTCTGTTAGTATTTAGGTTTGGACCACAGAATGGTCTAATAGGATATAACAATTTATTTACAATAAGAATTACAATATACAAAATAAACATAATTATAGACTAAAAATTCAACAACAAAATATCGTTTAAAAAATCCTCCGCGTCATTGCCGACTGGGAAGGTTCCCAGAATGCTGGCTGTGTTGCCACGTTGGATGGCGATACTTATTCTTTGGGCCAGAAAATAGCCAGCCTTCTGGTCCTGAGAAGCATCGATTAGGCGTTTAGCAATCTCTCTATAAAGGCGGCGAGCACTCGGACCCCATGACCCCAGTGTCTCAACCCCAAACGGCTCAAATATGTAATCACCTGCTAGGTTAGCATATTTACGCCGTTTAAGGCCTTCAGCCGATGCAGCAGCAGCGCCGGCACATCCGGATGTGCTTGGAAGGTGTGAAGGTGCTAAGGTGTCAACGCATGTAGCGTCCCACACCAAAGGCCTTCCCATCTTCCACGGTAGCAACGACATACCGTCCGGTCTCATTCCATCGCTTCGTGCTAAACCATTTGGTTCACGTACGGCCGGAAGACCTGCGGTGGACAAAGCCCTTTGTTAAATGGTCTAATTAATTTTCTACTGGATCCAGGTTACGGCAATAGGCTAGCCCTTCTATTACGTCATCATTCACCGAGCCTTTTCCAACTTTTCCAACTCAGTTAGGTTCGGCTTTCCAGTCTAACTGCGATTCGGCTGAACTTTGATATTTTTCGTGAAGCGACTGACCTCCACAACCCATGGGCGATATTGAAGTTCTGTAGTTAGACCGGTCGGATTTTCGATTTAGGGCTCCAACTACCGGCTACTAACGGCCGACGACTTAACGTGTTCTCCGAGGCACGGAGGGGTCTCAGTTTCTTAAACAATGGTCACCCATCCTAAGACCGGCCTGACTAGATGTTGCTTAACCTTTGCAATGTGTTAACATTGTAGGTTCCCACTAGACCACGAGCCCTTCTATTACGTGGGACCAACAAAATCATTTGCAAAACGTGGGTATGTAATACACCTCTGCTTACCTAATCGAAGATATAGCCGTGACTCTATATATTGTTAGTAACATATAAATAAATGAATGAAAAGTTCTATCAATTATTTACTAGTTTACCTACAAGTAGAACATTGTTTAATTTCTAAAAATAATTCAACAACAATATTTGGTTGTATTTACTCGCTTTCCTTCCTTCTTCTGCGTCTTTGTTTCACGTGTTGTTGAATTCATTATTTCTTTTTAATTTCACGTTTATTTTGTTATTAAAATAAATGTTCTTTTTAAATAAATAACACATTGTGTTATTCAGTTATGAAAGCATAAGAAATTATTTAATAAATACAGTAAGTATTTATAATGATAATGACCTGAGAATGACAATGAACTCAACTAGACTCTACGAATTTGGTAAGATTTAGTTGTTTAAATTATTAATTGGCGTCACTTTCGTCTTGGAGTCCGATGCCAGCCATTTAGATATCCTTAATATTTTACCAAATAGACGGGTAGACTTTTTTTTAATACCGCGTGACCGCGGCCGCTCCTATGTCACTTGCTGCGGGCTTCTCTGGTACACACCAAAAGTTATTTCCAGTGGCGCCCGGCGGACCTTGGCCACCTGTGTGAGACTGGTAGCCTGGGATAGCCTTCTCGTTCCCAGTCCAAAAGGGAACCTATTTACGTTTACTGTAAAAAAAATAATGTTCCCGACGAACTGCTTATAAATAAAAAATAGGAAGGTTTGAATGTGTGTTTACTTGTTTCTCCATTACATTCTATCCACTATAGACAGATTAGGCAAATTATTTAATAAACTGGTGTTTAACTTATAACCTGGAAGTAGATACTTAGACAAGGGGTAATTTAATTCCGGAAATTCCCAGGGGAAACGAGAATGAGAAATCTATTGAAAACTAGCTGTTCCAGCGAACTTCGTACTGCCCTTTTAGACCCTCCCTGACTTTGTAGAAATGTTTTTAAACAAAAATTTGCCAAATCTGTCCAGCCGATCCCGAGTTTTAAAGAGACAAACGAACGACGAATCATTTTTATTTATCTATATATAGAAATGGTGAATGTAATTTTTGTCCCCCCTTAGCTCTCGAGAACTGCTTATGCTCCAATGATGGTTGACCCCTCTATGGATAGCCCTCGATCTGGAGGCAAGCCAAAAAATCGAAAATTTAACCTAGCCCTAAGGGGTCAAAAGTTATAGGCCAAAACCTATGGCGTGGTGCGGCGCGAAGAACCGCGCTAGACACCGTACTAGTGTAGATATAGATAGATGGACGAATAAATTCTACTACGGACCATAGACAACTAATTAACAATGATGGTCGTAAAACTATTGAATGCCGAGAGCATTGTCTCTGTCTCGGATGTCACGGTTATTAACAATCCCCCCTTTTCATTTTCACCTGGTAAAATACAATATGACTTTGTTTTTTGCGGTAACAGAGCTGAACATTTCTTATCAGAGATATTGGATTCGGTGGAAGTTATCGATTCTTTAATCTTAACAAGAAGATAAAGTGCATCTGAACACAAGGTCACAGACACTGAGTGTTTTTTTTAATTCCGCTCCTACGCCGGCTTTACGTCTTTACACTTTACGTCGGCTGAAAAAGGGGCAGGATATATTTGACACGTAACCCTTCTTATATTCAGGGAAAGCAAAGAAAGGGCGGGGTCCACTGGGAGTGAGGCCCTAATCGCCAACAAGCACCCATCCCATCTACTTATAGTTTTTAATGACTGCTTGCATGAGTATAGCTATATATTTACATAGTTTTTATCATTTACAATAAGAAGTCAGTATACATAATTACCTATATAAGGTACTTACGCCTAAGATGGCCCTGTTCCTAAGATGGCCCACTTTTAAAAGTTCATACTTTTATAAATTCAAATGAGTTTAAATTTCGCGCCCTTATTCGGTTAATGCCATACACAAAACTGCGACTTCAAATGATAGGATAGGAGCCGTCATCTTTGCAGAGGTTCTCAGTTTGTCAGTGATGTTGCAAATGGCCAATGTGTTATAACCTCATGATCGCAAACTTTTTAGTGAGTCTTTAGAAAAACCACCTGTTTTCGTATATATTTTTTACTACAAAGTTAATTAAACTTATTGGCACTCCTGAGAAGGTAAGCATTGTTTGTATTCTTTGTTATTTTTTATTGAAACTAAGTGGTTCTTTTTTGTATCGAGTAAAATTCCTATAAAGGCCCACCCCAAGGGTTCCCATGAAGGCTCGGGCCTTATTAAGATTATAGCTAATCGTAGTATTTATGGAATCTATAGAAGAAATGAGTTATTTTTGTTATTATTATTGTAGTAGACCAGTGGAACTTTTTTGGAAACTATATTGATACCCATCTTTAATACTAACTAATAATTTTAGGTGGTGCTAATAAAAAAAAAGTTTTTAGTTTGGTAAGATATTTTCGTAGGTTTTTTACAATTTTAAAGTAGGTCTTTATAATTAAAGTTTAATTTAATTTAGATATTAAAATCTCTGATACTGGGCTCGATCCCTATAATCCAAATGCGATCCCCGAAGAGGCTTTTGCACCTTCTATGCTCACTCAGCGACCTCCTCTGCACGAAACTGCATACCAAAGAAAGAAAGATGGCAAAAAAGCGGAAAATCGAAAAAGAAAACTCTTAAAGAAAAAAGGGGTAATCTACAATCAAAAGAAAATCAATCGGAAAGTTGGTGTAGCCAAGCTTTTCTTATGTCCAAAATGTAACTAAAAGCCTAGCAAGGTTTGAGTTTTTGTAAGTTTCTATCTAATTTTTATTTCTTTACTCCTATTAAGGCCCACCAAAATTGTGAAAGAAATATATTTTCTTAATTTTGTTTCTTTTTGTTATTGTTGGTTATAATGATTGTTAGAATAACGGCACAAAAGTGTTATTTGTTGATTTTATTTAGAGGTTTTTATTTTGTATGTAAATTTTTTGAAGTTTTTTTTAGCCTAAGATGGCCCATTGTACAATTAATGACCAAAAAGACTATTGTAACAGACTGATTACCTAAGAATCTCATTTATTAAAATAAGGTAAACATAAATACATTTTTTTTATATTAATTGCTTTAAAAAAATACATAAATAATGTAGGGCCATGATAAGTACCTATGTTCTTAAAAGGGCCCACTTTGGAGGTTTTTAAAAAACCGTTTTGTTCAAGTTTTTTTTTACCATACATGTTGATTTATATATTCCTTTTATTCACAAATAAATTACTAATGTTGTGATAAAGTTTGTATTAATAAATTTCTTATATTATAGTTTTTATTTAACTATTGCAAAAAATGGGCCTTACAAGGCGCAACTACCTTACATAGGTACTAAAAATATTTACATTACAAAAAAATAAGGTAAACATAAATACATTTTTTTTATATATTTTTTTATAAATCTATCAATAGCAATGCGATTGTCAAATGTTGAAAAACACGAACACATCTCATATCCGAGTAATAAAGTGTTTACAAACATTTATTAACTTATTTTGTAAACGTACATTCAGTAGTGAATGTACTCGCATTTTGTACCCTGTGACCAGCCATGTGCTTTCTAATTTATGGCAAATTAACACATTGAGCGGACAGCAATTTGTTGTTGTCATATAATAAAATTATTTTAAAATAGAGATACAACACATGAAATATACCTGTTTGATGATATCTATATTTGTTCTGATATGATGAACGGCTTCTTACTTTTATCAAATATTCGATGACATAAAAATAACCCCAACAAAATATACTAAAAGCTAAAAGGCTGACTCGAAAGGTCTTTAAAGGAAAACTATAATAATTTCGATATGTAACTCTGTTAGTTCAGCATTTATATAGGCCATTATGCGTAACTACAGAACCATATTCAATGCGTGTCCCGACACGAACTATTTTTTTTTTTTCAAATTTACTAAAAAATTGCACCACGAGAAACTAGGTCAAAATTATAATATCGACCCAGATTCTCATAGTGCCATATTGTGCGTCAGTTATACTTCCATAGATATTATAATTTGTAGTTCACAACCATAAAGCCCCGAGTGAAAGTGCGTTCTACTTTACAGATTAGTACGAGGTATTTTGATAAACTTCATTTTTATACAACTTATTTAACACTTTACCCAAACATTATAGTGTGCTATGGGTCAGTTTGCATTCGCCGTACATTCGCTGACTAGCCAATTTGACGGTACGTGGTTACGTAGTGTAATTTTGGTTGGTTATTTAATATATTCGATTACATGAACATTATTGCGCCGTCTATTGAATATATTGCACTATGCAATTACTTCGTTTTCATAACATTATGATGATAGTTGTTAAATTACCAAAAACATTTAGTTTTATTGATCCTTATAGATGTTTATTAAAAGTTCCGTGAGAAAACCAACTATGATTAACACGTTGAACGTTTTAAATTAATTTAATTTATTTTTGAATTCTTTTTCGAATCTTGTCTGTTAATAAAAACGATACGATTAAGGTTTACTGTAGAACTACCGAAGAGAGGTCAGGGAAGGTTAACCCACGTGGTTCCCACGTCTGTCGTAGCGAAGGATGCCGCACAAAAACGTCCAGTCTTCCCCACATTCCTCTTTACATGACACAAGAGAAAGTGTCGTGGAACGGTGCACATAAAAATGTAGGGTGCATATTAGTGCTGTAAATCAGAGTAGAGCCGAAGTAGGAGACTAGATATCAGAACATTAAACACTCACAAAATGACTTCTGTATTCTCAAAGGAAATCCCTTTCTTCTTTTTTTAATTCCGCGACCCAAGGCCGCGGAATTCCCATCGGCTCCCACGTCAGTTGCTGGATGTATCTGGCTCACACGCAGAAGGTATTTCCAGTGGCGCCCGGCGGAAAGGAAATCAAAATTTCAAAATTTAAAGCCATTATGTTATGTATGACAGATACAAGAATAACAATTACTACTGTAGAATATAATAATCAAAAAAATAGAAATGTAGCACAATAATTATTAATAATAATATCTGTCGATACACATCGCTGCGTTCTTATCAATGAGTTGTTTGAATTTGTTTACGACTGGTATACAAAAATATTCAAAATCTTAAATAAATATTTAAAAAAAAGTAATTTATTTACAATAAGAATTAGGTACAAGATACATAATTATGTATTAAAAATATTTACACTACAAAATATAATTTAAAAAGTCATTTATATATTAATTGGCTGTGTTGCCATGTTGGATGGCGAAACTTATTCTTTGGGCCAGACAATGGCCAGCCTTCAGGTTCTGAGAAGCATCGATTAGACGTTTAGCAATGTATCTATAAAGGCAGCGAGTCGCCCCATGACCCATGTCTCTCAACCCCAAACGGCTCAAATATGTAATCACCTGCTAGGTTAGCATATTTACGCTGATTTAGGCTTTCAGCCGATGCAGCAGCAGGGCCAGCACGTAAAAAGTAATTCAATTTAACTAGGTAGTGCTTGTGTTAGAAAGTTCACGTGAGTAGAGTTTGGCTGGGATTGAACTCATGTGGACTAAATGCATTGGTATCTAGGCTATGAAAGCTTAAATGGTTGCTGGAGGCCTGAAAGTACCCTATTCAGAGTCCTATTGTCTTAGGCAAGCCGAGGTAAGACTTTGCTTAAGGAACCAGCCATTTTTTCAATTTTTTATTAATTTATTGATGCATCATTGCTTTGATTTTTGAGTCAGCTGGAAACGGGTGATGCTGACAGGGACAAAGAGGTATGTATTGAACATGATAAGGTACAGGTTCAACAAGCACTGATCAGCATTCCGGAATCGAAGCGTCCGGTTGTTGTGGTCCGCCTCGGCAAGCCTAGGTAAACTTCGCCCCGCCCAATAAAGGTAATCTTCCCTAATAAAAAAACATGGTTTTGTACCCAAGAGATCTACAGTCTCGAACCTCCTTGTTCGCCTGGACAAATGGACATGTCATTGGAACAGCCATCAGCCCACTGATGTAATTTATCTGGACTTAGAAAAAGCTTCTGACCGGGTCCCTTTTAATAGGCTTGTAGCCAAACTTGAACACCTTGGAATACGTGGGCTACTTCTTCAGTGGATTGAGGATTTTCTAACCAACAGGAAATTCAAAGTAAGGGTGGGTGAAACACTGTCGGATGTTCATGACGTACGTAGTGGTGTACCCCAGGGCTCAGTGCTTGGACCAATCCTCTTTGTGTTATACATAACGGACTTAAAAAACGTCATTCACTCTGACTTGTCGGTGTTCGCAGATGACACCAAAATAATGGGAAACCCACTTGTCTCTCAAAACATTATTCAGCAAGACCTAGACCGGATAGTGCAGTGGACCAAAGAATGGCTGATCTCACTAAATAAAAACAAGTGTACTGTTTTGCATATTGGTAGCAATAATCCCAAACACAAGTATACGCTTGAATCTGTGACGTTGCAAGCAGTAGACTCCCAAAGAGACCTCGGTGTTGTTATCACACATAACCTTAAGTGGGATGAACACATCATAACTATTACCAAAAAGGCCAACTCAATGTTGTACATGATTAGAAAAACATTTTATGTCATGACCAGAGAATTGTTTCTCAACATCTACAAAACATACCTAAGACCTCTGCTAGAATACGCCTTCCAAATTTGGAGCCCGTATTTCAAAAAAGACATTTTACTGCTAGAAAGGGTCCAAAGAAGAGCAACTAAAATGGTGACGTCTATGAAAAATATGTCTTACGAGGAACGCCTTCGAGAACTGAACCTGACCACACTGGAACAGAGAAGGGCGAGAGGAGACCTCATAGAAACATATAAAATACTTAACAAGCACTACAACATACCAAATATCGACAACATGTTTACCATGAACTCAAACAAACAACTCAGAGGCCACTCCATGAAATTATGCAAGCCTCAGTGTAACAGCAACCCTATGTATCACTTTTTGCCAAACCGTGTCGTGCATATGTGGAACTCCTTGCCCGAAAGTGTGATAAGTGCACCTAATACAAACATTTTTTAAAAATAGATTGGACATACATCTGTCAAACTAAAAACACAAGTGCAGTGATATACACTCATCAGCTCTAGCTGCTAGTGTATCATAGGATAATAATAATAATAATAATCAATACACTGGCAACTCTGGACATCTGTACATACGTCATTTTCATCAATAAAATATTTTAATATTTTTATCTCAAATATCTTCCTCAATTTTTAAAATTCTTACTGATTTCTAAATTATATCACCAAAAAGTCCATAAATATTATATTTCACAATTTATTACAAGAATACCAAAGTGCAAATATGAAGCGAAGTTTTGACAAACGTCAACTATCAAAATATCAGAATGTTACGAGAAAATAAATATTATGAATGATTATGGATAGCGATGATAACAAGAGCCAGGAGTAAAAATGCACAGATAACACCGCCTCGCAAGCGCTGGACCGCACTCCTGCGACACAAGTGCTTGCTGAGGCGTCGAGTTCATCGTCAAGTGATGAGTATTTTTCCCCGCCGACGTCGCCAACACCTGTACGCCGGCGAGGGAGAGGCCGGCCGCCGAGCAGTTTGGGGCCCCGAAGCCTACCAGCTTCGAGTAGGGTCCCCACTACCGGTGGTATTGTGCACCGCATGCGATGGACTTCATCCATCAATGAAAACGTCATGCGGGCATATTATGAGGCTACAGAAGGGGAAACCAACCTGACTGCGTACCGTTCAAGGATGCTCCCTTTGTTTCAGGCTCTTGAACCAACAATGACCGTTGCCATCCAGCGACTATCGGATCAAGTGCGGGCTATCCAACGATGCAAGTTGTTGGATCAACCTGTGCTTGATCGACTACGCCTGGAAGTGTTATCTACTCGACCAGCTCCAGCGTCAACGAGAGCACCGTCACCTGCTACACACACGGTTGCAACTAATGCCACTTTAGTTGATACCGTGCTCGACGTGGGAGATGATACGAGTGATATATCTGTCCAGGTAAGCGAGCAATTAAGGAGTACTTTAGAAGATGTGATCTCTCAATATAGGTTTGCACCTAATTCTAGACCACGGCTACCACGCTTACCCATGCATAGACGAAATCTGGCGTTGATGGGAGCCCTGAATGCGTTGCTAGCTCCGTACTTACGGACTAGCAATGATTTGCTCGATACCCACTCGATTCTTTACTGTGGAGCTATTACCGCTTGTCGTGTTGCACGCGTTAAATTCCCTGAATTTAACCGTGCACCACGATCGGGTGGTGTGCCCGTATGGCAGGCAAGAATCGAGCGACGTATCGGCACATTTAGGACTCTCATTGCGAAGCTTATCTGTTTTAGCCGGGGAAATAGTCGTCCCCGGGTCATGCGTTTCGTGAGTCAGGCATTCGCTGGGACCGGTATTCGTCCCCAGCAATACTTAACCAATGTCACGGAACGTATTGACTTTCTGAAACAGAAAGTGTATGCATGGGCAAGCCGTATCCGTCGTTATAGAGAGCGTGTAAATAGATACTGGCAGAATCGCATCTTCCAAAGTGACCAAAGGAAGGTGTACCGAGAGTGGGAGGGAACTGGACAACGTTTGAGCGACGGACAACTGCCAGATGCTCACACCATGAATCAATTTTGGCGTGACATATGGTCGGTGCCCGTCGAACATTCGGAGGGCGACTGGATCCGTGTCGTCGAGCGTGAATGCAGTATCATCGAACCCATGGAGTCTATTACCATAGACTCCGAAGATGTTAGTTGTGCAATTCGTAAGGCCCCGAACTGGAAAAGTCCTGGGCCGGATGGATTGCACAACTTTTGGATAAAGTGGGTTCAGAGCTCGCATGAACGCTTGGCAACACAGTATCAAGAAGCCCTCGAGTCTGGTTCCTTACCCGCTTTTATGACCACTGGCATCACCTTCCTGCTCCATAAATCAGGTAGTACCACGGAACCTAAAAACTATAGACCTATCACTTGCTTACCATCTACAAGCTCCTTACATCCATTCTGAGAAGTAAATTAAATTCACACATAATGTCTAACAATATTTTAGATAACGCTCAGAATGGATGTAGGGCTGGGTCACGTGGTACTAAGGAGCTACTCCTTATTGACATGGCCATTAGCCAACAGGTCAAGCGGAGTAGGGGCGCCCTCTCTACTGCCTGGATTGACTACAAGAAGGCCTATGATTCGGTGCCTCATTCATGGCTGAGGAGGATTTTAGAGTTGTATAAAATTAATCCGACTCTTAAATCCTTCTTAGTCTCGTGTATGGGGCAGTGGACCACAGTCCTTCGTCAACCAGGTAGTGGTGGGTACGCCTCTGATTCGCATGACTTGATAAGGATTGAGCGTGGTATATTCCAGGGCGACAGTTTGAGTCCATTGTGGTTTTGTTTAGCACTGAATCCACTTAGCACATTGCTGAAGGATTCAGGGCTAGGATATCGGTTTCGTAGAGGGGGTGAGGTTATTTCTCACCTGATGTATATGGATGACCTCAAACTATTCACACCGAAGCACCAAGATTTAGTGACATTATTAAAAACTACGGAAGTTTTTAGTAATGCCATTAAGATGGAGTTCGGTGTTGATAAGTGTGCGGTTATGCATGTACAGCGGGGGAAGGTTGTAAATTCACCGAATCTACAACTTTCTGAGATAATAACTCTCAGATCTCTCACCGAGACCGAAACATACAAATACCTAGGTATGTCAGAGTCATTGGGTATAGCGGTAGAGGATATTAAGAAATCGGTGAAAGAACGTTTTTTTGGCCGCCTGACAAAAGTTCTTAACAGTTCTTTGTCCGGTGGTAACAAAATGCGGGCTTTCAACGGTTGGGTGATACCTTTATTGTTGTACTCCTTTGGCATACTTAGGTGGACTCAAACGGAACTAGACGCCCTGGATAGGCGAGTCCGTCAACAACTGACATTGCATCGAATGTTACACCCACGATCGTCTGTCATGAGACTGTACATTCCACGGAAGTGGGGGGGTCGAGGCTTTTTGAATGCCAAGAACCTCCACAACCGTGAAGTGTGCAGTCTCAGGGATTACTTCCTACAGAATGGATGTGACATTCATTGCGATGTTGTGAAAGTTGACAAGGGCCTTACACCTCTTTCCTTGGCTAACGAGAACTGGCGTAAACCAAAGGTGTTAAGTACTGAAGACCGTAAGGACGTATGGAAGAGCAAGGAGCTACATGGGCGGTTCTACCGAGTCTTAACAGGACTCGATGTAGACCTGCTCGCATCGGTGACCTGGCTGCGTTTTGGGGACCTCTTTGGGGAAACTGAAGGTTTTGCCTGTGCAATTGCAGATGAGGTTATCAAGACGAACAACTATCGGAAATACATCATGAAGGACGGTACGGTCGACATTTGTCGAGCATGCCACCGTCCTGGTGAATCACTTCGCCATATTATTTCCGGTTGTTCGTATCTTGCTAACACCGAGTACTTGCATAGGCACAATCAAGTAGCCAGGATCATCCACCAGCAACTTGCTCTTCAATATGACCTTATTGAGTCTGAAGTACCGTACTATAAGTACACACCAGTGCCAGTTCTTGAGAATGGTCGTGCATTGCAGTGCTCTACTGGGACCGATCAATCATCACGGACAGGACTATTGTTGCCAATAGGCCCGATATCGTGTTGGTTGATCGGACCCAGCGTCGGGCAGTGCTCGTCGATATCGCCGTCCCGCATGACGAGAATCTCGTGAAGGCAGAGAAGGACAAACTTATTAAGTACCTCGATCTGTCCTTCCAGATAACCGCCATGTGGGACGTAGACTCGACGATCATTGTCCCGGTGGTCGTTTCGGCAAACGGATTAATAGCGAAGTCTCGATCAACATCTCAAGAGACTCTCGTTAGATTGTTGGATCAAGAGTCAGATTCAGAAGGTTGTTATCCTCGACACGTGCCGTATTGTTAGGAGGTTTCTTAGTCTGTAGCCTCCACCACCGGTGGTTTGGGTCCTACTCCGCTACTGGTGGGTCACTATTTTTTATATTTTTAAATGTATTTGTGTTTTTTATAAATGTATTTAAAAATGTATAAAATAAGAATATAAATGAATAAACGATATAATAATAATCATAATTAAGTCAATCGCACACAAAGGCTTTGCAATACCCACAAGCTTTCTCCAAGAATGAAGAACTCATGACGGTACAGTCGACACAATACTTGGTAAAAGCCGCTTTCTCAGTGTGTGTCAGTCTTCATAAATATCCATCCATTGTATTACGTACACATGTATTTGCGTCGCTAAAGTATCGCTGTGATTATGATCTGTGCTATAGTGTCATCTTGGTTTGGCAATTGTATGTGAAAGAGATGGTGTATGTAATGTTAGAACGGGAGTATAGAAAACTAAGTTGTAGTAATTTAAATCAAAAGTTGTATAGTAGGCAATTCTAAACTAAAGCACGGCTCTGTGTACCTTTATTATTGTTACTTGGGTAGTTCATAATAGTATTGCATCCTCTATGACATATTTGCAAGCAAAAATAAAGTTAAACTTCATAATAATCTCATTAAAAATATATTTTTTAAATCAAGCTCTTATCATTATAATATTGCATTGTCGTGTGTTAAATTTAACTTGCAAGATTTAATTACACACGGACATTGGGACAGGTGAAAGTAAATAGAAGCTTTTTTTTTTTTTTTTTAATTCCGCGGCCCAAGGCCGCGGCCGCTCTAACGTCCCTGGTTACTAGCAGAGGGTATGTCCAGTGGGGCCCGGCAAGTAAATAGAAGCTTGTAATAATGATTCTTCTTCCTATTTATTACATACTTTCTGGTTCTTATGAACAAAAAATAAGTAAATGTGTATAAGTTATAGTTTACAAGTATTTCATATGGACATTGGACAGACAATTACTGCTTATTATACATACTCGAATAAAAGACTAAAGACTGAGTTCGTGACTGAGTCAACCTAAGACCACAGCCAGTGCAACCTGGTCGAAACGTCGGGAGAAATATATGTACTTACATACTACCTACATTTTATCTACGTCATGTTTCGTGTTATTCTAAGTTGCAGGATCTGATTGATTTGTTTTAAAATTGCACAGTTGAGATAGTCTAGCAATCCCAGACTTGCACCAGAAACCACATGTTATTATACCAGCAATTTAGATAACTAATATGTATATTAGTAACTTGATACTCCATCTGTCAATATTATCTGGACATTACCGATGTACAACACATCAATATTGATGACCCACTGGTCTGATGGTGTCACATTGACCATACAAGTTAGGTACATGTACGCCCACATCCGCTGAACGATCATATAGTATTACCGAATTACCGATAGTGATTCAATTTTAGTGGCTGGTGGTCGCCACTAAACTTTTTGGCCTCTCAGAACTTAAGTTTAAATTGAATTCCGTTTCTGCTCTGTGGCAATAGCAAAAAGCAGATACGTAAAAGTAGCTAAGGACATAAATAGCTGCCATATATTATTAGTCTGCGTAAGAACAGTCACATTATTTTGTATGGGATGAGGCATCAGTACTAATATAGTATTCTTTTAAATGTATTATTTCTAGATATATTTAATTTGATGATTCATAGTTCATTGGTGGATACAGGTTAACCTTTAAGTACGTAATATTCGCAAAGCCTGTTACAAGTAAAGGTTGTGTACACCATTAAGAAACGAAACAATGTTGATAGTAATCTTACGTTCAACTCAAAAGTATTACAATAATGAGTTAATGACATTAATCTTCAAAGTTGACTGTTTGAAATCTGTTGTCAACCGTTGCGTGACATAGGCCTACATAGGCACAAGAAGCCAGCCGCGCGGAACAGTTTTTTCTCCCAAAACCTACGGGAAACCTACCCGAATATTTCGGGATAAAAAATAGCCTCTCAGCAGAGTCAGCTAGGCTTAGCACAGCCAGGGTCGACTTTTGTCGAACTTCATATTTAACCAATAATTATATTATTATATTAAAGATAAAAAAAACATTTATTTACAATAAGAATTACAATATACATAATTATGTACTAAAAATATTTACTCAACAAAATATCGTTTAAAAAATCCTCCGCGTGATCGCCGACTAGGAAGGTTCCCAGAATGCTGGCGGTGTTACTACGTTGGATGGGGATACTTATTCTTTGGGCCAGAAAATAGCCAGCCTTCTGGTCCTGAAAAGCATCGATAAGGCGTTTAGCAATGTATAAAATGTATCTATAAAGGCGGCGAGCGCTCGGACCCCATGACCCCAGTGTCTCAACTACAACATCTAAAACACATAATCGCGTGCTATGTTTTAAAGATAAAGACCATTTAAATTGAATAACTAATGCTCTTGAGCTGCCTAGAGCTAGACCTTGGTACCTAGTAATAAGACGAATTTAAATATTTACTTACGGCAAAAATCGTAGGTACTGTCGATCGATATAGTCTCCCGAAACCTACTCTCCGCGAACGTGTTAATGAACCGATTTTAAAAATTCTTTCACCATTAGAATGTTAAATATTATCTCTTATGTATTATGCTTTATTTATAAACAAATTGTCCCCCGTGCGAAGCCGGGAATAACCGCTAACATAATAAATAAATAACTTATTTTTGACTTTGTCGTCTAAACACTTTGTCTATTATTTCTTCAGAATTTAATATACATTTAACGTAAACATACAGCATTGAAATTACAGTACCGTGGAAAATATTCTATCCAATTTAAATTTAATACAATACAAATATTCTTTTGTTGTGTACCAACTGTGAAAACACCATTGCATATCGAAGTGTATGGCAGTCACGATTGTTAGCAAGTTAAAATTCTTGTGCTAAGGTCGATTTTGTAGAAAGGTATTTCGTTTGCACTGCGTAATGTCAGATAGGTATCATGTCTACCTCACTGATTGGTCGCGGTCGGTTGAATTTGAAGTTTAATCTATACCTAAAGATCCTGGTGCGTACCAGAGACGCCAGGTAATGGTGGGTGCGAAAATACCTAAAGATTGAAGACGTCAATTTTTTTTTAAACATGTATGTGGGCAGTGTCTATGCCTTGGGAGTTCTGGGAAGTTAATGGAATGTATATGGGTAGGTACGTCGGTTAGTACGTAGCTACTTTAAAATAATCAGAGATAAAAGTAGTTTCTCCGTTATTCTGATGTACTCGTATCAGCTACATTATTGTAAGTTTCATTAAAATCCGTTGAGTAGTTTTTGTGAGAAGCAGTAATAAACATCCATCCAAAGTTACGTGTTTTTAATATTAGTTAGTAGGATTAGTTTGTGTTTAGTACCACTGGCAGGCCTATGTCACTCGCCCAACAACCGCAAAAAATACGTAACGTCAGCGACAACTTGAAGTTGTATATCAGTAAGGGTTGTCTCTTGTTTGTGACACGGCATTGACTATAGAGTTGGTTGGTTTATAATTATTGGTCAAATTATGCTGGTCAATTTACTTTACTGGACAACTAACGTTCGAATGATGTTCTCTGTAAACAAAAGAATGTGCTTTAATTAACGTCGGAGTGCAAGTTCTGTATGTAAGTACTATTACCTATTCAGTGCCACTGGTGCGATGCGAATTATGTAGATACATTTTATATCACACATACAGTTGACATACACGCACATTTTTCCTCGAAACTTTCCGCATCCGGCCTCGTTTACACTGCAAATAAAACAAAACACACAAACGTCATCATATCTTGGCACAAAGAGCATAAATTGACAAAGCCAACTGTCTACGGGTTATTGTTTCTTCTTAATAATTCCTAATACTCGTAATTACTAGACGTAACTTGCCAAAACATACAGCCAATTTGAACAGTGCTAATGATACCTAATCGTAAAAAGTGCAACATTATGATGAAAATCAGCCCATAATGTAAACCTGTACGTGAATTGTACATTATATCCCGAAAATATAAATACTTATGCTGCCATTAAATAGAGATCGGAAATATTCAATTAATAACGAAGATGGGAAGGCTTTGGTGTGGGACGCTACATGCGTTGACACCTTAGCACCTTCACACCTTCCAAGCACATCCGGATGTACCGGCGCTACTGCTGCATCGGCTGAAGGCTTTAAACGGCGTAAATATGCTAACCTAGCAGGTGATTACATATTTGAGCCGTTTGGGGTTGAGACACTGGGGTCACGGGGTCCGAGTGCTCGTCGCTTTTATAGAGACATTGCTAAACGCCTAATCGATGCTTCTCAGGACCAGAAGGCTGGCTATTTTCTGGCCCAAAGAATAAGTATCGCCATCCAACGTGGCAACACAGCCAGCATTCTGGGAACCTTCCCAGTCAGCAATGACGCGGAGGATTTTTTAAACGATATTTTGTAATGTATTTTGAGTCTATAATTATGTATATTGTAATTCTTATTGTAAATAAACTAATAAACCAAATCAATAAATATGAGAAATTGTCAACATGATCCAGTAGTAAGAGACTGTTTTATCTAACTACTGGTTCAAATCCCAATCAGGATAAAACTTTGTTTGGTGACCATGATGTTTTGTTCTGTGTCAGCACAGAAAACAGATAGTAAATTTCGCCAGGGATAAGCGGAGCTTTGCATTTGTGTGAGTGACCACGAAAAGTAGAGTAAAAACTCTTTTTGTAGATGTGTTTCGGAAAATTAACTTTTAGAATAACTTATTTCTCGCCGTAAATGTGACGAATCACTTTCATATTTCTGCAAATCTAATCAAAACATAATCGATTTATATTTTATCAGAAATATTATCGATAGTGAAATGTATTGATTGGTGGATATATTGTAGTCGACCTCGTTCTATTTTCTTTTTGTTGCATTTATTTTTCTTTATGGTAGGTACTTACTTAGTTATTTTTTCACAATTACTTTTTTCACAATACTTTCGAAGTTAAGTTAACCGAAGTAAACGTTCGAAGTAAAGTTCCACAAGTTAAGTTAAGTTAAAAGTTCCAAAAGACTATCCACGATATACGTAGATAGTCTTTTGAATTTTCTTCTGGGAATACTATGATACAATACGTCTGAAAGTCTCAAAGATATACCAAGTCAATTTATAGGTAGGAAAACTCTTGGATTTGACTCCAACCAGTGTCAATTTCTTTCATAAGGGTACTGTCAAAGACATCGAAATTGCAAAAGTATAAAGATAGCATGATACTACCAGCTTTAAAAACTTTTTTGATCTATTCATATTAAAAAGATTGACAGTGGATATAATTTATTTACAGGCATTACAAATGTACATTACAAAATACCTTTTAAGAACATAGAAAATATTTTTCATTTCAAATAGGTACTTAATTCCTTAATGACCAGAAACCCATATAACAGGACCACATTCACGATGAAACCATTTGGGTTTCGCAACCATCATTTGTCAAAATTGAAGGACCTATCTCCCATTTTTGATGGTTGTCGAAACATTTTGGATTCTCAAATAGATTGATATCCACAGATAACTATAAACTATGTAGTTGAGTTATATCACGAACGTAGAGAGTAAGTTCATGAGTATATGTTGAGATCCATGCGTCTATTCGTCGACGGTTAATGTGAAAAACATGCACTAAGTCATGGAAGTAGTACGAATTACGGTAGAATTTTCGGGGAACTATCCTTTTTGCTCTATGGTGAGCTTCACCATAGAGCAAAAAGGATAGTTCACACACAGTGTGTATTATCTATTTTTGCACAGTGTGTATTATCTACGGTCATGTATTCTAAATGGTAGCACCGTCAATGGTACCATGTTTGGGTGCATCTGGGGTGCACCCACCATTTATGACGAACGATGGCTGCGAAAACCATTTGGTTTCATCGTCAGTGCCCAGCTTTACACTACATAATTATGTAGCTATAATGCAATGTACGCATTTGTCAGATGAGAATCTGACAAATGCGTACATTACATTGTCTAGTGAAGGGAACATTTAGCAAGTTTCCGTGACTTTTGTGTAGGTGCCTATTTCGCGTCAATTATCGCGTCATGACGTAAGCAAGCCAACCTAGTCAAACATGCAAATATTTTGTCAACTGCTATTTGTCATTGAAAATGTATTTTTGAATGTTACAAGATAAGTAAGTATGTTAAATTAAATGTGTTTTACATCCGTCTTTCCTTTATTTACTACCAATTCCTACTTCATTGATATTTTATTGGTAACTGGATTTTAAGAAGCCCTTTTTTTTTTAATTCCGCGACACCGCGTTCTCTCCCATGTCTATTGCTGCGGGCGTCTCTGGTGACACTGAAGGCATTTCCAGTGGCGCCCGGCGGACTTTGGCCACCGGTGTGGCCTCTTCGGGGGTTTCCTATCACGCCCTATCAACCCTATAAGCCGTTGCCGGGCGTCTCTGGTAGGGTATGGTTGGTAGGGCTTGGTTCCTACCCGTCCTGAAACCGTAGGTACTAAACTGTTTGATCTAAACTCTATATTAGAAACTATCATCTCAATTCGTCATTGGATGGAAATTTCATTTCAAACATAGCAGTTAGGTACTTAAACAAATAAAACTTATTATTAATTTTTTATTAGATATTGTAAGAAATATCATCTTTATCTATCGTATTCTTATATCATTCGGTATCTGATAGTTCCCAAGGCAATTACTCTGAGTCACTATTCACACTTACTGCAAAAGCGCACTGCAGAATGAGGCCATATTGTGCAGAGAAAAGTAAGACATATCATCGAGCTCTGATTTTCCAATTACCAATAGACCGAATCGATGTTGTAGAGTAGAGAGATGTAGAGATAAAACTAGCCAATCTTATCTCATTATCAATTCGATAATGCAGTGTAATATTTTGTCACACTATTTTGTTCGTTAATTTTAAGGGAGAAATACACAGTTTCAGTTTAAAAGAATTGTGTGTGTGTAGACTAGACAGTTGTTTTAAACCAAATTACGTCATACCGTACGACGTTCAATGGAACACTGTTGGTTTTAAAACCATGTAGGCAGGAAAAATCTCGGTTTTAAACTGTGTTTTTCTCCTTTTATTTAACTTAGGGTCGTATCGTAATCAGGAAACTAGTTTGAAACACTAATTCTACGCGAGTTTCTTACGAGTAGAAAGGACATCTCATGTACGTTTTTATTAAGATAACCAGAAGATAACATTGGCGAAATGAAAGCATGGTGAAAGATTAGAAGTACGGTTAAAAAAATCCCGTAATCAATCAATGGATAGGGATGTATTAGTTCTTTTATCCTCACTTTGTCACAACTTTACTTTGGCTTCCCTTAACCGATCAGTCTCAAATGTCTGATGACATTTTGACACTTCTGTTCGGACCATATTGTCCCTAACTGGGAACTTCTCATATTATGCATGTACTAGCGGTCGCCCGCGACTTCGTCCGCGTGGTACTTTGGAATTTTTCCCGTTCCCGTCCCTTGTAGTTATTGTTCCCGTCGCGTCACCGTCTAGCTTCGGAAATAATTATTTTAGAACGAATTTCATTTCCATAAGTGAGCTAACCTTAAACTGACTTTCTTTAAGAACTTTTAAAGAGGAACAATTCTTTAGTACATAATTTTAACATAATATTAACCGTTTGGCCAGCGCACGCAACGGAAGTTCTTAAACGAAATAATTTTTCCCCGTTTTTGAAACATATCACACGGCTGTTCCGCTCCTATCGATCTTAGGCCTATAGCCTTCCTCAATAAATGCACTACTCAACAAAAAAAGAATTTTTCAAATCGCACCAGTACTTCCTGAAATTAGCGCGTTTGAACAAACTCTTCTGCTTCATAATATTAGTATAGATGTGACATAGTTAAGGCATAGGTACGGCTCCCCTTGAGACAGAAGAAAGCTGATAGTGCTGAACGTTTTAAACGTTCGTTTCTCTGCCGAACGATAGTAGCCTGGAACGCCCTGCCTGTGCACGTGTTTCCTCCCACATATAATCCTGGGTTCTTTAAGCGGAGCGTGAAGAGGCACATCAGTAGGTCGTCAAGTTGAGGGCCACTCTCTATAGTATTGTGTGCTGTGAGAGTGGCCCACAATCGCTAGACGTCGTCATGATTAACTTTTTTTTTTCTTATTTAAAAAAAAAAAGTACAGCTTCACGTCCCCGGTCAAGTCCTCTTAAAGACAGCTATGAAGAACGACCAGTCTTATTTACCAGATGGAGAGTTTCGTCCGTTATTCGACGGTGACACCCGAAAGTTTCGATAGATGGATTTTTGAATATTTGTTACTTCTATTTCACGCAAAAATTACCGAACGGATTTGAATGAAACTTTACAATAATATAGTTCATAAGTACATCAGGAAATTGAAAAAATGTGTCATTAGTTATCGACACCCTCTTTTTGAAGAGACACAACCGCGGGCATCGGCTAGTACCACTTAATGACCATCATGAGTCATCGTAACTGTAGTAATATTATCATATATCCCGAAGGGGTAGGCAGAGGTGCATTAAACACCCACATTTTTTCAGTATTTTTAGTCCCACGTAATAAGGGGCAAGCCTATTACCGTCACCGGGCACACAAATAATGTGTTACGTCCAAAATGGGCGAATGAATTTAATAAAAGTAGCAGCTATATTGTAATTTTGAAAAACAAAATTGAAACCCGTTGCCTTGCGATGAAATGTTGATGAAAGGCACAGCCCATTAAAGTACTGGGCGTCTCGGACTTGCAGGTAGAAGGTACCTATATAATTATTTTGTGTAGATGGTAAGCATCAATGTCATAAAAACAAAAATGACGATCTTTGCTCAATAGGTCTGAACGTCCATTACCAAACAAAACGTGACAAATCTGTTTCGTTTTTTGACAATAGCAAATAAAATGCGCGGTTGCGGGAGTAGAACAACAATGAAAAATTAATATATTTCAAAAACAGGGAAAATTTATTTGTTTTGAAATCTTATGTTCTGTAGAGACTTAAACATGTATATAAATAAAAATAAATCGCCGTTCGTTTGTCTCGCTAAAACTCTGGAATGCCTGGACCGATTCGGCTAATTTTGGTCCTTATCCTTAAATATTTGAAGTCCAAGGAAGG
This sequence comes from Nudaria mundana, assembly GCA_963556515.1. Taxonomy (NCBI): domain Eukaryota; kingdom Metazoa; phylum Arthropoda; class Insecta; order Lepidoptera; family Erebidae; genus Nudaria; species Nudaria mundana. The sequence continues at coordinate 13,941,290 of OY748304.1, forward strand.
TTTAAAAGTAACTTTTAGGCGGTACATTTTCGCCGGGATATAGCTAGTTAATAATAAATATTCTCTACCAAACCGGAAGCAAAGCTATGGTAGGTCCTACCAATATTTATCAATCGCTAGATATAATATTTAATTTTTATCAGTTTCAAACGACCTGGCCGATATAGAAAACGTAATTACCCTACAAAGGGCTTGAAGACCTGGTCGCTTCGTTCTCAATGCCCTAGAAAACTCAACAAACCATAGGTACAATACAAACCATAGGTACAATACAAACCATACAATCGATAGCGATGGGTCGATGGCCCTACAACCTTACTTATGTAGAGCAACAGAACAATACGACTACAACTGAACCTTGTTAAACTACGGACTACGCCACAGTGAAGTGAAACTATAGACCGGTCGATGTACTAACTGGGGTTTAGGGGTCTCGCCAAAGTCACAAATGGGTAAATATTAACTAAGTATTTAGGTCAGAAAGTCAATCATTTTACATTTTTAATGCCAGATTCGCAAGGCAATAGGATTTTCATGCTGGTTTCAGAGATATACGACATTAACGCCCACAGTTCTATGAGACATTGGTTATTATTACATAAGTATAAGTTAGTTGAAAAATTTGCCAGATCAGACGACATTACAATAAATTCAAGCTATTACATTTAAGGATCCTTCAATAAAAAATAATATTTCTCTTTTTTAATTGAGAAACTAAAAACTTTGGTGTGCATGTATTTAGACAGACATTACAATTTTCGAAAATAAACGAAAATTCTAATAATTAAATGGTTCTTGATTGTGCATATTTACATGCATATTTTGGAATTATGATAGTGCATAAAACGTAGGTCACACTATAAGTTTTGCGTAACTTAAAAAAACAACATGTTAAAACCAAAATATTATGTTTATTGCTTTTCAAAATATTCTCCTTTACATTTTAAACATTTTTTCATGCGATCGAGCCATTTTTTAAAACAGGAGGACCACAGATCTGAAGGCATGTTTTCTACGTACTGTTTGAACGCTATCACTGCCTCTTCGGAGTTGGTAAAAGTGAAACCTCTCATCAAATCTTTGATTTTGGGGAAAATACAGATATCACAGGGTGCTAGGTTGGGGCTATGCGCAGGATGGGTGACGAGTTGTACTTTTTCGGAAGCTAAAAATGACTTTGTTTTGTTGGCCGTGTGTGAAGAAGCGTTGTCATGATGTAGGAGAACGCGGCTTTTGGGTCGTCTTTCGCGAACTTTTTCTAACACCTTGGGTAAACAAATGGTAGAATACCACTCGGCATTAACACTCTTTTGATCTTCAAGTGGAATTGTACAGATGGGACGCGTAGCTGAGAAAAAAAAACGCGATCAATTTTTTACCAACGTTTCTCGCCTGCCTCACTTTTGTTGGCTTGTTCTCATTTTCAAACACCCATTCACAAGATTTCTGTTTTTTTTTCGGGTTCAAAAAATCCACGTTTCGTCTTCTGTGACAATGTCATAAACAGCATTAGAATGTCCGTGGTCGTACTTCAGTAGCATCTGTGAGTACCTTTCCACGCGAGCCCGCTTCTGGTCCGCTGTCAGTTCATGAGGGATCCAACGACAACAAAGTTTCCGAACTTTCAATTCTTCGTGTAAAATTTTCTGGATTTGACTCATACCAATCCCCAATAGTCCTCGAATTGTCTCATGGGTAATCCGCGGGTTTTCTTCAATTAACCGATTAACAGTAGCCACATAATTTCTGTTGACGGCAGTTGAAGGCCGCCCTTCACGAAATTCGTCATGGAAAGAAACTCGACCTCTCTCAAATTCAGCAAACCATCGCCTCACGGTGCTCAAACAAGGTGCTTCTCTCCCAAAAGCATTTTGAAGACGAGCGGCACAGTCTTGCGGAGAGAGAGAACTTTTAAAATCATAAAAAATCATCGCTCTAAAATCTTTTCGACTTAATTCCATTTTCGTTGCACACGTAGAACTTTGATGTGTGATTAAAAATAATTGACAAATGATTTCCCGCCAATTGTTTTTTTTTTATTACTAAGAAGGTTGCAACGTTTAAAAAAATATAACATTCCAAATTCAAATAGTTCCGATTAGCTAGAAGTGCAAAACGTTTTAGTGTACCCCATGTAGTCATAATTATATATGTGGTACATATGCACGTCAAAATATATACCTAGTACCTACATATGCTTAGATCAAGTTATACGTATGTATGTATTCATAATCTAAGGTAGAAATAAATATCGCGTTGAGATGTATGAGACAGCTTAGCAGACTATTGGTCGCCGTGTCCAAATATAGCTTACATTAATAGCGCAGTTTATTCCCCGAGCGACTATTCGCATTGAAATACGGCCGAATCTGTCCAGGCGCTTGGAAGGATGCCAGAATATTTGCCAACCAACTAGTTGAGTACTGGAACAGATTTATAGTATTAAAAGGTCATTGTGTATTGATTTTCTGGTTTATATTAACCACTAGCTGTTGCGCGCAGTTACGCTTGCGTGAAATCTTCTCTTGCTACCACTCTTAATAATATTGTATCTCTAATCTCTTCTCTTCTCTAATCACTGTTGCACGATGAAGGTAGGTACATTTCAGATGTACCTAGTAGTTTTAGTAAATGGATAGTTAGTAGGTTGTCTTTAGTAGGTTACCTATTTATTTGTTTACACCCTTAGAGGGTAATATTCAAGACACACGCAGAAGAAGCACAAGCTTATAGTAGCTTAGTTTGGGGAAATTGACGTTGTGTGAAAATGTCCTAAAAAAGAGACAAATAAAACGTTTAGACCTAAGTAGTTCAAAAAAAAAGACCTATGTAGTTTTTCGTATTATGGTCATAATATGACAGTTTACTATTTGCTTTCACAATAATTATGTAATAGGACATACCGGTATTTAAATAAAATACTTTCTTATGCAAATATATATAAAACGTACTTTTAAAACCCGTTTTTAATAAGTTAATTTAATTAAGTACCGTTCATTTAAATACTTAGGTATAGGTAGAAAGGCGTAAGCTGCGCTTTGCATTTGTGTGAGTGCACGTCGGTGAACGTATAATCCGACCTGTTTTACACACATGTGTTGTACACACAGCCTTTTTACTCTATTTTTCATGATCACTCACACAAATGCAACGCCTTTTTACCTAGACCTACCTACTTTATTTGCAAACATCCGTTGTTCACACACAAACAAACACAAATTCACAAACCTACCTACCTATTCATCCCCATATGCCGAGAGGTATAATATAGATAGGTACACACTATACAGAGTACACTGCGTCAGTCACATTACCGGTCAATTTAGGTCAAAGATAATATCAAATATTGGATGGAAACAGGCGTTACCTGGCGAAAATCCATGACAAAGTAATGGTAAGTAAGATGTTAAAACTTTTCCAAATATAATAGCATTATTTTCGCAAAAATAAAAGACAATAAAACGTCGACAATTGTTTCACCTCTAAACGAGGCATTATCAAGACTGTCTCAAAGAGAACAGCCGCTGTTCTATATAATATAACTTGGTTGAATGCAAGAAACCGGCAGTTTCTTGCATTAAACCAAGTCTAAACCGTATAAACGTTCAGTAAACAAATGAGATTGCGGGCAGCGTAGGAACTCGCTTAAGTATACAACCTGAAATCTAGATAAGAGCTAATTCTGTAAAAAAGGTGCAAACTGGTCGAAACGTCATTGGAACGGCCTGCCTGCGCACCTGTTTCCTCCCACATATAACCCTGGGTTCTTTAAGCGAAGCTTGAAGAGATACATCACTAGGTCGTCAAGTTGAGGGCAACTCTCTATAGTATTTCTGTGTACTATGAGAGTCGTCCACAATCGCCAGACGTCGCCACAGCTTACCATCAAGCAGGCGGCGTCATTTGTCGATCTAAATATATAAAAAAATCACATCTACGCCATTTTCACGTGGATTCCCATACACGGCTTTTTTTTTAAGTCCGCGGCCGCTCTTACGTCCGCTGCCGGGCGTCTTTGGTGCACACGCAGAAGGTATTTCCAGTGGCGCCCGGCGGACTTTGACCACCTGTGTGGTCTCTACGGGGTTTGGTCGGAATGAGAATCCCGCGACGTTGGGGTTTCCCCCCATACACGGTGAAAAACGTAATTTTATTAGTGGTCTAACATTTGACCCTGTTCTATCTATATTACGCATTCGGTTGTTTTGTGCTCAGGAACAACCTAAAGTGTACCTACCTACATCTACGACTATACACATGTGTTTAAGTTACGCTTTTCAATAAGGCCATGAATCATGACAAATGAGTCATGTTTTATTCATTATTACATAGGTACTCATAGTGCATAATGCAAAAAAATGCGAAAAATTTACAAAATATTGTTTACATTAGGTGTTAGGTTAGGACTTGTGGAGTTAGGAGCTTGGCTCTCCATTAGATCTGACAACCTTTTACCGCTCAGGTATATTGTGTACCTCTTAGAATCAATTTTGATCTAAGGTGTACCTGATACCGTGTACGAAATTATCATTATGTTTATAGTTTCATTACGTATAGTATTAAGTTCATTAACACATTGCAAAGGTTAAGCAACATCGACTCAGGCCGGTCTTAGGATGGGTGACCATTTCTTAAGACATTGAGACCCCTCTGTGCCTCGGAGAGCACGTTAAGCCGTCGGTCCCGGTTGTCATACTAACATCTGGCAGTCGTTAGGGGTAGTTGGAGCCCTAAATCAAAAATCCGACCGGTCTAACTACAGAACTTCGATATCGCCCATGGGTTGTGAAGGTCAGATGGCAGTCGCTTCACGGAAAATATCGAAGTTCAGCCGAATCGCAGTTAGACTAGAAAGCCGACCCCAACTGAGTTGGGAAAAGGCTCGGTGAATGATGATGATAGTATTAAGTTCATAGTATTATAAACTGAGGATTTGGACTTTCTAGCTCTATCCAGACCGAACATATAAGACGAAACGCTTCGAGAAAGGGTAAGTAGTGCCCTGTGTTTCACTGTCTCGTTTGGCCGGGCCACTACCGTAGTAGGAAAAGTAAAACATAACGTAGATAATTATTCTTAACGTTCTAGTTTACTTAACATACCATGCAAATGCATATTTAATGAGCTCTAATACTTTTGTTTTACAAAACATGGAATCAGAATTGAGGAACTATAAGTGATTGCGTTTGTGAATTAGAGCGCACTTCTTATAGGTAGGTACTAGAAGCGAGAACTTCCACACTTGCTCTTTGGACCGTAAAACAGTTTTAATTGACGCAGTAACAGCTACCGACAAAGAGCTTTCTTAGGAAGGGAAAATAGCACAATGATAGAATACCTGATAGAATACCTTGTTTGTTTACTAATATCAAATAACAATAGATGAATGTTTGTCACTCTACGATACTTGTGGATTCTGGTGTTAGACATTTTTTATCTGTGCGTCACTGTTCTAATGTGTTATTTGGTCACGACTTGGACTTTACTTAAGTAAGGAAAAACGTGACTAGACAAACCAACCTAAAACAAGTCGGTTCGATGTATTTTGAATTAGATTGCCACGGCCGCTCTTATGTCCATTGCCGGGCGTCTCTGGTATGCATCAGTAGATACGAGTAGTAGCGTGCAGCCACTGTCATAATTTTAAGATACCAAATACCAAGTCAATCTGCAAAGTTGTACAAGTTCGGACAGACGTGGGATGTAATATGATGACCGTTAATAAACTCGAATTGACACGGGTTCTAAAGCGACGAATTCTGGATGCAACAACGATGCTACAAACTTTCGAAATGGGACCAAATAGAAATGTGACCACTCAGGAAGCAGTAGTTTAAGCTTAAGAAAAATAATTAAAACATAGTCGAATAGTTTATTTATTAAAATAAGAATATATACATATATATATATACTAAAAATATTTATTATTTAAATTACATTATAAAATAGTGTTTAAAAAATCCTCCGCCTCATTGCCGACTGGAAGGTTTCCAGAATGCTGGCTGTGTTGTTACGTTGGATGGCGATACTTATTCTTTGGGCCAGAAAATAGCCAGCCTTTTGGTTCTGAGAAGCATCGATTAAGCGTTTAGCAATGTCTCTATAAAGGCGGCGAGCACTCGGACCCCATGGCCCCAGTGTCTCAACCCCAAGAGGCTCAAATATGTAATCACCTGCTAGGTTAGCATATTTACGCCGTTTGAGGCCTTCAGCCGATGCAGCAGCAGCGCTGGCACATCCGGATGTGCTTGGAAGGTGTGAAGGTGCTAAGGTATCAACGCATGTAGCGTCCCACACCAAAGGCCTTCCCATCTTCCACGGTAGCAACGACATACGTCCGGTCTCTTTCCATCGCTTCGTGCTATACCATTTAGTTCACGTACAGGCGGAAGACCTGCGGTGGAAAGGGCCCTACGAATTATGTCGTTTAGAGTAGGCCATGGTGTGCAATGATGCGGAGATACACAAGGTGTACCCAGCCGAAGGCAAGTGGCAATGCGGAAGGTTGTGTCGTCCAACATTGTACCGATATTGGGCGATGGGAGCGCCTGGATCCATAACCCTGACTCCCATTCTCCAACAGCTAGTAGGCGTGCACGCTCTGAAATATTGACAGAAGTGTCAAATAGTATATTAATTCTCAATTGTTTAGAACTATTAAATTAACGATATTGATGCAAAGCATGAAAAAAAAATAAGAAAAGAGCGGGCTGTCAAATGTGACAGATAATAAATGCGTTCCGTTTTGTAAGTGCACGAGCACTTTCTATCTTCTTATCCGCGGCAATTCACAAAGTCAGGGTATCATTATGTGCATACCAGAGAAGCCCCGCAATGGACGTAAGAGAGGCCGCGATTACGCGGACTTCACTCAATAATCATAGATTACCTAAATACCAAGTTACAAGCATTTGCCTGTTTCACAATACATATTTACAAATACCAAATTGCAATAGATACGAATGACATGAATCGGTCGGCGACCGCTCACGTTACCGTAGATACTTGTTACCTGATCTCATAAGACTACTTAATTAATAGTCAAGTGTAAATAATATGCGTGTTTCTGAACGTAAAATATGTAGAGGAGACCCTTATTTCTACTATGCTTGCATGAGACATTTTTCTTTCAACCGCCATAAGTAATTAAAGTAAAAATTTATCTATGGCCATAAATTTTGAACGTACGAGTAGTCAATCAATAAGCAAATGACATTTAATTACTTAAGAATTTGTCCCATGGTACAATAATGGCACATTTGTACCTTGGGACACATTTTTAAAACCCTAAACTTCCGCCAGATCTCAATCCACATAAATATTATTTAAATGATTTATATTTCTAGGTAGTCATACTTAGTGTTAATTATGTACTGTGTATATTGTATTTATTTTCGTTCAACCTCATACATACATACATAGCATCACGCCTTTTTCCCCGAAGGGGTAGGCAGAGGTGTGCAAACACATCTCGCCAGCTATAACATACCATGTAATAGGGGGCGAGCCTATTGCCATTTACCGGGCACAAGTTCCAGACTCTGGGATAATTATCTGGGTAAAATTCTAAAGAGAATTATACATTATCCACCAGACCCGGGAATCGAACCCGAGACCTCGAGCGTGGCAGTCCGTACATAGTACCATTGTGCCACCGAGGTAGTCGTTCAACCTCATGTTGACTATTAACGATTTTGAAATTTGATTTTTTTCAGCAGCTTCCGTATAGACTTTATATTTTTTTTAAATAAACAATATATAATCTAGATTTAAAATAATTAAAGGAAAAAAAACAAGTTCAAATAAAAAGAAAACATTAATTTATTTATCATTCCTTTTCAGATTCCTAATCAATTCGGATTTGTGTCGAGAACTGGATTAAATCTCTGGTGAGAATATTTTTTATCATTATTTTAGTTAATGTACTAGCTGATTCTTGCGGCTCTTTTCGCTTAGAATAAGTCTCAACTGGTTCTCAATCTCATTTTCGTTTTCAATTCCCATGGGTACACAATATCGCGACAAAATAGTTACTATAGCACTCTTCGATAATCTACCAAATTTTCTAATTAGATTAAATATTTTTAAAGATTACTTACTTCAAAACAATGGTAAGTAAAATGTTTTAAAAAAACTTTTTAAAATTATATAATAGCATTAATTTTTCGCAGAATTAAAAGGACAACAAAACGTCGACAATTGTTCGCTGTTCTCTCTGAGACCGTCTTGATAATGCCTCGTTTAGAGGCGAAACAATTGTCGACGTTTTGTTGTCCTTTTAATTCTGCGAAAAATTAATGCTATTATATAATTTTAAAAAGTTTTTTCTTAAAACATTTTACTTACCACTGTTTTGTCATGGATTTTCGCCAAGTAACGCCTGTTTCTATCCAATATTACTTACTTCTCCAATCGCTTTAATAATAATTAAAAGCTGGTAATTTCCGTGCGGTCCCATTTAAATTTCATCACATTCCGACAATTGGAAGTCTTTTTTTTTATAAAATTATCGGAACGGCACATCGACTCCCATAAGTTTCACGACTCCTTTGCAGGACTTGGTGTACGCTTATTCAATAAAATCCCTGTAGATATTATGAACCTTTCTTTGCATAAATTCAAAAAGGAAATTAAAGCACATCTCTTGAAAAGGGCTTATTACTTCATTACTGATTATTTTGATGATAAAGAGGAATGGAATGTGTTGCTTGCTCCTCATTTAAACTACGAGTATTTAGGCGCGACTCTCTAACGTCGTTTGTTTATTGTATGTACTTGTTTTTTTATTTATTTTTGGTTTGATAACTATGTATAAATGTTAGCTCGCTATGTAGACTTGAGCAACCCAAGTGGGGTACCACCATCATCGCGGCGGTGAGACCGATCATGGACGATTGGCTGCAGAGGCAGCATGGTGACCTCACGTATCGTGCGACGCAGGTCGTTGCCGGGCATGGATGCTTCGGTAGCTATCTGTTTCGCATGCATCGTGAGGTCACACCCCGGTGTCAACACTGCGAGGTTTCCGACGACGACACCGCACTCCACACGTTGGTGGAGTGCTCAGCGTGGGCGAGCCAGCGCCGGGACCTCGTAGTGGGTCTGGGCGTGGATACCCTCTCGCTGGAGACCATGCTTCAAGCCATGGTCTCCAGCCGGAGTAGGTGGAACGCGGCCGTGTCCTTCTGCGAGCAAGTCATGCTCGCGAAGGAGGCGGCCGGGTGGGAGAGGGAGCGTACCCTCCCCGCCGAGTTCCGTAGTCGGCGGCCAGGGCGCCCCAGACTCCGCGACTACGCCCAAGACTATCGACCTCCATGATCGGGGCCTGAGGACGGCGGGATCGCCATCCGCCGTCCTTACAGAAGCAGGCTAGAAGGGTTGCGTGCTGCGGGGCCTTTGCCCCATAGCACGCAACCAGATTCACTCACTGACGCGGGATAAAACCCTTCCCCCAACGACGCGGGATTCTCGTCCCGACCCAACACCCGAAGAGACCACAGAGGCGGTCAAAGTCCGCCGGGCGCCACTGGACATACCCTCTGTTAGTAACCAGAGACGCCCGGCAACGGACGTAAGAGCGGCCGCGGCATTGGGCCGCGGAATTAAAAAAAAAAAAAAAAAAAAGCTCGCTATGTATTGTATTGTATTGTAATTTCATACTATTAGAAAAGAATGGCCGTGAGTTTTATTGCCAGGTTCTTTCTCTCAGAGCTCTATCTATTGTTTTGCGAATCTGGCTGAAAATGTAAATTTAGAAGCAATTTAGACTTTAATTGTAACCTTTATAAACTGACTTTCAAAAGTGTAACCTTGTAACCCACTTGAATAAAAAAAAGAAAAATATGTTTCTTTCTTTCTTTTCTTTCTATAATATGACAATAATGTTCCCCACACGGTACCCAAAGCACTGATTAAATAATAGGTAGTAAAAGTAGTGACCAAAGGTCGGTTGATTTGTTAACCGGCTATATGAATTCCGTTCACATTACAAACATCCGTTGCATAATGTGCCATGATTTTTTACGCGAAACAACAAATATGGCGCCCAAGCCACATCCTCTCTAGAAAATGTCGATTCGGAAGTATTAATCATGACTTAAAACTTCCTCACAACGACATGTTTTTTTTAATGAGACGATTAATATTATACAATAATTCTGTCGCCATGTTTTTGGTACAAATTGATTGAAGTTGGTGTGACGAATGTGCAACTAAATGGCGGCCATGGTTGCGCAATTTGAGGTCGATGCCACCAAAATCGTTGCTGCCTAGACCTGCCCGCGTCGACTTTATACACATTTAACCAATGATAAAAATTTCTCACATTGCAAAGGTTGAGGCAGATGTTGCTTACATCTAAGCAAGCCGGTCTTAGGATGTGTGACCATTTCTTTAGACATTGAGAGAGCACGTTAAGCCGTTGGTCCTGGTTGTCATACAAATCTCTATGGCAGTCCTAAAAACAAAAATCCGACCGGTCTAACTACAGAACTGCGATATCGCCCAAGGGTTGTTAAGGTCAGAAAGGCAGTCCACAGTCGCTTCACGGAAAATATTAAAGTTAAGCGGCATTAGACTGGAAAGACGGTGGACGATGATGGTCGAAGAAAATTTCAAAAATGTGTAGAATTTACGTGATTGAAATTTTCAATGTATGTAGGTAGGTACTGATTAAATATTTTAACTAGAGAGAATGTTAGTTATGTATTGATTTTCTATTATATATTGTGCTCAGTAGCGGCAATATGGTTGCCCCCTATTACTTGGGACCAAGAAATATATAATAGGCGTGATAGGTAGCGTATAACTGTAGAGATAACAAATAAATGTTTGATTTTTAAACGTCAAAAAATGATGGAACCAAGGCAAAAATCCAGGGCATACTATCTGATCATCACACACTTACGTAGGTACTTATAAAGTAGTGTAGTAAGTAATTTCATTGCTAATGTTTATTTATAGAGAAATACTTGTTCGTGGTTGGCTGCATTCCATTGCAGTTTTCGTTCGCGGTTTTTTATTATCGTAAAAAAGTAAGATGTAGAACATGTGTTATATTATTATTATATAAATTTTAACAAGTCGTAGGTATATTCTAACAATTTCGTGACTAATTCATTAAATAGATAGGTACTCATACTCAGAAAGTACTTTTAAGAGAATCAGAGAATCATGGACTGTAATAATCTTAACTGTTACACTTCTTTAAAACTACGCAACGGATTTTGATGCTGTTTTCACTAATGGATAGAGTGGTTCTCGAGGAAAGTTTTTGTGTATATAATTTATCAAGCGGGCGAACACGCGGGCGTCCGCTTAAATTAAAAAAATAAATTCTAAATTCAAATGTGTCAGAATGTCTGATAGAACCTTATGTTTGAATATCGTAACTTGCAAGTGCTAGTTGGATTTTACCTTGCATAATTAATTATCTACCTATGTGCAAATGGTTTAATTCGGCGCACGCGCAGTAAGCGCTCGCGATTGGCGCCAGCCAGTGCTGAACTACCCTTGATACAACATCGTTATTAGTGCTGAACGTATTTACTTTAATTTTAATTTGATTTTTACATTTTTTTGTGTATTTGTGATATAAGTGATGGTTTTCAGAGTAAGGTTTTAGAAACCAACGATGTGGTTAACGTCTTGTTCAATAAAAAAATCCAGCTAAGTGCCAGGCGGAGTCGCACACGAAGGGTTCCATACTATTATATACTTATAACAACTGAGTCGTTCATTATTGGTATTTTCAACGACATAAAATCATGTCTGTTGTATGAGAATGGGAGGGAGCCCCTTTCAATATTTATTTTATTCTGTTTTAGTACCTACCTATTTGTTGTATAAATCTAGGCCTACAGCATCTGTGAAAATGTATGTCTATCTATCACGGTTCATGAGATACCTACAGTCTATCCAAATGTTCGCATCATAGAGAACAGTAATAATACTCGTAGTATATAAGTAGATATTAGATGTATCGTAGTTGGTAGTGTATCATAGTTAGTGTTTGAACAATAACTAAACGAAATCGAAGGTAAATCATTACATTTTTCATACTTATTGATTGGTTGGTTGAGTAATATCGGTCGAAGGACATCAGTTTTACGTAAATCGGTTACTAGGAAACTGGCAGTACACTGTTCGTGCACATCAACAGTTGAATTGATTGTTATTGATTGTTACATATTGGTTACAAAGACCTTTAGGTACTATTCAATCGCTCGCTTTTTCAATAGGAGTAACTACCTACCTATTTCTTTAAGGTATTCGTAAAGGTCGCGGGAAGCCACTGCATGCGGAAAGCGCAGGACCGAATAATGTGGCGTTCTTTGTGGGAAGCTCAAGGCCTGTGCCCAGCAGTGTGCGACAATTGGCTGAAATGATGACACCCTAATTCTTAAAAGTTATGAAATTAAAGGTTTCACGCAAGCTCGGGGGTCTTGATAGTATGTAGATTAAATAGTTTTCGAGTTGTGAGGGGGTCAAAAGTACCGTGAGATAGTTCCTGTAGCCTGTAAATATACAAATGTTACGTGTCGTTTACGCCTTTCTAGTTTTGAACTTGGTTGGTTTGAAGAGTATCTCGATCTCAGTGACATTATACAATTGTCCATGCTTATCTCCCAAACTATTTCGCTTCTCTTTCCCGTTGTAAGTTAATAATTATCCACGTCCAATTACCTAAATAGCAACAACAGGTATCATATTCTAATTTTGTCCATGTTCTATTTGTAACATTATGTATTGCTAAACAGTACTTTCCCTCTGTAGTTGCAATGCGTGCCTTTGATCTTTACGCAAGTTTTTTATGGCATATATGCCTGCCCAATTTACGCAAGCATAATTGAACTTTTTAGCGTGATCTAGTAAACGAGAATGGTGTCAAAATCACGTTACTAATTATCACAATCAAATACTTTACGCATGTTTGTGTAATTTCGCACAAAAATAATACCATTCTAGTACAGTAAGTACAGATTCCTCATCACATACAAAGAAATAATTTTTCCCTCTTTTAGTGTTACGTGTTTCGTCTTGAAGTCTCGGAACCCTTAAGGTCGAACCTTTAAACCCTTAAAGTTTCGTCATGTACGTGTCCGTCCGTCCTCCACTTTCCTTCGAAACGGTTAGAAATATGAATATTTCCATGGATGGATAAAATAAAATTATGAAAAACATTTTTATTTGGGGTAAGTACCCCAAATAAATGGGGTAAACAAATGGGGTAGGAACACAATTCCGCACAAAACAAAAAAGAGGCAAACACAAAACGAAAGATATAATATAATTGGGAATTGGGCACCCATACTCCAGCGCCGCGCCGGTAAGCCATCAAGTGTCATCCCAATGCACGAATTAGGATATAACGAATCAGATAGCTCTACTAGTTCAGGAGATCTAGAAGCTTTTATGCGTGAATACGGAACCCTATTCAATGTGTAGCTCGACACGCTCTTGGCCGGTTTTTTTTATGCCTCTTGTAAAGTAAGTAAAGTAAAGAACTGTAACACTGACATATTTATTGAGCGTCTCAACTTGAGATGTATGAGCAGAGAGCGTAAACCGAATGGATTTCATCTCCATGTCCATTCTACTTGAACAGATAAGAAACTTTCTGATTCATTATTTAGACGAATGGTTACATATTTAGTTAATAACCTGCACACGACACCTGCTGAAAGAGCCTGAAAGATGGACAAAGTTCTGGCATTTATACATAGGATAGGTACATCCATACAGAGTCCAAACATACAGTTTCTTGCTGGTATCTTCTCAGGAGAACTAACTTATCGAACCAGCGAAAGAATTATTTTCAAATGGTTATTTATGTACTTAATTTAGTATTTTTACATAAAATTGTAAAATTTTGACATTCATATGTGCTCTTTATATGCCTAAACTGAATAAACGAAATTGATTCTTTGATTTATACATAGGATTTATACATAGGATTTGTACATCCATAGGTTCAAACATACATACCTACATTTGATCACGTCTATATCCTCGTAGGGATAGGTAGCCGTGTATTACACACCACACAACCATTTTGCCAGTACTCGTAGTTTTGTTGATCCCACATAATGTTGGGCAAGTTTAATGTCGTTACTGATCACCACATTAGAAATCAATACAACTATTATGTAAGCAGAACCAGAATTCCAGCAGCCAAGACCATTTTCACAGCCTCATTGTACACCATGCTATCCCCAATAAGAGTGAACAGAAATAAGAAATAACCTTTTGAGAGATGTGCGTAAAAGGGTGCAACGCACAAATTCGCCACGAATAAAAAAGACAGTTTTTAACACACGGTCATATAATAGTCCACTAATGGGCGTTTTCACATTGCACGATAACGACACACGATATCGTGACGACATCGTCACGATAATTTACATTCTTACCTTAAAGTTAGTGCTGCTACTTACGATATCGTGTGTCGTTATCGTGCAATTTGAAAACGCCCAATATCTAATACAACCTTGAGAATGCCTCGTTTAGAGGTGAAACATTTGTCGACGTTTTAATGTCTTATATTTTTGCGAGAATGATGCAATTATTTTAAAAAGTTTGAACATCTTACTTACCATTATACTTTGTCATGGATTTTCGCCAGGTAACGCCTGATTCTATCCAATATCTAATACAACGTTTACTGTTGTGTCGTTAATGGATTCTCATCGTAAAGTTACCGGTTCGATTCTTAAACCGTTACCATATGCCATAGATTTAGTTCTCATAATGTGTTCTCACAGTATTCTTACAACGGAACAAAACATTAATCTATTAGTTTGCTGAACGGAGTTTGAATCTCAAGGGAATTGAAAGAATCCCAGGTTATTACAATTGAAGATTTTGTTTTAATCACCTCTACTGCCTCCGTACTTAAGCGTGTATTGACTATTTCAGCATGATGATAATGAAGTAGGTACCTATAGCAATTTCCGCCTGCAACATAGTTATTAATTAATACGAAACATGATGAGTAGTTAGTAGCAAAGATAATAAAATATATAGGTAGTGAAATAGTTCTCAACATGTTTTGTATTAACTTTGAATAGGATGAATGAGAAAATTGTTGTACCAATTTATCATCAATCATCAGCAAAGAAAGAAAACTGAGTTAGGAATATGACAGTGCCATGCAATTTCAGATAATTTAGTTAGTTATATTATTGTAATTAAATAGTGTGCCGATGAGTATCCCTACCGACCCGACGTCAGTCTCAGTAGGTGCATTTCTAAGTTAAGTACCTATTAAGTTTGTACTTAAACGTTGTAACGTAATTTAAGGTCACTTTTCGTTAGTAACTATATAAGCAATAAGAGACCGTTGGAATCGGAAACTAAAAGTAGAAGAATGAATGTACTTGTGAAATGTAGAATCTACATTTTTTAAGGCGTGAAATCTGATCATTGACGATCTCTTGTATGTTAGTGCTAATTTCGTCCAGACAGATATTATTGAACTCGTTCCTGGGTCCGATATAATTACCGATGTGTCCATAGAATATCATTGATCCATAGTAACATATTTATGCTCGTGACGGTACCCTTTATGTTACCATATACATAACCCTCGAAGAACTCGGGCCTCGACTGATGGGGCTCTTTAGCGCATGCCTCGAAAGGGGCCAGTTTCCCAAGGTGTGCAGGACGGGGAAACTGGTCCTGATCCGTAAGGCGGGGCGGCCGGTGGACTCACCGTCCGGATACCGGCCGATCGTGTTGCTCGACGAGGTGTGTAAGCTCTTTGAGCGAATTATCGCGGACCGCCTCGTCGAGCATCTCTCGACGGTGGGACCAGACCTGGCGGACAACCAGTACGGTTTCCGTCGGGGACGCTCTACCGTGAGCGCGATCATGCGCGTGAAGAGCATGACGGAGGAAGCAGTCTCGCAGGGCAAGGTGGTGGTGGCGGTGTCTCTTGACATCGCCAACGCGTTCAACACCTTGCCATGGAGCTGCGTTAGGGAGGCGCTCGTGTATCACGAAACGCCTTTCTACCTCCGTCGTATTGTCGGGGCCTATCTCTCGGAGAGGGCCATAGCTTTCCCCAGCTGACTCGGGCCAGCTCGGCGAGATGTGTCGTGCGGTGTTCCGCAGAGGTCGGTCCTTGGGCCGCTTCTGTGGAACATCGGCTACGACTGGGTGCTGCGGGGTATGTTGCCTGAGGGCGTCGGCGTAACGTGCTACGCCGACGATACCCTCGTCACGGCGCGGGGTGCAACGTACCAGGAGGCCGCACTCAAGGTCACGACGGGTGTTGCTCAAGTCGTGGATCGGATACGGCGGCTGGGACTGGAGGTGGCCTTGCACAAGTCCGAGGTTCTGTGTTTTCACAGACCTCGGAACGGTCCACCTGAAGGTTCCAGCATAAATGTGGGAGGCGTTAGCATCGGCATCAAGGCCTCGATGAAGGATTGTACTTGATAGCCGATGGAACTTCGGACCACATTTCCGAAGTTTGGTCCCCAAGGTGACACAGGCATCAGGCAAGCAGGCTAGAAGGGTTGCGTGCTGCGGGGCCTTTGCCCCATAGCACGCAACCAGATTCACTCACTGACGCGGGATAAAACCCTACCCCAACGACGCGGGATTCTCATCCCGACCCAACCCCCGCAGAGACCACAGAGGTGGTCAAAGTCCGCCGGGCGCCACTGGAAATACGTTCTGCTTGTAACCAGAGACGCCCGGCAACGGACGTTAGAGCGGCCGCAGCCTTGGGCCGCGGAACTAAAAAAAAAACCATATACATAAAGTAGAAATTTAAATTCTCGATATTTTAACCAACATGGACTACTTTAGCTTTTATTATATAAGTAAAGAAAATAAAAACTGATCGATTTGTAAGATATTTTAATTAATTAAGAAATAATGAACTCGATGCCTACCTATGTTGCCTACATGTGACTAGATATAGGTACCTACTGTGTACTCGTGTAGAAATTGGTGATGTAAAGTGAAAAATGGTGATAAATGAATATCGATGGTAATATCGATGTCGGAAGTGGTGTTGATGGTGAGAGGTGATGTGAGTGATTTTATCCGACTGCTCGAGGAGTGGTGGCAAGCTGTACTGCTCGTCGCGAGGCTGGTGGTAGCTTATTGGAGGATTCTGCTGCTGACGGTTTACGGTGGGCCTTGGTTTATTATTTACTAGTGGATGCACGCGGCTTCGCCCGCTTGACAAATTATATACTAAAACCTTCCTCGAAAACCTCTCTATCTATTGGTGAAAACCGCATCAAAATGCTTTGCGTAGTTTTAAAAATCTAATAACCATGTTTTTTTAATTTAAAGCTAGTGGTTCTCGTGTGGTCCCATTCAAATTTGGTCCCATTAGTTGGTTCCATTCCGGTAATTTGAACTCGGGTTTTTGTGACAATGTTTCACGTGCTTTTGTTATATTTTAATTATGCCCCAAGTGAAGTGAAAGAGGCATATTCGTTACAATCACTCGACATAACGGGGGTCGACCCTATTGCCTCCAACCGGGCACTTTTAGGTTTATATTACCTGATGCCTGCAGATCCACCCGCATAGAATGAATAGTTGAACAGCTTTAATGAAAATAACTTTTTTCCTGCCTGCTGTTAATGAAAAACAAAGTCTAGCAAAAGATTCAAAGACTTTCCATTCCAGCCTATTTCTAAGTATTATTCACGAGGTTATATCGGTTAGAAACTTCATGATAAAGGTTAGAAAGCGAAGGTGTGGTGGGCGGGATCCAATCCATTACCTGCCCGGACTCTAGCCCATTCTTGCCTCGTATAAAGTATTATTGCTTCCTGGAAAATGTTATAATATGTTTTGACTTTATTGTATACTAGCGGACGCCCGCGGCTTCGCCCGCTTGATAAATTATATACACAAAAACCGTCCTCGAGAACCACTCTATCCGATATAGAAAACCGTATCAAAATCCATTGGGTAGTTCTAAAGATCTAAGCATACAGAACAGAATGTATGATCTTTCGACTGTGGTTTTATACTATATTATGATGGTATTTATTATCCTATACTTAAATATTATACTTATGTCAGTATAATACGGTCCCGCAGAGACCACAGAGGTGGTCAAAGTCCGCCGGGCGCCACTGGAAATACGTTCTGCTTGTAACCAGAGACGCCCGGCAACGGACGTTAAAGCGGCCGCGGCCTTGGTCGCGGAACTAAAAAAAAAAAAAAAAAAAAAAAAAAAGTATAATACGGTAGGTTTGTACTTTGTACTACTTACGTAAAAAACATATTTTTTGTCTCTGTCTGTTTATTCTGGTTAATCTGGGAAACGGCTAGTCTGAGTAACTTAGGCTACTTTTTAACCGGGGATTGACGTGTTCCGCAGGAATTAGAAACGATGGAACAATTTAAACGGGCGAATCAGCGGGCGTCCGCTAGTATTCAATAAAAATAAAGAAGTTTATGTGCACATTAAAAGGAAGGCTGCAAGATGTCTTTTTTTGATTTGTCGAATTTCCACGAGAAATACAGGCAGGGTCGCCATGAAGTGTCGGAGTAAATGAAACGCATCTGACTAATCTGACTAGGATCAGTTTTGGTTTATTGCTGGCCTTTTCCCAGGCAACTGATAAATTCCAGAACCTACTTTTATACTTGTAATAATGCTTACAAAGTTACAGTAATTGTAGGGCCCCATATACGGTACGATTAATCGTTATGATCTTTCGCTTTAGACCGATCGAAACGACTGATCTGTAGTGTTGCCGCTCATACACGAAGCGATTGGTCGTTACGATCGATCATTTATTCATTTGAAATGGAACGATAAAGACATGCTCAAAAATTCAATACGTGCCCTGTAAAATGGAAAACGAACTTCTTTTCTCGTCTCTGGCGGTGACTTAGGTTACAGAAGAAAACAAGGAAACCTAGAAAAGTGTGGGTTAAGAAATGGCTATTAAAGCGAAATCAGTATTCGCATGTAAATATTTTAAATGAATTAAGGTTCCACCCAAAAGATTGGCACAACTAGGTATATAAGAATGACGGAACCTACGTACCTAAAATTATTGAAACTAATATCACCTAAAACACAGAAACACTCGTTCGTATCGTTACGATATTCATGATTGCATGGGTTTTGTTGCGATCTCCGATGTCGTCTGCGATCTAGTAAATCGTTAACGATCGTAACATACATTACAGATCCGTCGTTTCGATCGGCCCGAAGCGACGGATCGTAACGATGAATTGTACCGTATATGGGGCCCTTTAGATACACAAACACACAAATACCTGTATAAATGTTTACATACTACACTACAATGGGACATTCTATCGATAAGCCAATTTTCATTGCTGTAAAATTTCTTGACATAGATTAGTTGGATACCTAGATTTACGGATCAATAATAATAACCGTTGAACGCTATGGTGACCTCACGTAGTCTCGTCTGTGGTAAAATAGAGTCTGCGCATTTCGTTTCACTTAGTTTTTGCATTTCTGGTCAATCTCACCAGCTTGTTTCATCGGAGCGGAAACACGTTGCATAAGCCACATTACTAGATGGCGTGATATAAGTAGGAGCGTGACAAGAGTGTTGTATCTACGTGTTATTGAAAGTTGCTTACTTAGAACACTATTATTACAGTACAGGGGTACAGGTTTAACTGTACTGTAATATTATGTTACTGCAACTCAGATAACTGGAACAGTGTCGATGAAAAGAGATCAGTGTTGGTTGAATTTCCATCTAGTGTCATCTTAGTTTATGCTACTCACTACACAGGCAGAGGCATATACACTATACCTCACGTCACATAAAAATAACGCTGACCAGCGTTTTTCTTACGTGAACATTACTATACTTACTATCATTGATAATCTTCACATAGTGTAAATCAAAGTAGTTTCCCTCTGTCTGTCCTTATGTATGATTAGATCTTCAAAACTACGCATTGGATTTTGATGTGATTTTCTCCAATAGATAAAATGGTTCCCGAGGAAAGTTTTATATATTTAGTATAATGTATTTTTTATACTACACTCCCAATACCACTAAATATAATACTCCCAATTTCCGCCAATAACTCTGATGATCTTTGTGTGACTGTGATTCAGGTGTCTGTGCATGTCATGTTGAAGGAAAGCGAAACAGTAAGGAATCGTGGATGTAGAATATCCGACAGTAAACAGGGATCACATCCGTGGAGGATTTTGCCTTGCTAAGATTAGAATGTGATAAAAGAAACTCTATATTGAAAAACTAAGGAAGTTTAAATAATTCTCTAATTGATATACCTAATGTAGGTACTTAATCTTTTTATCTACGTTCTTCGATAACGCTATCATTATTAAACAGTAAATAAACACCTAGATCTGTTTCAGTAGTTCATTCAATACATCTAATGCTCTTTATATGAATTGATTGCTATCGTCCATAACTCAGCTAGGACTTTCTACGTGTTATCTATAGCAACTATCTCTTTCAAGGTCATCTATATATTTAATACGACTATTTGTCTGTCCGTCCGTCGCGTTTTTCAATTATAATTAACAATACATACATTTGCATGAAATATTAAAATATTCTTTTTTTTATATTTGAGGCGATACAAAGTTCGCTGGGATAACTAGTATTGATAAATGCGTGGTAAAAATACTGCCTATAAGAGGTGACGCAGTACTCACATTCTTTTTTTAAAACGTGGCTCTATCGATGTTAATCGATGATTTCGCCAAAAAAGCTCCAGGTGCACGACAAGAAACGTTGTTCGGTATGTGAGTGTCTGGAACGCGGCGCGCCAGAGGAGGTAACCTAAAAAGCCACGCGCTCAGCAAAAATCGAACTCCTAGTATTCACTTTAGACAATAAGTTAGAGGTCTTAAATTATTTTCTCCCTCCCACCTCTTGTTTTGATAGTTTATATGGCAAAACAACGTTTGCAATTTCAATTCAAAGGTCAATTAGTTAAACATAAAAGTTAAAATGCATATGAAAATACGAGCAATTATAACTAGTCGTAAAAACACCTAACACGTCAGGGAGATCTCTTCAACTCCTAGAAATTGAGCTATAGATCTTCCAAATGTATAGCTAAGAAGTCTAAGAACCATCTCGACCATGTGGTGACCGGTTATGTCACCGTAATAGTTTAGTGGGTATTCCAGCCCTGATTTTCGTTGACAAGGGTCTATCATGCGGGATAATTAAAGTGCTTTGTGAGCTGGAGCCTAGAAGTCCAACACGAAGCCGTCCCGTTGCCCGCGAAGGGCTAAGTGCATAGGTAAAGATTGCATTCTACCACCTACAAAAAGAAATACCGATCATATCGGCTTTCGAATAAAAAGATGATGCCACAGTACAGACAAGAGATACACAGGTTACACTCCACTTGATTTTCGTTGGGCCATAAAAAACCTTCCATAGAGTTATTTTAATGCCCGTCTCTGGCCATTAATACTAGTTCTAGCTTACGTAAAGAATAAAGATAGATATTATTCAAATGAAGTACCGGATTTGCCAGTAATTTCGCCTTTATTTCACATGCAACTGATCTAGGCTAGCGCACGTAACCTTGCCAGAGTTATTATTTTTGAAAGACTTTATAACCTCGTTCTCAATAGTTCAGTCGCGTGACTTGCGTGTCAACGACCTTTTTTCTTTCAATAAGTTCTTTATTCATAAAAAGATGTATTTATTGTTAAAATTTGGTGTTAGAACATTTTTATGGAGTCAGTCTAGAAACTTCCTATAATTGCCTTAAGAATATTATTTATGGGTCGTGAAAGTAAATTCGCTGATAAGGGCGTCTTCTTCTTCTTTCTTCCCGGCGCGAGATATTATACAGGTTGCCAAATTTAAGCTGGCGTTCCTATGGGGCGCCAAATTACATGGAAAAACGTCAAAAACAAAATTTCAGAACAATAGTGCCGTGTGAATCCAATACACTTTGTCTAGAGTTACAGTGTTTTGAATCGGCAAACAGCAAACAGCTCTTTCGATTCCTTTAAGCCTGTTTCATCGTACCTAAATAAAAATTAACAAGTAAATAGTTAAAAAAACCGACTGCATTTAATTAAGTACTTATTGGTTAGAGTCTAGTAAAATTATTACCTATACAAAATGTCTCTTTGTTTCCAGAACACAAGTTGCGTCTGACGGCGATGATGGCGCCCAGCGTGTTCCAGAGGACGAAATCACCACGATCTTCACCAGGAAACCTACCCAGGAAACTACAGGTAGGACAATGTTATCTTCCTATTAGGTACCTACTAAGTAAAATAGGGACTATAGGGTCGAAACGGACCTAAGACTAATTTGACATTGTAATCTAGGTATATTTTAATAGTCTAGTAATGATACCTGCTTATTTTGCATGCTAGTTGTAGACATGATATCTACATTGACAAATATTTTAATTTAATTGCTCTTACGCACTATTTCGAAATAAATTACATAATCACAATTTTAATATTGACAAGTGAAGTAAATTTGTATGGGCTCCCCAAAATTGTCATTGTAATCTGGAAATATTTGTATAGTTATGGTGCCTTCTTTGCATGCTAGTAGGCGGAACTATGGTGAAACGTACAACCGATCCCCAAGAAGGATCGATCCGGTCCAGGCAACTATCGACCCATAGCTGTCACCTCAGTCATTTGCAAGGTGCTTGAGCTTATTATCAATAAGCAGCTCATGCGATACCTGGAGGATCACTCGCTAATCAATGATCGGCAATATGGCTTCAGGCCAAAACGATCAACGGGTGACCTCCTGGCATTCGTCATGCATGTATAGGGTGAGGCTATGGAAAGGTACGGCGAGTCCTTGGCTATTAGCCTGGACATCGCCAAAGCTTTCGATAGGGGCTGGCATGCCTTTCCAAGCTTCCGGCATATGGTCTACCTCCTCAACTGTGCAGCTGGATTGCCAGCTTTTTAAACGAGCGCCGAGTGCGGGTCCTCTGCGATGGCCAGACTTCTCGCTTCTTGCAAGTGAATGCCGGAGTACCTTCGGAGTACTATCACCAACTCTCTTTCTTCTGCATATCAATTATATGCTATCCCTCGGGAACATTCATTGCTATGCAGATGACAGCACACTGCACGGGAGTTACTCGGTTCGTCCGACGGCGCGGGGCGATATGAGATTGAGGAGGAGAGACGACGACTCATGGTTGATCTCGAACGTAACCTCGACAGTATCTCCCAATGGGGTGCCGAGAACTTGGTCGAGTTCAATGCCCACAAAACACAGGCGTGTGCATTTACTGCGAAAAAATCCCCTTCCCCTACCCACTCTTCAGAATGCAATATTACCAATGAAGGACAATCTAGACATCAATAACACAAACTACGAGTACATTGAGAGATGTATTGGGCTAGCTTCGCGGAAACTAGGAATACTGAACAAGGTAAAGCGATTCTTTACACCGAACCAGAGGTGTCTGCTGTACAAAACGCAGATTAGACCCTGCGTCGAATACTGCTCTCACCTCTGCGACGGCTCCGCGAAGTATTTGCTGGACGCTCTCGACGCTATGCAGCGACGCGCTTGTCGCATTATAGACTGTCCGGAGGTAACGGGAAGCCTTGAGCCGCTAGCTCAGCGCCGAACAATCGCTTCCTTGGCCGTGTTCTACCGTATTTACTACGGTGAGTGTTCTGAAGAGCTCTTCAACCTGATCCCACCTTCTCCCTTCTTCCTTCCCTTCTCCCGAACAACGTGTGCCGTGGCTTGGAACGCCCTGCCTGCGCACGTGTTTCCTCCAACATATAACCCTGGGTTCTTTAAGCGACTCGTGAAGAGGCACATCACTGGGTCGTCAAGTTGAGGGCCACTCTCCATAGTATTCCTGTGTACTGTCAGAGTCGCCCACAATCGCCAGACGTCGCCCACAATCGCCAGACGTCGCCACAGCTTACCATCAGGCGGGTGGCGTCAATTTGTCGATCTAAATATAATAAAAAAAAACTATTTTAACTATGTAACATCTCTGTACGCTTATATGCAACTGTATTTCGCAAAGAATAAAATTAATTGAATTGAATTGGGACCATTTCGGAATAAACTTTTAAGGAAAAATAATTCTCCAAACTCGGTTTATACGTCACATTTGTGGGTACGTACTGTGTGCTCAAATATACTACATAAGTTAGCATAATTAGACACTTTGTTAAAAGAATACTGAAAAAAAAAATTTGTATGTTAGTGTAGGTACCTATTCAGTACAAATAATTACTTAACGGAAAACTAAATTTGATTAACTTCAACTCTATATAATAATATGGTACGAGTAATAGTACTGTATTTAAAGTAATGTAAACTAATGTATTCTTTCGTATAATTTCAGAACGGCACCGAAAATGCTGCCCAGTTGCATCCAACAGCGGACTCCAGCCCTGGCGACTCAATATCTGATGCTGAAAACTTCGAGTGCTACGGAGAAGCCGACAACGATACTCCCGCTAATGCGTTAGTCTCATTATTTTACTCATTCATTCATTCAATGCAGTGAGCATTGAATGAATTAATAATTTAGATAATTCAATTAACCACAGAATTAGAAAAAAAATTTAAGCATAAAAGCATAGAATAAAGTTAGTACAGAAAGCAATCTATGTATAAATTGAGCTGGAGCCATCCATTGAAAGCTCGATCGGGTCGGAACCGAACGGAATGGAGCACATACACAATACAATCGCATCAGATTTATTTTCTCCAACCGACTGTTGCGATCTTACCTTCAGGTCAAATTACACACATACATTGTGAATAGATCTAAAGATAAATCGCTTCGTATATGGCGGACTTAAGACTGTCTTGGTGGCGTAGTAGGTTAAACGTGGACCTGCATGTGACTGCTACCTCGAGAGTTCCCGGGTTCTGTCAACTACGCGGTCAAATATTTGCACGATTTGCAAATATTTGTTTTGGAGTCTGAGTAAGTCTACATTTCGAGACTATACTGGAGAATGTTGCTTTTGGCTGTCTGTCTGTAAATGTGTTCCGGTCGATCATTTTATCAGATCTCTACGAAATTTGCACAACCTACTACCTACTGTATCTCTCGCTCGAGACAATTATGCAAGTTATGGTCTCCAGAGGGAAAAAGTGGAACGTGCCCGTATCCTTCTGCAAGCAAGTTATGCTCGCGAAGGAGGCGGTCGGGAGGGAGAGTGAGCGTATTCTCCTCGCTGAGTTCCGAAGTGTGCAGCGGGGGTGCCACTGACACACTACGCGCAGGGCCACCAACCTCCATGACCTTACAGAAGCAGACCAAAAGGGTTGCGTGCTGTGAGGTTTCAGTTAACACTCGCCTTCACTAACCGATGCAGAATAACGGCATGTACACACAAAGCGAATTGTGGCGATGCGAGTACGCACTGCAGAAAACAGCGATTCTAATTCGCGCGGCGAAGTTTCCCTTCCGTTTGAACAGGAATGAACAATGCGAAGCAACTCGGAAGTTCTTGCGATGTGTTGGCGAGTTCGCAGGTTTTAGCGATGCGACGGCGCATCGCCTTATTGTGAACAAGCCGTTAAATCCGACCCTCGACTCAAAGAGGCGCGATAACACCCGATCGAACCCCTTGACAGAGGCCTTAAAAGAATTAAAGTAGGTATTTAATTAAGTACAAGCTTAATTTGAAACGGATATCGTTGTGTTCAATTATCATCATCATCCACCGAGTGTTTTCCCTACCTAGTTGGGGTCGGCTTCCAACTAAGATGCGGCTGAATTTGGATATTTTTGTAACATATTTAATTGTTAACGATTGTTTACAGGCAAGAAAATGGGTCCAGAAGCCCGGCCAACCCCTTGAATCGACACTCGTGGACCCGAACTAGCCTTAGACGTACACCGCCAAGGTAAGCACGGGCATTTTAAACCTAATTATTAAAATACGGTTTTTAATACTTATTATAACTTCATTTTATCTTTACATAGTACAAAATAAATATCACAGTACATTTTAAGTTGCCGTTAAAATGATCTACTGCAAATAAAAAAAATTAAAGACTGTTTTAATATAACTGGGTCTTCATAATAGTGGGAAAAAACAACTTTAAAATAAAAAAAACTTTAGAATCAAACATTTATTAAATTAAACTTCTACATAATGACAGCTCTATAGAGAGACAAATAGGTAAACAGTATACGAACTTGGATTATATGAAGGTATACGAAGAGCTCACGATACCAACTACATTACTGATCGTTCTTACCTTTTTGTTAGGGATATTATTATTTGAGAAATGTTCATCTGTTATAAAATAAGGTATGTCTGGCCGTAGCTGGCTCTTACTCTATTTTGTACTGGTCCGTTTGAAGTCGGTGCTATTGCAAATTTTAGTAAAGAAAGATTAGTGCCACTAGTTTGAGCTTAAAATCTAAAGACTAAAGCTTAATAAAACTCAAACCGACTTACATAATAGTATGATCTAAATAAACAAAAAAAATGATGTGATGCGTACTGATTTGTTTGAAGTCGGTGCCAGACTAGATATCAGAAGTAAATTGAATCTAATGTGGCGCTGTGGTCGCACTAAATATTAAAATTTAAATAAAACATAAATCAACGTTATTTTTACAAATTCATCACTCTGTTTATACCTTTCGAAATAAAGACGTGAATTATCGATTCATTGATTGAGCAAACGTAACGTCTACATTTCGAGACCACACTGGACAATTCTTTATCGGATGTCAGCGAAACTGATTACAAGCTTATTTTTGATTAGTAGAAAATGGGGTCAAAAAGGGTTCGTGAGGTCAACTGTTCGGCCATAAAGGCGACCACTACTTAAATAGCTTGCAAGAGATCATTATTAACTATATGTATGACTAGTTTTGTTTTTATTTGTTTGTTACGTATCACTGCACTGGTTTTTGTTCATAACATTTCATTTTGTGTTACTTTGGTTTTATTTGCTTTCTTTCGCTTTTACCTATGTTGTGTTGTATCTTCCGTAGCCACCAAGAGAACCTGCCACATCGGAGGTGGGGCTCCATGAGACAGTAAGTTATCTATTCGCTATTTCTTATTTTTACTAACGATCAAGAAATTTTCACTAACATGTTCTAGTATAGTCTGAAGGTAGGTTATCTTTTAAAATATTTGTCTTTTTTAATTTTTCTTGCATACCTACATACTTCACCGGAGAGGTATTTCAAACGGCTTTTCGATAATATTTTATTCGTGCCTTTTGTAGCTAATCAGAAATTGTGTAGGACCAGTGTGTGGCTGTTTCCCACGTCGCGTGACATGAGTCGTATGTGAAGGACCTGCGCCACCTGACCCTAACTTGACTACCTTTACTGACCTAAATCTCAAAATCTATAAGGTCTAGGAAACTGATTTTTTTATACAAGTAACTTCAGTTCATGAAGATTAAATGCTCAAGATGAAAACACGATTACTGAAAAAATGCTCGATAGTTTTTTTATTACAAAAAACCTTGTTTCAATCACATTTTAACTTAGTTCTTTTAAGTTTGCTGTATTTTCTTTAATATTTTTTAATATCTAAAAAGGCATTGATAAAACCTACATTTGCTCAACATACTTTTTTCATAATCATTATAGTTCGTCTTTAATTCATAGTTTTTATTTTGTCGCTTACGTTAAATTTTCGAGAACGCGCTCGATCTCTGTCTGTCCTTTGGAAAGTGAATATCGCTATCCTTCACTCGAGTGATAGCGGGAGCGGGGTTAGCGGTAGCGAATTGATTAGGGTCTGTGCCTTCTTAATGTCTTTCGTTTCGTATGCATATGCTTCGGCTTTCATTGGTTTGGAAGTAAATAGAGATGTTATTACCGACTCTTTTTATTATTAATTTACATTTGAATGGAGGAAAAGCTGTTTGTCGCAGGCACGACAGATAATTATAATATTATTCGGAAAAAAACGATGATTTACGACGACAGATATTAAGAAAATAGAAGCACTGTGCAAGCTTATTTTCATGTTATTCGATAGTAATATTGTAGGTTTTAATCAATTCCAAGTATATCGTAATAACTACACGAACATAAAAATGGTTTATTCTGAGTTTATCTGAGATGTAAAGTCATACCAATTGAACATGCAAACTACAGAACTAGGTACGTCACTACGACAAATTCATTGGTCACGAATGTTAATAGTTACCTACTGTATAAAACAGAAACCTACACCAAAAGAATAGTTTACTTTTAAAGTAACCATCAACAAAAGTAAAAAGAATGGTTCCACCATCAACAAAAGTAAAAATCTTTAGTCTGTGATACTTAGTAGGTATTTACTATGAGAAAAGAGTAACCGGCAAGATAGGTAATAGAATAGTAAATGCAGTGTCCACTTTTTTTTTAACTCCGTGTCCATTGCTGCGGGCGTCTCTGGGGACAGTGAAGGCATTTCCAGTGGCGCCCGGCGGACTTCAGCCACCGACGTGGCCTCTTCGGGGGTTTGGTCGGAATGAAAATCCCGCGTCGTTGGGGTTGGGTTTTATCCCGCGTCGGTGAGTGAATCTGATAGCGTGCTGTGGAGAAAAATGGTCCTGCAGCACGCAACCCTTCAAGCCTGCTTCTGTAAGGAAGGCAGGTAGGTACCCCGCCGTCCTCAAGCCCCGATCATGGAGGTCGATGGCCCTGGGCGTAGATCACACACACAAGTGATCCACAAATGTTTGTTTCGGAGTTTGGGTGTTTTCTATGTATTCGTATATTATGTATGTAGTTAGAAATATATAAGTATGTTTATCAGTTGTCTAGATCCCATAGCACAAGCTTACTTACAGCTTAGTTTGGGCTAGATGACGTTGTGTGAGCATGTCCAACAATATTTATTTATTAAGTATTTATTTATTTATTAATATACCGTAGGCGGGTCGCCCATTAAGTATTTCACACAATATCGTTCGTTAGTTCGATATTTTTTTAGTTTAATCAAACTCACACACACACACACACACACATATACACACACACACACACACACATACACATACACACACACACACACACACACACACACACACACACACACACACACACACACATATCACGCCTATATCCCGAAGGGGTAGGCAGAGGTGCATTAAATGCCCACAATTTGCCAGTATTTTTAGTCCCACGTAATAGGGGGCAAGCCATAGTAATTTTGAAAAACAATTTGAAACCCGTTGCCTTGCGATAATACGATTATAAATGTAACCGAACGAATATAATACATACATGAACATTTGAACAGTGGACACTGCATGTGGACTCGCCGTCTGTGTGGACTCACCGTCTGGATACCGGCCGATCGTGCTGCTCGACGAGGTATATAAGCTCTTTGAGCGAATTACCGCGGAACGCCTCGTCGAGCATCTCACGACCGTGGGGCCAGACCTGGCGGATAACCAGTTCGGTTTCCGTCGGGGACGCTCCACCGTGAGCGCGATCATGCGCGTGAAGAGCCTGACGGAGGAAGCTGTCTCGCGGAGCAAGGTGGTGGTGTCTCTTGACATCGCCAACGCTTTCAACACCTTGCCATGGAGCTGCGTTAGGGAGGCGCTCGTGGGAGACCATGCTACGAACCATGGTCTCTAGCGGGAGTCAGTGGAACGCGGCCTTCTGCGAGCAGGTAATGCTCCTGAAGGAGGCGGCCGGTAGGGTGAGGGAGCGTACCCTTCCCGCTGAGTTCTGAAGTGTGCGGCGAGGGCGCCGCAGACGTGACTACGCCCAGGACTATCGACCTCCATGATCGGGGCCTAAGGACGATGGATTAGCAACCCACCTTCCTTACAGAAGCAGGCTAATGGCTGTGTGATGTGGGGCTCCAACCCACGCACGCCTTCATTCACCGACGCGGGATAAAACCCGACCCCAAAGATGCGGGGTAACACCCGACCACCACTCAGTGGGCACACAGGTCCGCCGGCGAAGGTCCGCCGGGTGCCACTGGGAATTCTTTCAGTGTCTACCGGGGGCGCTCGGCAATGGACGTAGGTGCGGCGGTGGCCTGAGGCCGAAAAAAAATTACTTAATGTTTTAAAAGAGTTTACTGTCGACATTGATAGTAGTTTGAATACTGTATCACATTTGCCTACGTCTTCCTTCTTCTTTTTTTAAAAACGTGGCTCCATCTATGTTCATCGATGATTTCGCTATTGTCAAGGTAATGCTTGGTTTTTTCCGCACAAAAGAACTAGTTACTCTGAACTAGTTTGCGGTGCGGGACAAGGAAACGTTGCCTCCCCCTATTTTTCAATGCACATTTGACATGGTTGCAGTTAGTTGTGTCACATTAAATATTTATAAACCACTTACCCCATAATTAACTGTTTTAGTAGGTTTTACTACGAGTACGTATTAATGTCATACAGACTTAAAAGATAAGGCTGTTAACACAACTCACCTACCTAATAATAGCCGATAGTTCAGTTCAGCATTTGTCTCTAGATGGCGCTGTCTAAATCGCGTCGTCTTTTTCCTCTCTCTGTTGGGAATTTTTCCATAAAATTAAATAGAAAGAAAAAGAAAGAAAAACATTTATTACTCCACTTAGATACTTATATAAAATAACAAAAACAACGAAAACAATAACAGTTTGGTATATACCTACATAATAACAAAGAATAAAACAAAATGAAATAATAAAAATACATTATAAATGTGGAGTAAAAGGCCGTCTCTCAGCGTTATGCTGTCTGCGTGGTGCAAGGCAGACAGCGCTGGTTTTCAGAGACGGCCTGTGGTAGAAAACTAAAAAAACTGAGAAAAGAAATACTATTACATCGAAATACCAGAAACAAATAAAGAAAATAAAAATAAATGATCTTTATTAATACAATTTAAGGGGAAGGAAAATTAAATTTTATTTATTTTTATTTATTCTTTTACGTACAACACACAGAAAAACATAACGCAATACAGAAGTACAAAGAGAACAGTGAGCACAATACAAAGGCACTGGTTATTCCTAAAGGAATCTCTTCCAATAGGCCAGAGAGAAGATGTAAGGGTGGGTGACAAGGCGACGTGTGTGCAGTGAAATTAAATAAACTAAAGGTGCATATAATATATTAGGTATATAACTACATACTGTGCTCTTACATACTTACATATATGGAAGAGACATATTACTTAATTTAGCTAAGATAAAGAGAAGAGGAAGTGTGCTTTAACTTTCTTTATAAATAAAGTAATAGTTTTACAGCTTTGAATGTCAGGGGGGAGTGCGTTCCACAGCCTGGCCGCATGAACGGAAAAAGAATAGGAATAAAAATCTGCTTTGTGGGAAGGACAATTTAAGCGGTACTTGACTCACATTATGGTACGGCCCTCAAAGAGCCCCACCCTTGCGGAAACTCACCAAGAAAGTGAACTGCGTTGAATGCGTTGTTCCGGCCCGATGCCCATGTACCGTTGTTACCCAACGGCGTGCGGACTGGTTCCGAGTTTTACTCATATCTATTAATTCACAGTAGGATCTCATTACGATTGAAGTGCTTGTACTAGTCTATTATTCTTGTTTTATAAGAGGTTTAACCGACAATGCTAGCGTGTAGTACGCTAGCGTTGCTTGTCAGTTAAACCGCTTATAAAACGTGGATAAGTTCCTTCTTTCTAACTAAATCAGGCTATTTTACTGTCAAAATTTGGACCAAACATGTATAAAACGTCGATGATGATCTTTACCAAAAAAAAAAATATACAGGCGATATAAAATGTCTAAATGAAACACAATTCAGATCCTGATGGACCCCAATGCTGCTGCATCCAAAAAAAGTCAAATAAATAAATAATTTGACATACATAAAATGCTGGACGGATAAACACAGAGCGACAGCGGACTTGGCACCTATTTTAATGGGGGTTGGGCCCCCATCTCCTCTTCATCTTTGAAACTCATATTCTATCCCGCTTGCGTGACTGAAAGCGTGCGTTTGTGAAAGCGTTACTAAACCTTCTCTCTACCTCTTTAGACTTAGACCTAGACTCATAGACGATATTAATGAAGACCGTGTCATAACGGATACCGCAGATTATA
This sequence comes from Nudaria mundana, assembly GCA_963556515.1. Classification (NCBI taxonomy): domain Eukaryota; kingdom Metazoa; phylum Arthropoda; class Insecta; order Lepidoptera; family Erebidae; genus Nudaria; species Nudaria mundana. The sequence goes on from OY748304.1 coordinate 13,973,286, forward strand.
GCAATAAAATTAAGGATGTTTGTTGAACATTGTATTAGAGACAATTGTGGGAATATAGTTAAGTACTATATATAATTCACATAATAAACGCTACACTAGATTCCTAACACAAAGTACGAGGCCACAGAACAGTTTAAATTTTTTTGCTAAAAAAATTTTGACAAGAAACATGTAACTTTATTATCTAACAAAGTATGTTTGAAGCTGGATTGCGTTTTAAACAATAATAATTGCTCTAAACTTTGTCTAGTCTTCTTATCAACTACATAATTACAATAAAACAGTACTAAATGTACTGTACAATTATAAAATTCGCAGAAAATCAGTTATTGTCGTATTTAAACTAATCCAAAAGAGTGGGACTGCGGGCTACGTTAATATTATAATAGAAATATAAGTCTGCATGATTAGATTGCCCTAATGTTCGGTTACAATCGTGTCGTCATCGTGCTGAAAATTATCCATGCACTTAAAACATGCATGCAATAAAATATACACGCAATAAGTACGACCATACATAATCAGTTCTAGTCAATCATAGGTTATAAAGTCATTGGGTACATAAGTACCTATTACTTCGATGACTACGTAAGTCATCGCTTAGATACGTTCACACACAATGTAAGGTGTACTTACGTAGGTACTAGGATTTATATGTATGTATTAGCAGGCCTATATCTCCTAACTCGCTCAGCCTCACCTAACAATCGCAAAAAAAATACGTCAGCGACAACTTGAAGTTGTAAGTCAGTAAGGGTTGTCTCTTGTTTGTGGCACGGCACTGACCATAGAATTGATATTGAGGCATTAACGTCATAATTATTGGTCAAATTATGCTGGTACTTTCGTGACAACCCTAACGTTCGAATTATGTCTCTGTAAACTGTTAATTAACGTCGAAGTGCAAGTTCTGTATGTAAGTACTATTCCCTATTCTGTGGTATTAGGGACATTGTGTTCTTCTATGACTAAAAGAACGTCAATGTTATATTAGTTTAACTGTACTTGCTGATGCCCGCGTGTAATAGATTTCTCGTTTCCAATTCCCACGGGAACTTATACAGTACTATACCTGGGGCTGAGGGCAAGTCCATGCGTGCCCCTGCCAAGATGCATAATAATATTTTCGGGTACCTACTAGGTATTATATCCAGGTTATCCGCTTACAACTTGTGCAGTAGATTTTAGCCAAATTCGTCCAATAGTTACAGCGTGATTGAACAACAAAAAAAATAAAACATAACATAAATTGCTCAAAGATCAACTAAGTTAACGGAACGAAAAACGTTTCTCAACTTTTTTTTTTTTTTTTTTTTTTTTTTTTTTTTTTTTTTTTTTTTAACTCCGCGGCCCAAGGCCGCGGCCGCTCTAACGTCCGTTGCCGGGCGTCCCTGGTTACTAGCAGAGGGTATGTCCAGTGGCGCCCGGCAACGTTTCTCAACTTGTCTTTTAATTCTGTAATAACAGACATCATCTGACGTTACTTATAACGTGTATGGAATTTCCTTCTTTGTTTTGTTTCTGTAACTGTTGTGTTTTGTGTAAACGCAGTTGTTTATAAAACTTTTATGCACTGAGAATCCTATTTATCATCTCGATATTTAAAACTATTGATTAAAATTTATCCAACTGTGACGATGTTTCAAACGTCTCATGTACTTAGGCACGTTTTATTACCTCAGAAACTTTGTTTCAATAAAGGTGGGGACGATTTGATTGGTGTAATAATTATGGTAGACGACATTAGTGACCGGCTTGAGTCACATAATAATTTAATAACGTCAAATAAGGCGAGTGTTTCGCCAGCTATTGTCTGTCCTTTAGTGGTTAATTCATACATTGCGGTGTAGTTTTGCTGACCGGTCCAGCACCGCCCGGCCTCGGCTGCGTTTGTTGATTGCCAGTACATCGCGGTTGTTCACGCGAATATACCGAATGCTAGGATTGCGCCGACTATTTCGAATTTGGAATTTACTTTTTTTAATTGACGCGGAAAAAAAAATTGTAACTGATATATGTGATACTGATATATATGTGATGACTTGAAAAACCAGTGTGTTTAGTGTTTACGTTAAGATCAACTGATAATTCGATAATTAGTGTTACTATTTGTTGCAAAACTGGAGCGGAACGGTGTTTACATGCATTACAGAAAGCGACCCTACAGGTTTGATTATAATTTTGACTAATTATCATAACTACCCGTATTTTGTACCTATTAATTTGCAATTCTGACAATACTAGTTAATAACACAACATATTATCAGATAATATTTATTTACTTAACTATTTTTGAAAATATTGGGAATATAAGTAGTGACTTACCCAGTAGGTAAGTATTTTCTAAAATACAAGGTGGCTTTGCTCGCCTGGATGTCGGTTGTCATGAGCAAAATTGAGCAATAATGTAGGGATCTTCTCACCCTAATTTCTGAAATGAAATGATTTATTGAGTTGTATAGGTCACTAAATGGCTATTACCAACGTCAGTAAGTACTTAAAATAAAAAATATCATTGCTTCTATATTTACATGTACTGCTAGATTCGCTAAGCAATAAGTAGAACCGAGAGAAAGAACCTGGCAATAAAACTCTCGGTCACTCTTTTTCAATTATTCACTCATTTACACATTTTCTTAAGACTAAATGTGGACGAATGTACATTGGTCTCGTGTCAAAATCAATAAGCGTGTATAAGGCAACAAAAAACAAATAAAAAAACTGTAGTCACCTAAGTACAAAATATGCTACATTTACGGCATTTTAGGAGGCGCCTGCACCATGCTCAAGCCAGACACTTTTATCGTTAAGGTAATCAACTGTCTTATAATATACTTTTTGACATAAAGTGGTCTTTATAAAGTTTTTAAATTTATTGTCGGGCATACAAAGGACCGATTCAGGGAATTTATTATAAAAGCGCATACCTTCCCCCTTGAAAGAATGACTAACCTTGCTAAGCCGATAACACGGAGGGATTTCTTTGCCAAATTTTATTTCCCCTGCTTCCAGCATCAGCAACATACTAAAAAATAGTTACTTTCTCATTTATAATATTAGTATTAATTACCTACTTACACGCAAAAAAAAAGATTCCTAATGTGGCATTTAAAAAGACAGCTGTTATATGTATCTACTATGAATAAACACAACACTATGTGATTCCACAGATTAATAATTAATAGGTACAGTTTAATAAATTGATAGGTACTTATCTAATAAACTTATAACACTTGGAATGATTTAGTCACTACTAAAAACTTTTTTTTACTAACTAATCCGTTATGGCGGGTAAATGGTGACGTAACGCGTCAGTTTTTATTGTCATAGCTGCTATAATGTCATATCTGCTGCAGATAATATTAGGTACAAGGGAATGACAATATTATGATAATGTGTACATACTCACAGTTTATTTTATTGCTGTCCACTGCTTTGTGTTTTTAAGGCCAGTGTCATTGAACGCGGTTCATGGAATGTTTTTTTATTGTTTAAATAGAGGACGCATGTCAAAGGTAGTTTTGTATCTGGGATCAATGAAATTCTATATTTAATAAAAAAAACTACTTTAAAAAAATCCGACATCATAAACTAAAAGGTATAAAATAACATAATGAAGATTGAATTTATTACACATTTTATGCTAACCATCTTTAATATTTATAAAATACTATTTTTTGTATGTGCTACACATGATATTACACATGATAGGTTTAAAGGCGGTGCCAAGCCCTAACAAACGATAAATAAATACTGTGAATTATGAAAAATTCTTACTAAAATGAAAACTACTGAGTCAAACTATGTTTAATTTTTTAACCCCCGACGGAAACCCGAACGGGGTGTTATAAGTTTGACGTGTGTGTGGGTGTGTGTGTGTGCGTGTGCGTGTGTTTGTAAGTCTGTCTGTGGCCTCGTAGCTCCCAAACGGATGAACCGATTTTGATTCTGTTTCTTTTGTTTGAAAGATGGGTTAGGGGAGAGTGTTCTTAGCTATGTTTTATAAAAATCGGTTAAGCCATTTCAAAGATATGAGGGGTGAAAGTGGTGATGAAAAATTTATGTGTTCAAATATACCCGTGCTGGGTATCAAATGAAAGGTCATAACTTATACATCACCTTTTTTGTGAGTCGGGGGTTTTTTTAATTTTTAATTTAATTTTGACTATAAGAATTATAATATACAAAATAAACATAATTATAGACTAAAAATATTTACATTACGAAATATCGTTTAAAAAATCCTCCACGTCATTGTCGACTGGGAAGGTTCCCAGAATGCTGGCTGTGTTGCCACGTTGGATGGCGATACTTATTCTTTGGGCCAGAAAATAGCCAGCCGTCTGGTCCTGAGAAGCATCGATTAGGCGTTTAGCAATGTGTCTATAAAGGCGGCGAGCACTCGGACCCCAGGACTCCAGTGTCTCAACCCCAAACGGCTTAAATATATAATCACCTGCTAGGTTAGCATATTTACGCTGTTTAAGGCCTTCAGCCGATGCAGCAGCAGCGCCGGTACATCCGGCATATCCGGCACATTTTGACTTGTATGGGACATGGCAACTATTCCGCACCGAACTAACGCAGTATCACGTAAATCGGATCACAAATCTCGGCGTAATCGGTGAGCACCCCCTTCTGAAGTTGGTTAAAAAAGGCAGATATGTTCGCAGAGCGCACTTTGTAAAGACTCGAAAAAGAGCTAATTGTTCTATGTTATGTCAAAACTCAGTACAAATTAGCTCGTTTCGCGGGAACAGATTTTGTGTGTCAGTTTCTATGAAGATAGGTAACTCTCTAGTTATAAACTAGGTATGCATGCAATGCATGCTACTAATTGCAAATGTTGAGCGGAGCAAATTTTATTATTTTTTTTATGCTCTATTTTCATGATTTCAGAGATATGCACTCCCGGGTATGATGTCGACCAGCATGGCAAATTTGGTCATAATCGGTCAAGCCGTTTCGGAGGAGTTGGCACACAAACGATTTACACTTGTCGTCTAAGATAGAGCTTCACTTCGCTCCGCTCAATAAATATAAAATCAATAAAAAAATATTTTTTTAAATCAAGCTTATTATATTGCATTGTCATGTAATGTCATTATCGTCATAATATTGCATTGTCATGCGACTTACATACGCGGGCAAGGTTTCAGTTCAATCGGAATCCGGGAAGTGTGTTAAATAACTTGCAATATTTGATTACACACTGACATCGGGACAGGTGAAAGTAAATAAAAGCTTGTAAAAATTATAGACTGGGATGAAATTGTCTGCCAATATCCACTTAGTGTCAAAGTTCAGTCAAATCAGTGCATGCAGTGTACAAACCAAATATGCAATGGATAGCGTCTAATAGATACCAACCTACCCCCAGCTGATCTAACAAGAAAGAACCGAAAGAATTTTCAAAATCGGTTCAGTAGTTTGGGCATAACAAACAATTCAAATCTTTTCTCTATTCGCACAGAGGATTGAGTTCATTTAGTAGCTAATTGATACCTGACGAATTATTATCTACATTATAAATTTTCGAAATGTATTTGGGATATTTACCATGTATTATTTCCTCCGTGACCATGGCGCTTGCAATAGTGCCGAAATATCGGAAACTCGACAACAAAATAATACATGGTAAATATCCCGAATACATTTCCAAAGTTTATAATAATAACGACCATGGCAGTTTAAATAACTATTATCTATATATTTATAAAACGCCACTAAATATTATAAAAAGTCCTCCGCCGCGTCTGTCTGTTCGCTGTTCGCATTTTCTTGCTGTTTTCATCAATGGATAGAGTGGTTCTCGAGGAAAGTTTTAGGATATATAATACTATTTCACGCGGTCATAGCCGCGACTGTCCGCTAGTATTATTATAATATAATATCGAACTACCTTTTTTGGAGTATAACGTGCCGCATAAGATACGTAGGTGGAACACTTCTCATCTCATTTGGTTTTACAAGGGCATTTAAAGGTTAACCTTTGCTTAAAATGAGTCATCTATTCAATACCAAGCCTAAGTTTAAAACACACTGGTCTTTCACATATGACGTATGCCACGTGACGACCAGGGCCGAGCCGACCCCTGGCAGCGCCTGTGTGCGAACCCTATGAAGCGCCTTTTTTTACGAATCTTCATGTTTCAATGTTTTTTTTTTATAAATATGTAAAACCAATTCTCTTGCCAATTACTGCGAAAAATAAAACGCTAATTGGTTTAAGGGACCAAAACATCTTCAGGACCCCAACGACCTCACCTGCTAGCGGCACACTTGCTGATCAACGGACGAGGCAACGTGAATTCACGGTATACTGCGGTATACATAATACCAGGTGGTACATGAGTGTTGGTCCAGATGGTATAAAGCCCCCCAAGTAACCCAACCTAGGTTGGGTTGTGTTGGGGTTTCAGATGCTACACTGCCGGGCCCGGGGCGATCTATGTGTGGTGCAGCAGGCATGGCACCAGTGGCGCAGCGCAGTCAAGTGTGGGTCGACCCGCCCTGGCCAGGAAGAGTGTGCGTTCGCGCAGCGGAATTTTGTTGAATTTAAAGATATTATTATGCAGATATTTAGTGTATGACGTCGTGTAATTGTGTATGGTAAAAAAAAATCTGTGCATGCAGCCATTGTGGAGAAATTCGTCAAAAACTGATTCCGCTGGGCGAACGTTGTCCTGGCGGAACTTTTTTTAATCCATTAACTTAGAAGAAAAAGAATGTGTCCAAAAATTTGTGTGTATTTGTGTGTAATTGTGTATGTATGAATAAAATTAGTGCATGCATAAACTTCAGAGAAATTCAAGTTTCCGCTACGCGAACGTTTGGCCATTTGCTAGTTTTCATATAAAGCGCTTATATAGAGAGCTGTAGATTTTCACATACGTTGTTTTGAATTTGTTTAAATTTGTTTAAAAAACAGATTTAGAAAAAGTCGTAGGGTTTAAAAGATAAAAATATAAACGTAAAATACGCTTATTAGGTCTTAGTTCGTAAAGTATGCACTTTGGGGTCTAGTTTTTCACGTTTATACAAACCTTGTAAGTGTCTGCAACATCTTGCCAAGTATCAATGATGTTCCGTTAGTAATTAAGAAGTTATAGGACAATTTACCATGAATAGACCACTGTTTACAAAGCAGTCAAATATCACGACGTTTTAAAGGAATTACATAGTAGAATGTATTCCAATAATTAGTTTATTACTCACATGCAAAATTTCATCTCATTAAATTCAGTAATTAAAGAGAAACAATTAAAATACTGACAAAGCTTCGAAAACCTACATAACCCGACCAAGTTCGGATGGCTACAAAAAAGCGGCCGTGTAATATATTTAGGTAACATTCTAAAATTTACAGTATAATACCCGGTATTGAATTGGTACAGGAGAAAACACAATTGTTGTTTCGATATAATTTATAGGTCATTGTTCATTGTGTCATGTTGAGGTTATTTTCTGTATTTGCTATTCATTTAAGAATATTTTTTTGAAAATACCTTTTTTATACCAATGTTTTAGTTTATTACACTTTTTAAATGTTGATTTATTTTTAGGTATATTAGGCAGACTCAAATCTAAACAACTGAATAGTCTAGTTATGTGATCTGTGAATTTAATTTTTATTGAAGCTCGAAATAGTATACTTACCATCATATTCATAATCGTTTATTAAACCTATTTTAGTTGAAACACATTTTAAGTCTATTGCTGTCTCTAACCAATGACATGAAAATTACAATGACAGAGTCTGTTTAGCAAGCGTTTGTTAACGTTAAGTTTTTATGAACAAGGGACTAGTCATGACAAGTGCCTCAGCTGCGCTCCCGATACGCTCAAAATACACGCGCCTGTGCGCGCACATGAGTTGTATGCAAAGTTCTGCCTGTACTGGCGCGCGCGTATTTTGAGCGCCCCGCTCACGCTTGTCATGACTAGTCCCTAAGAGGGTTAGAAATTTTTAGGTTATTTTCTGTATTTTCATTCATTCATTCATATGCTCACGGCTGTTGTCCCAGAAGGGGTAGGCGTGACATTTCTGTGGCACCCACATTTCGCCAATTTTTGGGTTTCTACGTAACAGGTGGCGAGAAATAAATAATAAATACATAATTATTATATGTAATTAAAGATATTTTTGTACACGGGTGTTTAATTAGAAAAGTACTTGTTAATTGAAGATTTATTTTTATCGTAGATAGTGGCGGTATTATTAAAAAAATATTTTTCAATCAAGAAATGCAATTGTTTTTATTTTTCCTTACGCTTGTGTACGCAACTGTACCATATTAATAAATACTATACTGGAAGGTTAAGAACGTTACTTAGATATATGGCACGGCCGCTTTTTTGTAGCCATCCGAACTTGGTCGGGTTATGTAGGTTTTCGGTGCTTTGTCAGTATTTTAATTGTTTCTCTTTAATTACTGAATTTAATGAGATGAAATTTTGCACGTGAGTAGTTGAACTAATAAACTAATTTTACTATGCAATTCCTTTAAAACGTTGTGATATTTGACTGCTTTGTAAACAGTGGTTTATTCATGGTAAATTGTCCTATAACTTCTTAATTACTAACGGAACATCATTGATACTTGGCAAGATGTTGCAGACACTTACAAGGTTTGTATAAACGTGAAAAACTAGACCCCAAAGTGCATACTTTACGAACTAAGACCTAGTAAGCGTATTTTACGTTTATATTTTTATCTTTTAAACCCTACGATTTTTTATAAATCTGTTCTTTAAACAAATATAAACAAATTCAAAACAACGTATGTTAAAATCTACAGCTCTCTATATAAGCGCTTTATATGAAAACTAGCAAATGGCGAAACGTTCGCGCAGCGGAAACTTGAATTTCTCCGAAGTTTATGCATGCACTAATTTTATTCATACATACACAATTACACACAAATACACACTAATTTTTGGACATTTTTTTTTCTTCTAAGTCCATGGATTAAAAAAAGTTCCGCCTGGACAACGTTCGCCCAGCGGAATCAGTTTTTGACGAATTTCTCCAGAATGGCTGCATGCACAATTTTTTTTTTACCATACACAATTACACGACGTCATACACTAAATATCTGCATAATTAAAATCTTTAAATTCAACAACATTCCGCTGCGCGAACGCCTAACCTAACGTGTTATACGTTACAGGGCCCCAAATGGGACCAACCACCCCCAGAAGGCTACCCCACTAGGTCGTGGATAATCCTGATGTGTGTCGCCGTGCCGCATGCCGGTGGTGACCGGTGACAGGTGCCTGGTGACCACGCATCAGGGGGGTTTTGGAACCCTTTCGTCTGGTGGGTCGACTCCCATCTAACCACACGGTTCTAGACGAAGCTAGTCTCTGCGTCTTGTCACTTACTACTGCAGTAGATGTCGGTATACGGGTTCACACGGATACCAGACAGGTGAGATCAGGCGCACACTTTGCTGGATCTACTGCAGCTGGTAAGTCGCCAGTACAGTGTGTTAGTTGGCGCCACACTGGTTAGCTCCGACCACAGTGTCGTCCACGCTGGCTGGCAGCCAGCCAGCGTGGACGACACTGTGGTCGGAGCCACCTCCTGCACTTGTTGTGCAAATGATTCTTAGGAAGTACATGGTAGAGTAGAGTCGTAAAATATTAATTACTTCTTTTAATTGTATTTTTACCACGTTCTTCTTCTAGTTTTGAAGACGTAAAACAGTCCAGTACCTTACACAATATGTACATATATTGTTTATAGTGCTTTTAGCTATCGCGTTACATAATCTATTATAATACTTATTCGACGGGAATTAGCACGTATCATACCTTATGCACGTAGGTAGGTACATACCTTTTGTGCCTGACGTTTCAACCAGGTAACCAAGGCCGGTATAACCGGTAAGATTCGTGTTAATTCCCTCAGAATATAATAACATACTACTACATACTACGTACTAGATTAATATTTTGATTTTTCAACAGACTTTTTTGGAAGTCGGCTTTTTTGGAATTCGACTGTATTACAACAATTATTTTGGCTCTCTCGTTTATTAAAATCGGGGAATACCCGTTTTTTTCTCACGGCTGGCGTGCCTTGATGAAATTGATCGGCGCAGTTCTTTTGATCGTAGGTAGGTACCTAATCAATGTAAACTAAAGCCCAGCTGGAAACAACCATCGTGAATATTATCTTGGGAGCCTTGCAAGACATGTTGCGGTTACTTACTTATCGATAGGTACCTACTCTACTAAAAAGAATACGTCGTCCAAAATAATTTCGGTGGAGGCGCGGGCGCCCCTAGCGTCTTGGCGCCTGTGTGCGCCGCACACTTCGCACACAGGGGCGGCTCGGTTCTGGTGACGACGTGGGAAACATTGTATAGGCCAGATCCTGTTCAGATGTCATAATGCGTGGTGTACGTCGCATGTAAAGGATGAGTTTGCCCGTCCCTTCCTAAGGCCGCCCGTTCCCGTCCTAAGGCTGTTGTGTGATCTATAGAGCGAGTTTTGACTTTGTTTACACTTAAATCAAAATCAGCCATTAATTTCAGCAAGCACAATGAGAAAAAAAATCCAGCTCTGTCTCACTATCACTACATAATTATAAAACAAAGTCGCTTCGGTCCGTATATCATTAGTCAAGCGTGTAAAGCCGCGGACGTCCGGTAGTTATGTCAATAAAATAATATTTTTTCAAATCGAACCGGAACCCTACTGCCTGATATTAGTACAGATTTCTCGATGCCAAAACCAGCATAAGAAGACACACAACTGTCTGACTTGACTTGGGGCCTGAAATCGATCGTACCTACTAACTCTAAATTGTAAGTATAATAACATATGAAGCTGCTTCCCATTGCTGTAGAAGGGGGAACTAATCGGTGAATCACAAACGATTTCACCGTGGAAATTGATGAATAAAAATTTTCAAGGCACAATACATCACGTTTTACCTTCAGAACAATTTAAATTAGACACTTCAATTATGTATCTATTGTAAAAAATCGTAACAATTTTTCGTCTAATAGGTACGATTGTTTTAACGTGCGCTTCCAAATAACTCTTGTTCAATTGAATGCATCCAATGGTGACCTAACTCTTTATTGCTTAGCGATAGACAGTTAACCTAGTGTTAGTTATTCTCGCTGGAGACCATGGACCCTGTGAACCGATTTTGAATCTTGTTTTTTTATTTGAAAGCTACTACTTGGGAAAGTGGTTCCATTTCAATTAGGTCCCATTCCGAAAATTATTTGATCCCATTTCGGTGTTTTGAAGTCGGTTGTTGTGCCAATTTTTGACGTGTTTTTTTTTACAACATTCACACACGTAGCCCGAATACAGTTTTTAATCGAACTAATCTGTCAAGAATGTCAACCTCATGAATTTCATGGACCAACCAACACCTGGGAGGTCGATTTTTGCTAAGCGCGTGGCAGGTGGCTTTTTAGGTTACCTCTGGCGCTCCGCAAAAATCGGGTTTCCAGATACTCTCATACCGAACAACGTTTCTTGTCCTGCACCTGGAGCTATTTTGGAACAACTAGTTCTTCTGTGCGGGGCTATCAACTAATCAAGCATTACCTTGACATTGGCGAAATCATCGATGAATATCGATGGAGCCACGTTTTTAAAAAAAGAAGAAGAACCAACTTCTGACTTAATGTCATCTATCTACAGACGTGAGTGAGTTCGATTTTTGCTGAGCGCTTGGGGTGGTGCCTTTTTAGGTTACCTCTGGCGCTCCGCAAAAATCGGGCTCCCAGATACTCAGATACACTGAAGAATTGGCAGTATGGTTGAAATAACCTTCGCCTGTCCCTATGGACAAATTTAACAACAACAACAGACGTGAGTTTTAATTTTGTTTATTGCACAATAGTTTTGTGTTAAAAGAACCTAATAACGGAATGTATTGTAAAGATTGGGTGAATAAGAAGTGGTGACTTAGACTTCAAGGCTATCATTATTAGGTACCTACTATAGAGGTTTGACGACCACAAAAAACGTTGTATGATACACCATGAGACTCAGAATCAAACAATATACATGACCTTACAGTTAAAGACTCAAACAATATAAAGTATAGTTTCTGATGATGCCGCGAAATTGGTCAGAATAGTAAATAAGAACAGTAGAATAACCTATTTATTAGATACTAACAGAACAAAATTGTCTTCTTTTCTGAATAATCGTTTTAAAGGCACTAGTAATAGTATTCTTTATTCGTGCTTAAAGGTTTTTGGTCTTTGCACACAACATGGCGCATACATTTAAATGCACGGCAAAAAAGTTATGGGAGCTGCTCCCGCCTTTATTCTTCGTAGTTATTATTTTTTAATACCTAGAAGTCTTAGATCAAACTGACTTGGATAGGTTACCTTAATATTATTAAATAAATAGCTATGCGTCATGAACCTTAATAGCTGCTAAAATTATATAAGTAATTTGGAGGTAATTATTTGCTGTGCAATCAGTATCTTAGCTTAGGAATGGGATTTTTTTAGTACAATACAAAGTTTTTTGATTTAATACTACCCCTAATTTAAGAGTACATAATGTAACTGTTTCCGTGGGTGCTTGTAACATATCATAACTATGCATAACACAGAAAAATAGAGATAGGATAGGAAAGTGGGCCTCCGGAGCTTTCATTCAACACCTAGGTATAGATAAGATAGTCCCAACTCTATGTACTCTATGATCCATATAGTAGAAGACTGTCATGGCGACTATTATTGGTTCTTTGCTAAATATTAAATACTGTTTATCACGTCCACATAACATGAAACAATTATTCTACTATTACAAATTGTTCAACGACAAATTTGTAATTGTGTAACAAACTTCCTTCGCGAATATCATTCCAAAACACATTGCAATATCCAGATATTTTCACATCAAAGGTAGGTAATTAGTGTTGCCAATTGTCAATAGTGACGTTGGTGACCAATGCGACACTTTCTTACACAATTTCACGGCGCGTGCGCACCCATGTTTCATTTTACCTTGCGATTTCTCCAACACTCCCCACGGATGTCCTGACGTTGTAACGATACACTTGGCATACCATGGAAATTATTATCTAACTACTTAGTTATAGCTTTTGCGCACTAAATACTTAGGTAGGTACAGAAGGCAATATCATGTATGTTACCATACTTTTATACCTACGCTCGGCGTTTGCGCTAGGGTTTTTATGTTAACTTTGGCCAATTTATAGAAAACTATAGTGGCAGTAGCTGTTGTAGGTATTTTATCTATGGAATTTATAATTTGTTGTTGAGAATGGAACAGGAATAACAGAAAATAAAACAGTAATAACTTCCATTTTTGAAAGTATAATTTCAAAAACGTCAGCTAGTTTAATATAATATTTTATCACCCTCACACGTTTTTTGTTAATTTTGTACAATACTCACTATTTCTATAATTTACTACCTCGGTGGAACAATGGTACTATGTACGGACTGCCACGCTCGAGGTCTCGGGTTCGATTCCCGGGTCTGGTGGATAATGTATAATTCTCTTTAGAATTTTACGCAGATAATTATGCCAGAGTCTAGAACTTGTGCCCGGTAAATGGCAATAGGCTCGCCCCCTATTACATGGGACCTAACATAGCTGGCGAGATGTGGGTATGTTTGCACACCTCTGCCTACCCCTTCGGGGAAAAAGGCGTGATGCTATGTTATGTTATGTTCTATAATTTAGTATAGAAATACCTAATGTAGGTTAATATCGCAAACCGCCTTTTTGAGGTTGGCTAAACATACATTTCTGCTACTTTCTTCTCCTGGAAGTGTTTGCTGATGTTCAAGCGACAACAACGAAAGGTATTGTTATGATGAACGATCATTATCATAACCACAGTTCTCACTGTTTATCTGTGAAAAACATTCTGGCTCTTAACTAGATAAACAGACACGCTTTCGCAACAATAATAATTTTAATTAAACAACTGCATATTTATATATTTCATAAAAAAGAGTTGTAATACCTTAATCATAAATATTATTATTTTTTAGAATTTTTTTTCTCAGTTGCAGTTCTTTGTTTAAAAACCAGCTGTCATTATATGTTTAGACATTCTCACACAACGTCATCTAGCCCAAACTAAGCTTTAAGCTTGTACTATGGGAACTAGACAACTGATAAACATACTTATATATTTCTAAATACATACATAACATATATAGGAAACACCCAAACTCCGAAACAAACAGTCACACAGATATTTGATTCGACCCGGGAATCGAACCCGAGACTCCGGAGTCGAAAGCCGATGCACTACCGACCACGCCACCGAAGCAGTAAAATAGTTGCACGTTGTGAATGTGAACACACCATTAGTGATTTCATTTCATTTTCTTAAATATACGTCATAATTTATTATAATTCAGTGTAACTGTACTTTTTTATTTAGCAATTATTTCGCAAACAATTGTCTATGTAACAGGGTATACCTTAACTTGATACTCCAAAAAACATTGCGCATTACTTATTTAATTTATACATATTTTTCTAATTTATGGGAAGGCCTTTGGTGTGGGACGCTACATGCGTTGACACCTTAGCACCTTCACACCTTCCAAGCACATCCGGATGTGCCGGCGCTGCTGCTGCATCGGCTGAAGGCCTCAAATGGCGTAAATATGCTAACTTAGCAGGTGATTACATATTTGAGCCGTTTGAGGTTGAGACACTGGGGTCATAGGGTCCGAGTGCTCGCCGCCTTTATAGAGACATTGCTAAACACTTAATCGATGCTTCTCAGGACCAGAAGACTGGCTATTTTCTGGCCCAAAGAGTAAGTATCCCAGCATTCTGGGAATCTTCCCAGTCGGTAATGACGCGGAGGATTTTTTAAACGATATTTTGTAATGTAAATATTTTTAGTATATAATTATGTACATTGTAATTCTTATTGTAAATAAATACTGAAGGAGATTTTTAATAATATTCTATGTATAAAGCTGAAGAGGTATTAAGTTTTCTTTTTTGCTGAATAGTCCTGTTGAAACTAAGTAAAGCTTGTGTTATGATTAATAGACACTTGATGCAAATGCTTGAAAAAAAACATTCCACAGCCGTTTTGTTCTTAAGCCAAGCTCCTAATCCAGCTAAGGAAACTTAAAGAGCCATAAAAAAATATTAAATAATCAACCGTCCAGCCCAATTGAAGTCGGTGTGCCAGTATGCACTTCCAACGACTGCTTGCTGACCAATAAGTCGGTCCACGATTTAGCTGCTAGAACTGCTTGTCGACCGTCAGTCTATCTTTGTTGTCAGTGTGCAGTCGTTATAATGCATGCATAGACACCGACCGCAATCGGGCTGCACGAATGGAAGTTTAATATAGAAGATTTTACGGTTAATAATATGTATAATAGCAAATAGCTAGACTTCCCATGCCGAAAACCGTGAGAAAAATCTGCAATATGTATAATGCAATATTGCATGACCAAATATCGGGAACTTTTATATTTGCTGCAATGGCGATGATGGTTTTGAATGCACCAAAAATATTAATCGAGAAAAATTGAACTAAGTACCTACCTAAATTCTACCATGCCAAAGCTAGAGAACCCGTTACTTGGGCTTGTGTTCACCACCGGATTGCCTAACATGATGCAACTGGTGCCAGACATACGGTAGAAGGCCGGACCATGAATGCATTCTAATTTTACTATCATATCAAACAAAATCGTAAAGTTGGTAATAAAAAGGCGTCATAGATTTTATGTGCGGATGTACACGATATATGAAACAGCCTTACGATGTACAAACGGTTAAATTTTATATGTCATAGTTTGTATGTATGATGTACCATCACAGCCAGCGTAGACTCGATAACCAATCAATGCCAATCACAGAAAACCTTGCTGTCAAAAACGTGTTCATTGGATAGTTGGGTCACGTAACCGACATCTTCTACGATGTCATTGATTGAAAATCGAACGACTTTAGTCCCTATCATACTCATTGAAGTTTAGTACCTAAGGATTTGTAAACCGGATTCATTGTAGATACGTTACCGACATACCAACTCATTAAACAACTAAATATTTGTTAGGAAGTGTACATAATACGCTGTGGTCATATTTAAACACACTTTTACCAACGTGAGTGTAATTTAGAACCGTGACTTGCGCATTGTTTCACATTGTTTAAATATGGGAGGCGTTATAGTACACGGGCCGTAGAACATTGAAAAATATTGATTAACAGCAAGCTCATTTTTCGTAAGTAGCTTTATTTTACCGAGTCTCCCACATATATCTCAAAAAGAAATCTCAAATCAGGTAGCTAACAGAGTTATCCAGTTAAAATATTCGGAACAAAATTGTAAGGTTGCATTAATTTGTATAGAGCTGCAAAGTGGTGCAGGTATTCGCGCGTACTTCCGATAAGAAAGGATTTTCCAAAATTCTACTCTTAAAAGGGTGAAAAAGGGCGGACAAAGTTTGTACGGGACAACGTGACACCTCTGAAACTACTGCACCGATTTTAAAATTTCTTTCGGTAATTTAAAGCTACATTTTTAGCGTGTAACATAGGCTATATAACATCACGACAGACTATAGCTTGTTGGACGTTAAGGGCCCAGATCGTGAAAATCACCGAAAAGAGTGTTACGATTTTTCATATTTAACCTATTTACATATGATTAATAACAACGATAATTTGTATATATTAAAATGAAAGACCAAAAATTATGTTAGTGCTAATTTTAACTCTTAAAACCCTGTAGTTGTTATATAATAAACGTCAACAAACGCACAAAATTGAGAAAAAAATTCGAAAACGTGCCTTCGTATTTTTCAGATTTAACCCAATAAATCAACACAAATTGATAAAAAGAAACACTTTTTGAACACTGAAAAAACCAATAAATATAACCATGTACTTTTTTTTGTACCTTTACAAACAAAGACTTCCCCTTTTAAAGCCCTAAAATCTAGATATGTTTTACGTAAATTCTCCATAGAAAAATGTATGCAAATTCAAGCGCGTCCCGATAGAACGATCGTCGCAACTAATCGCCAGTGCACCATAGAATTTCAAAGTGACTCCACGCGTGTCGGATGCTACAGCAAAATTACGTGTTGTGAATTTGTGTTTTTTGTGAAAAACTGTAAGTACAATATTTTTATAACTAATTTACTTTCAGTAAGTAGAAAGTACCGATATAATGAAAGTCTGAAAGAAAACCATGATGGAACTAGATATAAATCGTAAGAAATACAAAATTATTTACTTTGTTGCGTAGGTCATTTTATGAACCTTGTAAAGTAGGTATCAATTCAGGCTTGAAACAATCAAAGCCCTGCCCACCTTATTTTCTCGAGATATGAACTGGCGGGGTATGACTGGGTATGACTGGGTATGACTTTCAATCATCTTATAGTTCTCTGCACGACATACATAGATTTTTCAACATGATAAAGGCAATAGGTATCATAAACGTAATTGGTAATCGAGGGTCTCTTTTCGCAGGATAATTTGCTGAGTGCCATGCCAGCGAAAAGAAAATTTAGTAAGCATTATAAAAACGTGAAAGCCAAAAGATCTCGGAATAAAATGTAAGTTCCTCCCTACTTATTTATTTACCTGCCTACTTGACTACGTCTTGTCCTAAATACCTAGAAAAAATTTACTAGATTTGTGTTAGTGTCAAGTAAAAATCCTAGTTTTATTACTTTTATTTGTGTGTATGCTTATCATGTCTTAGTAGTAATAATAATATAATCTATTTGCATTTTGAACAGGGTAGGTACATTACAAAGCAAATAGGTACAATGATTTAGATCGCCTGATTCAGACATATACCTACAACAGCATGTAAATATTGATTTGACATGTAATTAGATAGGTACACAATTAGGTATGTCAGTCTAAGAAGAAAAATTACAATGTCCAGTAGGTAATAATTACGTAATTTCAATATCTATATAAGTAATAAAGTCAATTTCTATAGGAACAATTTTCATAATAATAAATTTTATTACATAATATAGTATTAGTTTTCATATATTTATGTATTTCAAAGCAATGAGTTTGCTTACACTATTATTAGTTACAGTATTATTAGTTTTCATGTTCATCATGTCTAAATATGTGGAAGTGGAGGTAGGTATGACTCCGAGCAACACTGCTACGCGCTGTATAGAGGTAAGTTGTTATACGTAATTCTTGTAGACTTGTTATATAAATAAACAAACTAGTTAGTGATGGGCGAAGACAAAATCTCAGTACCTACAGTTTTTTTTTGCAATATTTATTATTTTCATTGTGAGACAAACACATACTTCTCAATTACTTTCTCAAAAGAAAATTCACGTTCAAATCTCGTATTTTAACAAAATCAAGAATTTTTTTTGTAAAATATTATCTTTTACGCGACTGGTGTACGTATGTATGTATGTATACTAAGTAATATATCTTTGTGGCACGATAAGTTCAAAATTATTGAACCGATTTTAATGTTTTTAGTATCATTAGAATTGTCTTCTAAGCCCGAGTGACATAGAATAAGTGACGCCATAAAAAACCAATACGTATAGCGTAAAGGAAATTTATAATTTCTGTTCATCACGAACATAATATTGTATGAATTCTTTTGCACTTTTATAATTTGTCTTCGTCAGTTATGGAAATAAATAAATAAACAATAAAAATGTTAAAACCCGACAGATTAAAAAATGAAAATGTGTAATAAAAATAAATAACAACACCATTGTAATATAGCGTATTTAGCAGTCGGGGCCTATTTCGAAAGAAATATTTAGCTAGTCAGGAATATCTTCGAGCCTGTGAGGATTTCAATGGGTCTCAACTGTTGAATTCGATTTATTACAATAGTGTTCTTATTTATTTTTATGTAACATAATTCAAGACCGTAGACTTGTTTTCTTTTTACCTTTTGAGTTTTTATGCATATAGTCGGATTTATTAAATTTATGACGTGATAACGTCTTATAAATCGATGAACACCGGCAACACGCACAAAAAAGTGTCACATTATGTCACGCTAGGGTCAAGCGAGAGCGCAGTACAAGCGATGGAGAATAATATTATGACGTTATCCGATAAAATTATCGTCCTAAACCGACTTTACAAGCAACCAGTTTTTTATTATGTTTATTTATTCACTTTCATAATTGACGAAGACTGATAAAAACGTTTAAGATTTTGATCTAGTGTTCTGTGTTTCAAAGATGTATTCTAAGGGAGTTCTTAGCTATGTTTGAAGAAATTTGGCCCATACCTTTTGAATTATTTTTTATAAAAAAAATCAAGCCATTATCTTTCTTTACAGGAACTAGTTATTGACAACCGTCAAGAGGGAAAGGTGGATGAAGTGGAAGTTGGGCGTAGAGTAGTGGATATTTCTTTTTTTTTAAAGCTCTTCAGGCCATAGGGGACCACGGTCCAATGGATTGTAAGTTAAGTTACCTCAGTATAATAGGTGAAGTAAAAGTTGGTCTGGACTCAAAACTCATCATAAAATGTAGTATGTGTAATATGAAATTTACTGTGTGTTTGGTTGAAAAGAAAGAAGATAGCATGGAAGTGAATCATCAAATTGTGTCTGGTATCATATCATCTGGTGGGAGCTACTCTCAGTTAAAAACATTAAGTGCCGCAGTAGCCCTACCAATCATGTCACCTTCATTGTACAATGAAATTAATAATACGGTTTGCGATTGGTGGGAAAAGACAGCAGCACATTCCATGGCAGAAGCTGTCAAGGAAGAAGCGGAGTACGCAGTGTCTATAGGTAGTGTTGATAAAAATGGTACACCATTAATATCTGTTGCTGTTGACGGTTGTTGGAGCAAGAGATCTTATGGTAAGAATTTTTCCGCCTTATCCGGCGCAGCTGCGATAATTGGCATTAAAACTAATAAAGTATTGTTTTTTGGAGTTAAAAATAAATACTGCGTAGTCTGTGCACGAGCCGCAAAGAACAACAGTCAGCCCCCGGAACACCATTGTTTCAAGAATTATTCAGGATCATCTACCGGGATGGAATCGACCATAATAGTTGAGGGGTTTAAACGTTCCTTTGTTGATCACGGTGTAATTTATCATAAATTTGTAGCAGACGGCGATTCCAGTACTTATAAAAAAATATTAGATTCGCGTCCGTACGATAATTTAATAGTAGAGAAAATTGAATGCAAAAGTCATCTTTTACGAAACTACTGCAATAGCTTGGAGAAATTGTCGAAAGACACTAAGTATCCTTGCGAATTGCGGAAATTCCTAAAAGAAAGGTATTTGCGTTTAAGAACGGGTGTAAAATGCGCGATTAAATATTGGTCACTCGAAGAAAAAATAAAAAATCTTAGTGAAGATATCCTAAATGGTCCACAACACGTATTTGGTAATCACCAACATTGCAAGGAGTATTTTTGTAGACCTGACACTCGTCGAATAGAACCTGTTGGGTTACTTCCAGCAATTGTTGGATGCGGATTAATGGACGCGGTAGAAATTTTAAGTAAAAGACTGTCATATCATTCTAGAAGTTTAATTCATAATTGCACAAGTAATATAGTTGAAAGTTTTAACGGAGTAATTGCCAAATTAGTTGGGGGTAAGCGTGTAAATTATTCTTCCCGTGGTTCTTATGCGGGCCGATGCGCAGCTGCTGTTGTGTCTTTTAATACGGGATCGATTCATAGTAAAACTCATGAAGTCATATTTAAATCTAGTCCTAATCCTTTGATCGCGAAAGTGGAAAATAGTAATCGTAGAAACCGTTTAATTGCTAAACCTAAATTAAGATTGAAAAAAAGCCACAGCGCTGTATCGAAAGACGCTCACTATGGACCAAACTGCGAAAAACCTGATCTGAGTCCAGAATTATATGAGAAAGCCAAGTCATCTTTTTTAGTTGATTTAAAGTTGTCTTGTGCTGAAAGAGAGGAGCTTGAAAGGTCGACCCATTTGCAAAGAAGTAGTGCTGAGTGGATGAGTACAAGGAGAAAATTACTAACCTCATCATCGTTCGGGGAAGTTTGTAAAAAACGAGAGAGCACAAGTTGTGCTGCTCTTGTTTGTAAAATCGTTTATGGTAGTAATATCTCCAGTTTGCCTGCTGTACGGTACGGTATCGAAAACGAAGAAACTGCAATTAGACAGTTAGAAATTCAAGAGAATATTAGTATACAAGGTTGCGGTTTGTTCGTCGACGATCAATATGAATTTCTTGGTACTACACCAGATGGCATTTATGCAAACGGTTTAATTGAAATTAAGTGCCCACATTCTTTAGCTGGCATGACTCTTGATGAAGCAATGGCCAAACATACCTTTTGGGTTAAGGACAAGGCTTCCAAGGGTTATGTCATAAATAAAAATCATTACTGGTATTTCCAAATTCAGGGACAGCTACATATAACTAAAAGAAACGTTTGCATGCTTGGCATCTGGTTTGGTGCTACTGTACCTATGAAAGTTTATATTATAGAAAAGGACGACAAATTTTGGAAGGAGAAAATGGAGATGAAATTAGTTAGATTTTATTACGATTGCCTCCTTCCAGAATTAGTTGATCCTCGGCAGTCACGAAGCATGCCTATTCGTGACCCGCCCAATGTCATAGAGGCTATGAAAGAGAGGAAAGAAAGAGCTTTACGTGTTTTGAAAGAGAAGAACGTCTAATGATTTTGAAAGAGACTGAGGTAACTTAACTACCCAGCCGGTCGATTCACGTAAACACGCCAGTTCAAAAGTCGTTTTAACTTAGAAACTTAGAAATCGCCTTTTGGTTTTCTGTTTTTAACGCACTTACTTATCTAGTCTTGGATTGTCATAAATCTTCCAATAGCTCAATTTCTATACAATTCCTATACGATTTTGAAGAGTTACCTGGTGTAAACCCAAGGTCCGATCCTAATGAAATTAAAATGTGACCACACGGGATGCACCAGCTTTCAAATAAAAAAAAGAATCATCAAAATCGGTTCAAAAAATACAGCGAATTGAGAATCTTCTTCTTTTTTTAAGTCGGTTAAAAAGTGTGCGAAGTGACATTTTTAAGTCACTACGCTACGGTTTTTATTACGTGAATCGGGCAGCTGGTAACATTTTCATTCTGATAGGTTTTGCAATAGCAATTGATTTTATCATCAAATTAGTAGAAATCAGAATTTGATCAGTAATCATTAAAATGAATAAAACATTAGAAACTCTTAAACTCATATTTTGTTATTGTTTACTTTCGTTTAATTAAGTATATGAATAATTTATAAATTTCATGTTTGTTTATAACTAATTTTTGTACAACCCTAGCACGCTTTTTAGGTGGCGACTCATATTTTGTTTACTTTTAATTATATGAACCATTTTTATACTTGTGTTTCATTTATTGACAATTTTTTGTACAACCCTAGAAGATTTTTTAGATTGCGAGGTTAGATTGCGAGGTGATCGTAAGCAAAAAGTATTTGAGTTTACGCAATAGGCACATTTCCTTGCGTAGATATAAACACTAGCGAGGAAAGGCGTGATGTTATTTCGACCGTACTTCCTACTGAATTTGCAATTATTTTATTGAATGAAAATTTTACGAAATAAGAATAAACTTTGGTAGTAAAATTACAAATAAATACATAGGTACTCGTAGTTGGAATTTTAGGTAAGTAGAATGCAAAAAGGTCAGTCCGGACCTGCTCTTGATTGTTTATTATAAATAGAAAATCATAAAAATTGTGTCTCAAACTACTCTTATTTATTTATCTAGTAATTAGGATCATTTTATAACGAAAACTACTCTTGGAATATTTTACAAATAGGCAGTCGTTTATTTCCAATAATTCAACATTTTTGTTATGCTGTAAATATTCAACTTCAATAACAATAACTCAACGTGGAACGTTTGTCGCAAAACATTTTCAAAATCGCGCTCTCTGGGTCATTCACCCGCCCGTCGGATGATTCGGGCAACAATAGCGCTGCTGTCGCTCAAAATCGACTTTGTCCGTGCGCGGTCTGGGCCCTTAATAACAGCAATCTTTCAGAAATGGTAATTCCTAGGAAAAAAGTTGTAAGGACTTATTTGTAGGTTATTTTACTATCTACACCAATTTTTGATATAATTCACTGTTTACGAGAAAAATCCAAAAAACCGAAAATTTTCAAATTTTTAACTTTTCAACCTTAATAACTTTTTTAGCACAAGTCGGATCGATGGGAACTTTTGTTATTTCATTTATAATGATGTACTTAATACCTGCACCACTTTGCAGCTCTATACGAGTTAATGCAACCTTACAATTTTGTTCCGAATATTTTAACTGGATAACTCTGTTAGCTACCTGATTTGAGATTTCTTTTTGAGATATATGTGGGAGACTCGGTAAAATAAAGCTACTTACGAAAAATGAGCTTGCTGTTAATCAATATTTTTCAATTTTCTAAGGCCCGTGTATTATATATTATCGAATCAGGAATCAAATGTGCGAAAATTCACCGAAAAAGAGATTTTTTTATAGATACCTTATTAATCTTCTCTTTACTGTCTCTTCTCTTTTCGTCTTCAATATATAATAATAATAATATAATAAAATTGTTATTACGTGAGATCAATATAATAAGAGTCGGATTTAAGCTTATGCTTATCTGTCTGAGTTACGAATTAAGATGGAACCGTCTATTCTATGCATCATCTATATATTTAATACGACAATTTGTCTGTCCGTCCGTCGCGTTTTTCAATTATAATTAATAATATATACATTTGCATGAAATATTAAAATATTTTTATTTAATTTTTTTTATATTTGAGGCGATACAAAGTTCGCCATGATAACTAGTAATTATTATTATGCCACTACCTACCTAATCGGAGAAAAAGTCGTGAGTTTATGTATTTGTTATGTATATTGTTTCAATACATAAAAATGCTACATTTGATTGGTAATAGATCAATGCTTTACCTATGTCCTATTGTTAGAAAGGTATACATCTATTTTATAGTTATGAACAAAAAAAATCTTAACATATGGGTTTATTTGTTTCAGCTCTGGGAAGCGCCAAATTGGCTCCAATGTCTTAGCTAGGTGAGTTACATTTAATATTTTATTAATACATTTAATAAAATACTATTAAAAAAATCGTTCCTTATTTTTGTCGCTCAAAACAAGAATGAGGTACGCTACTGGCATCTAGTGACGAGTAGTATAACGACCAATCAAATCGCTGACTCATTACAGCGCCATCTAGAAACTATGAACCGAACTAGTCTTACTAAAACAACTCTATCCTTCACATAGATGGCGACAAAGTTTCTTATAAACTTCAACAGATGTCGCCAGTCGAGTATTTTACAATTTGAATTTAAAGTGATAAAATGCGTGTATGTGACAAATTTATATTGTTTCAGCCAATTATACCGGTCGTCGTCATTCAACTCATCGGGCTGCGGCTCAGGTGGGGAGCCGGCCGACGATATGTACTCCGATGTATCATTGGAGGAAGATGTTCAAGGTCTCAATTACAAGGTCAGTGATACTTCTCTCTTCTACATTATCTGTTTAAGAAAGGTATTATCTAAGAGCAATACGGTAATCTCACGTTGCAGATCTTTGTATAATTATAGATTAGTTTTAAGGAGCTAATTTGTTTGCTTTTGCATCTGACGCAGCGGGAGTCTACAGCCGTAATCCTGATGACGAGGTTTACAATAAGGCTAATGATATTTCTTTTTAATGACCGCCTCACGTCATTACCTGAAGCTGTGGATACACCCTCGGAACGATAATCCCAAGCCGCTCGATGGCGACGCTCACGGTAGTTAGAAAAAAATTGTACAAGGGTCGTTCGTCAAGTCAAATAATTTATTTCACGTTAGCCTCACGGGCACTTGTGATGATTGAGAGAGATGAGAAAGCATTATGTTTATTGCTCAGAGTACGTATTTGTGAAAACCACATGAAAATCATTTCACTAGCTTCGGAGGTAATGCACATAGAAGAATACCTCATTACAGAATACCACACAGACGGACTGACAAGAATATCTATTATGCCCATCAGAATTAAATCACGGATTCACATAGGGAATATCAAGGAATCGCGTTCGTCCATAAGTAGATAGGTATGAGTAATCTACATCTTTGATTACCTAACAACATTCGTCCAGCTCATCGTTGACTCAGGACTCGAGAACGGGTAATGATGACAACCTAAATTTAGTTCACTGAATATGAGTCTACTCACTACAGTCACTCAGACATTCAAATACCATAATAAATTAACTATCTGAACGGACTTGGATTTTTGCGGAGCGCGTGGCAGGTTGCCTTTTAGGTTACCTCTGGCGCTGGGCAAAAATCCAGGCCCAAACGTTCAATTGCAATACCGAACAACGTTTCCTTGTCACGCACCGCGAACTAGTTCACAGTAACTGGTTCTTCTGTGCAGAAAAAATCAAGCATTACCTTGTGATTATCGATGGAGCCACGTGTTTTAAAAAACAAGAAGAAGACGAACTTTGTGAACTCACATTTGATACAGTTTTATAGGAATTCTAGGGATTGGTTGACATAATAATCGGAGTGACGCTGTTCTGACATTTCTAAGACTATCTCGCATTTGGGCACAACTGGTTAGGTACATAATGATTCTGGAATGAATAAATAAAATCCCGAGTCATTGTAAAAGTCTCTTCGTTAATAGGGACGAAAGAATTGAAGGTTAAATTAACAACTGGTAGCTGATTCCAGAAATAGGTTCCAATAGGGTGAACAGTATTCAAAACTCATTTAAAAATCATCTACCTACTACATTTTTTTTTTAATTCTGCTCCCACGTCTGTTGTCTCTAGTCTCTGGTACGCACGTGGAAGGTATTTACTGTGGCACCCGGCTACTCTACTACATGACGTGAACCCATTCCTAACAAAAACACTTTTAGCATAACTGGAGAGGTTAACAGGATTGCTATTCCATATTTGAAAAAAATTTAATATGGGCGGTTTTATTCGTTACGGGGGCATTTTGAATAATAAGCAATGAAATATGCTAACTTATTCTCAAATAATTTTATAATATGAATCACAAAGACTGAAAGGTATCAGTCGCTGGTTTATTATTTCAGAATATAATGTAAAATTATTTCAGAATATTCCATAGTGTTGTCCGTTCGTCAGCTGGTACACTGCGTCTTGGTGAAGACTATTAAAGTCATCGAGACATTGTCATGGAGTGACCCTGAGTCACGATGTGACCTACAGATAAATTACAAGATCATTTAATACATTATTAGTCAGTAAGGTACGGTCAATTTTGTACGTCATGTCAGGAGGTTTTCCAAGAAAAACAAATGCGTTTAATGGAAAACTCAAATGTTTGTCAATTGTTCGTCATTTGGCGTGACATCAACTTCGTTTCCGGTCGGATTATTCAACCGGTTGTAAATAGTAGTGATAGATACCGGAATTATGTCTTGTTATTAGTTAACTTTATATAAGTAGGTAGGTACCAATCCCAACGACGCGACGCGGGATTTTCATTCCGACCAAACCCCCGAAGAGGCCACACAGGTGGCCAAAGTCCGCCGGGCGCACTGGAAATACCTTCTGTTGGCACCAGAGACGCCCGCAGCAATAGACATGGGCGCTGTCTCTTGGAATTAAAAAAAAAGTAGGTAGATACTAGGTACTATCGTTTTGTGCTAGCAGCACGGTTGAGTTGCATTTCAAATGCAGTTGTGAGACTTGAAATAATTCAATGTACGTCCTAAGTTTAAGGCACGTGAATTGACCTTGACTTTTATTATAAATACTCCCGGTAGGCAGGTCAATGTCTGACATATTAAATGCAAAGAAAGTGTACCTACTTAAGTACCTATTTACTATAGAATGCCGATATTTTGATCGATGAGTAAAGAGAAATTTAAAATTAGAATTTGTGAATGAATCACATTGGTTTGCTAAATTTCGTGCAAACTTTATTTATAACAGTGCAAGGTCACGCTGGCATACAGCCAGCAGTGGAAATATTAAATTGAAATTCACAAGTTGGTGACGCAGAATTCTCTGATCCAATAAAGACTCTTAAATGTATACTGCTGGTTTTTCAGTAATGTACTAAAGTACAAGGTGCTGCTAATTTCAAAGGTAACGCAATACCTACTGAGACAAAAAGTACCTAGTTAGGTAGGTATGTGTTGGCATTAATAATACCAAACTGGTACTGAACTGCGTTCTAAATGTAGCATATATTCGTAGGATTGAAGGACCAGGGTGTTATACAAAAACTGTAATATGTAGGAATTAGTATAATGATAGTACCTATATTAATTTAAATCAGAGTAAAATAAGGCAGTTACTCATGTAGGTACCTAACTAATGAATCATAAACAAATATACTTAACCATTGGTTATTTGCTCTTTGAATAACTTGAATAATTTTATGTTTAAACACTCGTAATCTCTGTTCAATGACCTTATTAAAATAGCATTGTATATGGGAGGGGGTCTGAACAATAGGTCGTGCCGCTTCATTTGATAGTCTTACTCAGTACTCAATACGGCAGTTATGGACGACGGAAATGGTCCCTCAGCTGCACACACGCTGCTTCCGGTCATATTCGTGGCCGGTTGTCATGAATGATTTATTTTAAATTTCGAATATTGAACGGAATTTGGGAGTAAACAATATTTTGTGATTACGAAGACTAAATACCTACGTTGCTTTGTACCTACATGAAAAAAATATACCTACCTATTTTAAGGGAGTTAACTAATTGGTGTTTGGCAGGACTCAAAAGGCATTTTGTATATTTCTTTACTACAGTCAGTGAGGTTCTTAGTAAACATGTCTTCGATTTCAGTAAAAAAACTGCATTCAAAGATTCAAAAAAAAATGTATAGCAATGTATAAGTAGCTCATAATTATGTGTTATTCAATTCGGAATGGGATGTAGGTATATTTTTTGAGAAAATTCAATGGCCGCTCGCAAAAATTGGAGTTCCGATTTGAGATTATAAACTTATGAAAACCGGGATCTTAGGCGATTATTACTGGTATAATTAGTAAATAAATTATGTATTTATTTCAGAATATATACAAGGAACAAGGAAAAACAATAACGAAAAACTTAAACTGAGTATACTAAAACTAAAATAAGTTACTTACTTACATTTTATTTGTTGTTTCGACCCTGTTGCAAAAGCCGCGGTTTATACTAATAATAATTTAGTAAAAGTTTATAATCTGTACAAAACGCGAAATTAAAGAAACCATTTGAGATATTTTAAATTTGAAAAAAAAGGAGATTAATTTCCAAAGCATTTGTCTTAAGTCCCGGAACTGTAGGACTAATATTTGTAACTTTTCTAGTGGGTTGCAAATTACTCCTGTAGATGAACTAAATCTAAAATCAGGCGACTACAGGATACCTACATCGATGAACAATAATCCGCAGTCGAAACATGTAAATTGCGATCTTTCAATTTTATTTTTTATTTGCACATTCTCACACTATATATAATCTAGCCCAAATTAAGCTAATATAAGCTTGTGCTATGGGATCTAGACGACTGAGAATATTATAGATAGAAGACACCCAAACTCCGAAACAAATATTTGTGGATCACGCAAATTTTTGATTGGACCCGGAATCGAACCTGGGACCTCAGGGACGGCAGTCGCATACTCATACCACTGCGCCACTGAGGCAATTAGTTATTCATTAACAATTTTAACATTAACAATTTTTTGTAGCACGATCATAAACATTGCAAATGGCAAGTGCTATAATTAATCTGATATTGCACAAAAACACATATACTTTTCCACTGTTAACACGTGTTAACAGTTCTTCTTTTTTTAAAAACGTGGCTTCTTCAATATTCATCGATGATTTCGCCAATGTCAAGGTAATGCTTGATTAGTTGATAGTCCCGCACAGAAGAACTAGTTATTCCAAAATAGCTCCAGGTGCAGGACAAGAAACGTTGTTCGGTATGAGAGTGTCTGGAAACCCGATTTTTGCGGAGCGCCAGAGGTATCCTAAAAAGCCACCTGTCACGCGCTCTGCAAACGTCGAACTCCCGGTCTTTACTTAATTTTGAGTACAGCCGCTGACATTTCAATGTTTATGCTAAAATTTATATCTAAATATTTTCCCTTTGTCCTCTAAAATCCATTAAAAGATCCAAATACCTTACCAATAAGAAAACCAGTAGGTAGGTACCTACATACCTAAAAGATTTAATTAGCATTTAACAGAAGATATTTTCCACAACATTAATTCACAAGGAAGGAAAAATCGAACTCTGTGTTAACAGTTGAAAAGTATACAGGTGAATTTTTGAAAAGAGCTTGGATGGCCAAATCCGAAACTATAAGGAATAGCGAAAAATGCTCAAAGGAGTCACGAGCCCGATTTTGATGAAACTTAAAACCTCATCATTAGATTTTTGAAAAACCAATAATCCTAGCTGGGAATCGAACCCGTTGATTTTGAAAAAAAAAACACAGCCTTTATTATTACACCATACGATAGTGTCGCTGTTAAGAATAAAATTCTGCGAACACACACACACACACACACACACACACACACACACACACATAGCACGCCTATAGGGTAGGCAGAGGTGCATTACAGACCCACAATTTGCCAGTATTTTTAGTCCCACGTTATAGGGGGCAAGCCTATTACCGTCATCGGGCACATTTGTAATGATTTATGTCCAAAATGGCCGAATGAATTTAACAAAAAGTAGCAACTATAATAACTATAAAAAAAAATTAAACCTTGAGATGAAATGTTGATAGTTGATAGTTGCCTTGCGATGAAAGGCAACAAAATCTTAGCTGCCAGCCGCTGTGGCACAGCCAATTACAGTCCTGGGCGTTTTGGACTATGTGTGACAACTTATGCCAATATTTTTTTCTAGAATATGTATTTGGCTACATGAAAACATTATCTTGTTCTACGAATTTGGCAAATACTCTTCCGTAAACTCATTTAAACCAAATCACCTCATTTCCGAATTAGAACCAGTCCGTTTGTACACTGTTGTGTTGATTAAATCATTATAATGAGTCGGTAATTGTATAGATAACTTAAATTACACTTTCGATGTCGTTATGTTTTCTCTTGATGAAAAAAAAACGTTAAGTCAGCTAGGTATGTTCACGATACGATTCTACCAAAGACACGTAAATGATTTTTATCTATATCTACACTACTATTATAAAGAGAAAAGAATTGTATTTTTGTGTGTATGTTTCTAATAAATAAACTAAAACTACTGTGCCGATTTCAATAATTATTTCTCCATTGGAAAGCTACATTCACCCTGAGTAACATAGGCTACTTTTTATACCGGTAATGTGTTCCCACGGGAACCGGGAACGAGTAAACTAAATCACGCGGGCAGAGCTGCGGCGATCAGCTAGTTTTGTATAGTTACATACCTTAGTATAAAACAAACTTGCTTCCATTCCCTAAGTAAAACTACGCAACGGATTTTGATGAGGTTTTCACCAATGGATAGAGTGGTTCTCGAGGATTTTTGTGTATATAATTTGTCAAGTGGGCGAAGCCGCGGTCGTCTATTAGTTAATTAAATAAGACAATTTATTTTAGAAGTATTTGTTAGTGCTTCGGCAATAGCAGTACGTACGGACAATAAATGCAATAGCTAGTAA
This sequence comes from Nudaria mundana, assembly GCA_963556515.1. Classification (NCBI taxonomy): domain Eukaryota; kingdom Metazoa; phylum Arthropoda; class Insecta; order Lepidoptera; family Erebidae; genus Nudaria; species Nudaria mundana. The sequence continues at coordinate 14,003,959 of OY748304.1, forward strand.
GTAGATGATAGAATGTTATTTCTTAGGGAGATTACAAACGAACTACAAATAGTACAATAGTACAAATAGCACAAAACTTTAGACACAAGACACACTTGAGATGTCAATTTGTCAATCAATAACTTAACCTGTAGGATTTCTGTAAATGGTACCAATTCAATTAATTTTTTTTTATATGGCCTCTGCTTGCGCTTGCAGCAACTTGCCAATGACCAGTGTGACCTACTAATAACGTCTAATTGATTTACGAAGACTGACAGACTTCCTTTACTAAACTAGTCTGAGAAAACAGGATACTGTGTGTTATACTACAGATACTTATAAGAATACTATACACTATACCTACTAGGTTATACTAAACTTACCCCTAAAGTTAATTTTGTAAAATGTTGGTAAGTAGGTGTCTTATATACCAACTGATAGATTCAGTACAAAGTTGGCTTGTTTAATTCCTAAACAATATGGCCGGCCTCGCGTATAGTGGGAGTTGCAACGTGGGTGGTTATAACTGTGCCAAGGATATCGGGAACCAGCGAAATATATTATATTATTTATGATGACATCACTAGAATGGAATAGATTCCCGCCAATTCTATCACTTTTATCCTTAGTTAACAGTAAAATATTTGCTTATAAAGCTGTACTGAAGTGTACTGGTAATTGCTACTCTACTATTTTATCTGGTTAGTCCAGGAAGATTATGCTTCTTTATCTAATGGATGTTTTTTTTAATATTTCCTTGTATTCCAAATACAATAGTCCGAGACGCTGACGGCTGGCACGTAAGATTTTGTTGCCTTTCATCAACATTTCATATCAAGGCAACATTAAATTTTTGTTTTGTAAAATTACAATAATGCTGCTACTTTTTATTAAATTCATTCGGCCTTTGGGGACATAACCTATTATGTGTGTGCCCGGTGACGGTAATAGGCTTGCCCCCTATTACGTGAGACTAAACATACTGGCAAATTGGGGGTGTGTAATAGACCTCTGCCTACAACTTCGGGATATAGGCGTGATATGTGTGTGTGTGTGGATTCCAAATTTGACAGACAACAGAAAGAACAATTAAAGTTAACTAAACATTACAACATTAAAGTTCACTAAAACAATTACAGTTATTTATACGTAGTTCTAACCACCAGGAGTAGAAAGACATAAGTTTAAATACGGAGTTTAATACGGTTTAATACTTTACTCCAAAAGACCATTTTGTTGTTTAAATTAAATTATACTATTAAGTACTAACATTAATTACGAGTAGTTACCTACTTCATACTTCAGAAAATGTCTCATCAATTATTGTATGTACTTAAATATACAAGAATAAAAACATTCACAACACATTTTTATTACTAAGACTTGAGATTGAAGTTAATCTTCCGACAATCTGCTCTGCAATTCCCATGCGTTATTGCATAAGTAGGCTCAGCAACTCTAAAGTGATGCTATCTTAAAACTAGATGGTCTATCAGAGGTGTTGTGAACTGTGAATGGCTGTGATGGCAAAATAGCATAATTATCTAACAAGATTAACTTACAAGTTACGAGTGTGTGGCAAAAACATTGCCGCGTGAAACGGAAAGTGATGCGAATAAACGCGTGCGAATACAAACATTGTTTGCTGGCGTGGGGTTTAGTTAAGATACAACTTGTATGTATTAGGCAACTATTACCATGATATCAACTTTGTTAAATTTGTAGACACGTCTAAGAGGAGGTTACTCTTCTCAGAGTAAGTTCTTTTGACGAATTTTAAGAATTGCTTAAAACTATCGGAATAATTTAACGTAGGTTATATAAAGATAGTGTATGTAAATTGCTACGTTAACTTACTCAATGTGTATTCAAGACATCAGATAGGTATTATACATATTATGTAGGTACTTTTTTTTTAATTTAGCGCGAACTGAACCGGTTGCTGTTTTTTTTTGATGCGTAACTTTTTTCTTATCGAAAGACCTTCATTCATTTCCCGTTTTCAGTAAGTCTGCTGTTTAATTTTTCGGAATTTGTACCTATCTAAATCTACGATCATTTAAGACATAGGTATAAGTATTTTAGATTAAGTTTAATAAATATTGCATATTGGGAGCAAAATGTTATATACCTACCTACCTACTTACCAAGAACATTATGCCAAGTCAGAAAAAAACGGTTTTACTTAATTCATCTAAAGTTTAATCTCTTTCAAGCTCTTCATGGGGAGTCCTTCCTCCTCAATCAACACAGAAGCGTCCCCGAAGCACCTAAGGGGCGTCGGACTATTCAGGACCTTTCGTGTGAGCGGCGGCTTCCCTGACAGGTTCCCTGGCGGGCACCCACGGCCCTATAAGTCGCGGTTCGGGCGTAGGCAATCCACCGTCGCCCTGTGACTAGGTGCTCTGGGCGGGAGCGTACGCTCTGTGGCAGCAAATGCCGGCCATGAATTGAATGCCCTCCGCGACGGCTGGTAGTTAAGAACTGCCAATGTTGCCCGTGAGGGCCAACCTCTGCGCGTCCCAGGCGGCGTACACGAGGAGCGTATGCTCGGCCTTGTCTACGGCGCCACCTGCGCAATGAACATAATGGGGCCGCAACGGGACCATTTCCCACAGGTACATGGCAAAACAGCCATGACCCGTGAGAAGTTGGGTAGGAAGGTACGTCGTAACCCGTTGCGCGTGATCCACCCACTGGCGGAGCACGAGACGAATGCCCCCCCGAGCGCCCGGAGGGAACCTCGCATCTCAACGTCCACTGCCAGAACAGATCGTCGCGAGCCTCCTGTCTCCAGCAATCGACCTGCTCCACCAGTGGGCAACCTCTATGTTGCCGCACCAGGGCGCCCTCCTCGTATCGATCCCACGGGGGACTTCCTGCTAAAAAACATGCCGCCACAAATGAAACGGTGAGGTGCGCCCGGGCAGCCCTCTGCGCCGTACGTTCGCGACACGTAAGGAATCTTTGAAAAGAAATTTGTTGTACGTTTTTATATAAATAAATCTTATTTCTTCTTTAATCCATAAGCGTTTAGTCAGTAATCGCCTGCTAGATTAATAATTATTAGGTTACACATTCTCAATATTACGAGTATAACCATGTGTATGATAAGTAATGTTTACAGATATTGTTCGGTGTAATGCTGAAACAGGTCACAGAACACGTGCAACCCAAATCAGGGCATTTGCATTTGCAACGCCGCATTTAATTAATTAAACCGAGATAATTTTATAATTAATTAAGTATTTTTAATTTAACAACGAAATATCGTCGCGATCGGGTCAACAGTAAACATTTTATACTGTCACGAGTGCACTCTTAACATTTTATTACTTTAACATTATTCTTCCCAAGCATAATTATTAATTAACATTTATAACCTTTATAGTAATTTAGAACAATTTTTAGTAACAATAAATTAACATCATTTCACCTACAAACTATCTTACTCTCTTATTACTCCCGTAGGTACGTCCTCGAACAGATATGGTTGTATTATCTCTTGAGGTGTTCGTGCAATGACTAAAATTATATAAATAGCAATAAATAAGCACCTCTGCATGAGGCCAACGGCACAAATCTAGGACACAAACTGGCACAAATAAATTGAAATAGTTTTCAGGGCGCAAAGATCAGTGTTTAGACGAGAACTTGTTATAGACATGTGGGACAAATAATGATAGTAATTATTTTTTATAATTACAGTGTGAATGACACTGTGCTCATATTTTAAAGTAGCGGAGTTTAAGCAGTATTGTTTTTTTCTTGGTTTTGTTTTACGCGGTAGAATAGACACTACGCTATATCCTGAGTTTCTAGTACCAGTTCCTTACGTTAATTTGCTCGAAATACGTTTTCGTATTCCCCATACATTTCACACCAACACTCCTAGCGGTAACGTCAGGGATCTGTGTATAGATAGATAGAGACTTTCAATATGAACTATGCCCGTTTGTCACTGTTGGTCTTGCCATCGCCCCCAAACAAATGCACTATATCCCGAATATTTAAAATTCTGTGGACGCTCTTAACAAATGACATTTTATATTCGGGAATAGTTTGACTTATCAAAGTAATTTAGTTTAGCACCCTCGAAAAGCTCCCCTAACACTAATCCTACATAAAATGAGTCAGGGGGAATACCAAATGGGTGAGAAGTTTTGTATGGATTAAGTTCCACAGCCGATATAATGGTTTGCAACACGCGATAGTTACTGTTTCTGCTACAAAGGAATTTGTACCACAGAGGTTTCAAGGCAGGATATATACAAATAAAGGTCCTGCCTTCGTTTTTATGCAGTGCTGGCTGCCTCTGTGTTCTAGTCACTTGCAAATAAGTATATTTTCAAACATAATAATATGATAAATAATTATTGTAGGTCACTTAATCTTCCGCTCGTACCAATTTCTTTAAGCGGCACTGGCATCACACCACTTCTTGGCACCTACCACTAGTTCTCTCTGCATCACCCTAAAGTTGACTGGTAATAATGCCTGTGGTATTAAGTCAGTAAGTATACCTCGCGTCACATAAAAAGAACGCTGACCTTCAAGCTGCGCATTAGACGATTTATCGATCTATGTGGCGGTAACAACGAGTATAAGCGAGAGTACCGATGCGCAAACACACCCCTTTCACTCTCGCCCAGTGTTCTTCTTACGTAAACACCAGTTTACCTAAGTTAAAAAGCTTTGTATAATAATTCTGCACAAAGTTGTAATAAATAAACCTACGCTGTGCGAGCAACAGACTGATGTATTTGAATTTTCTTATCCTCTTACGTATTTGTGGTAAATACAATCAGTATTTTGTTTTCAAACTAGTGAAGTCTGACGCCAATAAATGAACTGTCTTGTGTGTATTAATAACTGTATGATTTCCTTATATAGTACCTACAATCTGGCAGTAGTAATTTATTAGCAAATTAATTTTAATAAAATTAATAAATAAACCATTGTAACAAAATACCCCCATCTAGTACCTATTCATGCACAGCATAAACAGACTACAGACTATAAAATAACAATTTTGAATGTGACTGGGATAAACGCCATAATGGTGATAGACTATGTGTGACATCTCGATAAATGAATCATATCGAAGATTTAAACAATGTATTAGATTAGATAACTTGTGTAGCATCCAATTCTTACAAAAGTTGTCTTATGTGCTACAAAATTTCCATATCTTCTTAATTTTGTACTATTACATATTTTGGTGCCAAGTAATACTATTACTATGATCGTTTGAGGTGAATTAAAATTCATGAGATTGCATTGTTCCAACATTACTTAACTACGTTGAATATGACAGGCTTTTTATCTTTAATGAGAATGTCCGACGCCTTTGTCGAGACTTCTCATAACAACTCATAGTACCGTGTTTCGTCACTTAGAATAAGTGTTAGACATGCAACACAAACTGCTGCTAATTTAGTAGAAGCACTGGGAGTCCATTGGGAACATTAAAAATTGGACATTAAATTATTGCGTCCTCTACATAATTACAAACTATTCGGTACCCCAATGACGCTGTGTCGTAAAACCGTTAATCTAAGCTACATCTATTGGGAATTTTACATAAATAACAGTCTCTAGGGAAATATCCGTATTATAGACCAACCCCATTTCTATCTGTATCTGGCTATCTGTACTAGTATAGTATTTTTTTAATTGTGGCAGGAAAACTTGGCAAAACTTCTAGTAAAAAGTTTAGCCAAATTTAGGTGAACATAAACCAGCTCAAAGTATAAACAACAAACTCTTTGGTCATATACCTCATAAATCAAGTGTAACTATTGATTAAAGTTTGAATAAGTCTATTGTTATCGTTATTAACACTCATTCACAATAGAAAACAGTTCAGCGTCTACAGATATAATGATTATTTCACAGTTTCGGTTATCCGTTAAATAAAACCCGCAATGATGTTCAATTCAAAACTTTTAAACTAAGAATTTCACACGGCGCGGCGGCGTGAACAATAGCCTCAATTTTCGATTTAGTATTTCATTAAATTACTCTTTGCTTTGTTATTTTTACTCATCTTAGTGGCAATTTTTGCAATGGTATTGGTGTAACATTGTATAATTATAAAATGAATCAATTAATTGGTTGATACCTATTACTGTACTTTCAGTTTGTTTGATTGTCAATCTCGTAAAGGTCCCATTTTCTTATTGATTACGTACGTGAGTAATCAAATACACCTTAAGTTAAACCACTAATGTATGCAGTAAAAGTACGTTCTGGAATATTCATCTTACTTCCTGTATAGTTACGTGCTTTTGAATTTAAAATTTGGCAGGTTTAGTATCGGTACAGTAAGTTTGAAAGAGCATTGTTTTCCTATCATTGATTTATTTTGCGTCTATCTGTTCATCTTCAAACGAAATTGGAATAATTGCGTAATAAAACAATCTTGAATCACGCAAGTAATCTTGAATGAGTATTCATTGGATGGAACAGTTTTCCATCTGGCAAAACTGAGTGCAATCATGATGGCCCCTCGCCCGTAAAATTACGAGATTCACCCAGACTGGGGGAGCTTATGAAAGGGGTTATTGCCTCCGAACTATCTATCAGCTGGCGTGCATATGAAGCAGGGAGTGAATAAAGTTTATTATTTGTATGGTGCGGTCGTTCGGTCCTCGGGCCGGCTGATAATCATGTCGTGTGTGTCAATGGGTGGGGCGCGCCGACCGAGTGCTCGCCGCCGCCACACCGGTTAGTGCCCGACGTGATACTCTGCTAATAACACGTACCATTGGGTCTTCAAAAGTTTATGTTTTTTAATTACGATATCGGTAATTCGATCTGTTTTGCTCAAAGAATTATTTAAAATATCGGGATAAGCATACTTTCCACCCCGTTCTTCCGAAAAGGATGTCATTGCAACCGTTAAAAATTTTGAATCGACTCCGTCGACGTCTCGGTTTGCTAGATATTATAATTCTTGTTTACGACAACAATTAAACGTATTAGTGTTAACATTGAAAGAGTGACAAATGTTAGTGAGTGAATTATTCCTGGGAAGTAATAGTGAAGTTGTATTTGTGAAAAAATGTGACATACCCACTGTGATTCTCTGCCTGCAACTCATGTTACGTGAATACAGTGCAGTTTCATAATTGTATTAGACAGAATAGTCAATACTGCTGTCTCCAATCAAGTGTGCCATTACAGCAATATAAGCTTTATCGAACTAAATTATTCTAATCGTATTTGAAAGTCAATTTACTTCGGTTACGAAATAGTGGTTAATATAAATTTTAGTTATTAAGTTAGTGTGCAATATTAGAATACATCCAAAGATAAGACAGAATTTTAAATGTTTAAATCGGGTTTATTCAATCGGTCTAGAGGCGCGATGGGTGAGCCTATTGAGGTCGAAGACACTCTTGAACTGGAGTACGATATGTGGGACGGACAGTTTGACTTCGTGGGTCCTCAAGGACCTCCACCGGAGTCTAGACTCAGGATAACTTCTGACTCGAGTCTCACTGAGGACTTGTTTACTGGGGGACCACTGACTCCACATTTAAGCAATGGCTTAAATGGTGGTAAGAAGACTCCAGCGCATCTGTGGTGCGACAATCTATCTGATCAAGTAAGTTATTAATTTGGTACTAGTTGATGCTTGCGACTACACCCGCGTGGAGGTCGAAAACTAATTGTGATAGCTTAAAATAGATTCAGGATATTCCCGAGGACTTTACCACGCTACGGCTTTCTTTTTTTTAACATCCGCAGTCCTAGGCCGCCGCTGAACCTACGTCTATTGCCAAGCGCCTCCGGTAAGCACTGAAAGAATTTCCAGTGGCGCCCGACGGACCTTGGCCACTGCGGTCGGGTGTTATCCCGCATCTTTGGGGTCGGGGTTTATCCTGTGTCGGTGATTGAAGGCGTGCGTGGGGTGAAGCCCTACAGCACGCAGCCCTTCTAGCCTGCTTTTGTAAGGACGGTGGGTTGCTAATCCATCGTCCTCTGGCCCTGATCATGGATGACACACTTCGGAACTCAGCGGGGAGGGTACGCTCCCTCACCCTACCGGCCGCCTTCTTCACGTGCATGATCTGCTCGCAGAAGGAAACGGCCGCGTTCCACTGGATCCCGCTAGAGACCATGGCTCGTAGCATCGTCTCCAGCGAGAGCCCAGGCCCACAACGAGGTCCCGGCGCTAACCACGCTACGGCTATCGGTGAGATGAGCATGTCCAGCTAAACAACTAAACCCTCGTAGTAATATAGACGTTTTAAACTTTTAATTAATTACCTAGGCTTAGCATATTATTATTATTTTACTCATCCAACGATAATGCGAATATAAACAATTTCAATGACAATGTCCAATGATGTCAAATACTTGCGTCCATAGAATGACTGTGGCTTGTTACGAGTATTTCCTTACAACAAACTGATTCAAGTCCTATACTTTTAAGTACCTTGTTATACCTACGTACACATGTTATGCACTCCCACAAAAAAATATCATTGTTACATTAGTCCCTATTTGCTACAATTAGGAAATGCTTTCAAGAAAATTTAAATTTAATATTATGTAAACCTAATTCAATTTATAAACTGATTAGAGACCACGCACATGGAAGATTTGCAATCATTATCGTTGGAAAGCTGAAGGTCTATTCAGATTGAGATAAATATATCATTAAGACTTCAATTACTTTTTTCGAAAGTTTCATTCGATACAATTTATTAGCATCGGAATAATATGAATTGATGCAATATTATAGTGATGCGATACAGCTGTCTTGTATCTGCTGATGCGTATCTTTTACTTACTCCGCATTTTGAATTTCGAATATCTAGTTAAAATTTTAACCTTCGTCATCGCTGTGCAGGCACAGGCAAATCAATATTCGTCCTAGTCGTACCATCGCGACCTTTGACTTGTGTTCCAGTGTCACGCAACCATTTTGAATTTACGACAGTGATGTATCAAACTTTACAATAATATTTACAATCGACTATATAAACTCCAAATTAGGTACTTATCAACGATGACAATCTCGTTCGTTTCTATTTATCACATGCCTTTACGTCTCAAGATTATAGAAAGATATTGCGATTATAGTACTTTCGAGTTTTGTTACATTTTTTTTTTGAAGTTTTCAAAGTTATCCGTGTTTGGGTTTGGACCGAGACCTTTCAGTTATTCGGCATTGTGCATGTGGGCAGCCCAAGAACAAAGCTTGTAAACGAATCTCTAGCAATTCAGTTGGTATGAGACTGGAAAATATTAAATGTTCCACTGTTTGGATCAAATAAAAGATATTTGCTAAAACACTCATGTCACAGAAGCCATTATTAGCAAAGTGTTTTGTAAAACAGAGAGGCCAGTAAGTAAACAATGTTAACTTTTAATATATTCCTAGTTGCTGTTGAGAAAGACATTCCGCCTCAAAATGTTGTATTTTAATTAGCATAACGTGTTCCATTTCAGTATTATTCGACAATGATATAGGTAGTAGGTACCTATATCGATAATGTTCGAATGTACAGGTAGTCGATGTACTGTGCCATAGATTAGAGAGATATTTACGATCAAATGTTTCGTAGAACCTATTCTGTAAATACACTAAAGACAATATAAAAAAGTTTGTGCTTGCGCGATCAAAACTATAAAAAGTAGCTCTTTTAGCTCTAAGGGAACTAGTTTTTTTTTAAACTGCCATAATCCACTAAGCCTTTTACCAAAGTATACATCAACACATGTCTAAAATTAAGGTATGTACAACAGCCTCTTTCAGGCAACCTTAGGATGGAATGAGTATTACAAGAACGTATTAGAAGAGGGACTGCAGGATATAAGAAAAGAGTAGGTCGTGAAAGAGATTAATAAGTAGATAGATAAAAAATTATGTTAATCAGGAGAAAAACCATAGAGAAAAAAATACTTCGGTTAAAAGTTTTAGGTAAAATGGAATTCGAGCAAAAACATTACATTCGTTGCACAAACGTTCCCGTTTTGAGAAAATAAACAGTCTTATCGTCTTATCACTACGTTCCTGGTATTTGTGTCACGGCCGTTGGCTACCCGGGGTAGGTACCTAACTACAAGTAACGTAAAATGATACCGAATAACAGCATTGCGTGTCTACCTAATATATCTACTTCTAATCTAACCTGCTGCAATGTACCTATTATCTTTGATTTGTCTATTCCTGATCGTCTATTTTTTTTTTCACTTAATATTCAAACAGAATACAGAAGCAATTACTATTGGAATTATCGGGATGTTTACCATGTAATGTTGGTTTAAGTTCCGATATTTCGGAATTGTTGCAAGCGCCATGATCACTTGCAACCACAGACCTAGCAAGCCACTCGTTTCGCTCCTTAAGCAATTATTATGTAACATAATTTAACTGGATTCTCTTTCTCCCTGTCTGGAATTTCTTTCTCTATCTGCTGATTTAAATTATCTAAAAAATGTTTCTAATTACTAATAATATTGTTCACTTCTTTTGTGTCGATAATGTGTTGTAGAGCTGTATATTTCTTGGTTGGTTTCTATACGATACATGCATAATACAATATAGGAAGATATGCATGCATTTAAAAAAAGTTTAATAAGTACATCACATAGGTATCAAAGTTCTCATATCTGCTCAGATACGGTTGAAAATGTCGTCGTGTAATAGAAGTGTTCTAAGATATTTATGTAGGTAGGTAGCTACCTATATTAATAGGTGATTACCATATTCATCATGGTACCTACACACAAACTGCCTATTAAGATAGTTTGTGTGTATATTCTACCAACTATATTACATAATAGTGCTTCAAATGGTAGTTAAAGCTAAGTGCTATAAATGGTTAAGTCACTTGAATACTATGTAATCAACTATGGTTGCTAATAGAAATAGAAAAACACGACGGTATCGTATAATGTATATTGATAGAACAATACCACATGCAATGAGCTACTCGTAATTAGTCTGTCATAGTAAGTACCTACAGTATATTTTATAAAACATTAGGTCAACGAATGTTAAACCTATCACGTTTGTGAATGATACGAGTATAATATAAATTGTGACTGCATTGATTGGCTGTTGCTTGATTAATTTACTTTTCTGTGATATTATTCATTAGCATCTGCCTGCCTTTATCCCAATTATATGTGGTCGGTGCAACATGTTTTTCTTTTCCATACATCCTTGTCAGCGGTCATATCCTTTGTCTCCTTTCCCATGGATTTAGATCTTTCCTGTCATATTCTCCTTCAAACAAAGAACGCACTTTACTGGTGATATTATTAATTTGTATGTATTAATTATTGTAATACTGTAACGTGTTATTTTATTAGGGTCCCCAAAGGTCAAAACAGGAACCCTATAACTGAGACTCCGCTGTCCGCTCGTCCGTCGGTCACCAGGCTGTAGCTCATGAACCGTGATAGTTAGAAAGTTGAAATTTTTACAGATGATATTGTAACACCATCTCGTAGCGAGTAATAAGACTACCAAACTCGGCGCCATCTAGTAGCAAATCGCAGTACTACTACGTAACGTCTTTCGGGAATGTTCTGTCAAGGTACTTCTATGTAACGTGTTATCTAGAAGCATCTCGAAGGTGTGGAATGTTCGCGATATTCTTCCGTGAAAATTCTAGAGTAATCTAGAGTAATGACCGCACTATAAAGGCGGAGCACTTCGGTGGCGGATCATCAGTATTTCCAGAGCGATAATACGAGTTATACCTGCGAGTTCAAGTGCGATTAAAAGTGTTTAGTGAAGCTTTATAGTGAAGTGTAAATTAGTGGTGTAATAAATAAAGTGTTTTGTGGTAGTTTGATCGGCATTTTCCATTCCGTAGAACCCCGGCTCGTAACAATTGGTGTCAGAAGTGGGATTTGGACAATGCCGGTGTTACCGAAAGAAGACACAGAGGGCGTCCGTACCAGGGGTCAGCGCCAGCTACTGCGTGACAAGGAGGAGCAGGCACGCCGCCAGGAGGAGCAGGCACGCCGCCAGGAGGAGCAGGCCCGCCGGTTGGAAGAACAGCTGCTGCGTGACAAGGAGGAGCAGGCACGCCGCCAGGAGGAACAGACGCTCCTCATGAAAGATCTTCGAGCGACTTTTGGCAAGGAGATGAATGTGATGAAGGATCAAGTTCATCATGTTGAGAACCGCATCACGGAAGCCGAAACTCGGATTGAAGATGTAAAAAACCAGATTACAGATGTGAGGAAAGAGCTGGGAAATCTGAAAGCTGGAGATGGGATTGCGACTTCCTTACCTGCCGTACCTTCAGCGCGTGGATTTAAAGTACCGCCATTCGATGGGACATCTTCATGGTCAGCCTATAAAAAGCAGTTTGAAGCCGTTAAGAAGGCAAACGGGTGGAGCAAAGCCCAGGCCATGACTGCGCTTACATTGGGTTTGCGAGACAAGGCGTTAACCATCCTAGAAGCTCTCGGAGACGATGTTTCCTACGAGCAGCTACTAGAAGCCTTGGAAACCAGATACGGTGACGCTCACCTGGAACACGTGTATCGTGCGCAGCTGAAGGATCGTGTCCAGCGCTCTGGTGAAAACTTGCAACAGTGGGCCCTGGAAGTTGAGAAGCTGGTACGGAAGGCATACCAGTCGGTACCTGCGCTCATCGATGGGAATCTGGTGCAAGTATTCATCGACGGCATCCACGACCTGGAAGTCAGGGCCGCTGTCAGACTCGGGCACCATGAGACTCTCAAAGACGCCTTGGCTCATGCTTTGGAGGTCGAAGCCGTACGGAAGGATCATCGATCTCACCGTGTCAGGGAAGTTGTAGCATCACCGGCTCGCGACCGTTTCACGAGGTATAGCCCTAGGTGCTACACATGTGGTGAGAGGGGCCACCTTCGATCCAGTTGCCCAAATCGGACTGCTGAAAGAGAAGAAAGTCGTTCCCAAGAGGATAAGGTGGCTAACGTCACCGCCCAGCAACAGCAGGGAAACGAATAAATGCCAGGACTGCGGGGCGGGTGCTGGCTGATGTTGGAAGAGCCCCAAGGGTTTCGATCTCACAAACCCAGGATGGGAACAGCCTGATCATCAAGGGCGAGGTAAATGGAACACCATGCAAGCTGACAATAGATACTGGAGCATCTCGCACGGTTGTCAGTTCCCGACTTGCAAATCGGTTCCTTGGGGACTCTGCAAACCGTGACCGCATCAACTTGGTAACGGCCACGGGTCAGCGCATACCCGTCCGAGGAGAGAAAGAGATGCAGTTAAAGTTGGGCAATGGAATTTACCTGCATAATGTCATCGTGGCTGACATAATGGACGACTGCATACTGGGCTTAGACTTTATGAGGAAGAACTCTTGTGAGATCGACGTCAAGCAAGGAGCGATGAAATGTGGTCAAGAGGAACTTTTCATGGAAGGAGCGTTATCAGGAAAAGTGTACAGCTTGAAGAAGGTCGTGCTTCCTGCCAGATCAGAAACGACTGTACCAGTTAGTCTCCCTCAGAATTCTGGGCGAACACATCGATGTGTACTCATAGAAGGGATATACAATGAACTTCCATGGAAAATGGCCCGAACTCTGGTAAGAGCCAATGAAGCCTCAGTGGTACGTGTGCTGAACCTTAGTGATAAGGAACACGTGATAGAAAAGAGCACATTGATTGGCACTTGCGAAGAAGTAGATTGGATGCGCCGATGCCAAGAGTTGAGTACTGGGAACATCGTCAACAAGGACGCTAGAAACAACGTGTTGACACTTTTAGAAGACTGTCGTAACATCTTAACGAAGAATGAAATGGACAAGGCTAAGAAGATGTTACTCAAGTACGCCGATATTTTCTCTTCGAGTGATGCTGACATTGGGAAGACTGGATTGGTTCAGCATAGAATCAATACAGGAAATGAGGCACCCATCCGTCAGCGACCAAGGAGACTGCCAGTAGCACGAGAAAAGGAAGTTGAGACCATGATTGAAGGAATGGTAAAAGATGGTGTGATAGAACCATCGTCAAGTCCATGGTGCTCACCTGTAGTGCTGGTGAGGAAGAAAGATGGCAGTATGCGGTTTTGTGTCGACTATCGTCGTCTGAACGACGTTACGAAAAAGGACAGCTACCCTTTACCAAGGATCGATGACACGTTGGACATGCTGACAGGGGTGAAGTGGTTTAGCACGCTAGACCTGAAAAGTGGCTACTGGCAAGTTGAAATCGATCCGAAGGATAAAGAGAAGACTGCATTTTCCACAGGAAAGGGTTTGTGGCAGTTTAAAGTTATGCCATTTGGTTTATGCAACGCCCCGGCTACTTTTGAAAGATTAATGGAAATTGTACTCGCCGGATTGACTGGGGACGCCTGTCTTGTCTATCTAGATGACATTATCATCGTGGGCCGTACGTTAGAAGAGCATCTTCAAAACCTGGAACGCGTGCTTGTAAAGATCCGAAGCGCGAACCTGAAGCTCAGCCCGAAGAAGTGCTCATTCCTCAAACGGCAAGTAAGCTTCCTAGGCTACGTAGTGTCTGAAGATGGTATCCGCACGGATCCAGAGAAAATCATCGCCGTCAAGGATTGGCCGGTTCCAAAGGATAAGACGCAGGTCAGAGCATTTTTGGGTTTGTGCTCATACTACCGGCGATTCGTCCAGAACTTTGCGGATATTGCCAAGCCCTTACACAAGCTCACGGAGGAGAAGCGACAATTCTGTTGGGACGGAAGCTGCGGCATCGCATTCCAGGAGCTAAAGAATCGTCTGTGCAATACACCTATTTTGGGTTATCCTGATGCGGAAAATGAATTTATAGTTGACACAGACGCAAGTGATATCGGACTCGGAGGTGTGTTATCTCAAAGGAAAGGAGATCGAGAGGTCGTTATAGCCTACTTCAGCAAATCCTTATCGAAACCTGAAAGGAATTATTGCGTCACGAGGAGAGAATTACTCGCCGTGGTGAAGACATTGCAGCATTTCAGCAAATATTTACTAGGGCGAAAATTCCTTATACGTACCGACCATGCTGCATTGAAGTGGCTATTACAATTTAAGAATCCAGAAGGACAAGTCGCCAGATGGATTGAGCTATTACAGGAATATGACTTTGTAATCGAACATCGCAGTGGGAGATCCCATGGCAACGCAGACGCATTGTCAAGAAGACCTTGCCCTGAAGACTGTAAGCACTGTGCCAAACAGGAGATAAAGGAAGCCATACCTGTGAAGATGCTTAAAACGGATCTGAGCGACGAATGGAAAGAAAGCCTACAACATGCTCAACAGGACGACGCAGACATCAAGCCAATATTTGAGTGGATTAAAGCAAGTGCTCCTAAACCCATGTGGAGTGACGTCGCTTCAATGAGTTCAATCACAAAAAGTTATTGGGCGCAATGGGACAGTTTAGTTATTCAGGATGGAGTCTTGTGCCGCAAATGGGAAAATGCTCGAGGAGACAGCTGTCATTTGCAAATGGTCGTCCCTAAAGTTAAGGTCCCAGATGTGCTACAGCTCTACCATAATGGATGTTCAGGGGGCCATATGGGAGTAAAAAGGACTCTGTTGAAGATACGTGAGCGGTTTTACTGGATCCACTGTCGCGACGACGTTGAGGACTGGTGTCGCAAATGTACGAGTTGTGCTGCTGTGAAAGGACCTCATACACGGAGCAGAGGTGCACTGAAACTGTATAACGTTGGGGCACCATGGGAAAGGATAGCCCTAGATGTTGCGGGACCGTTTCCTGAAAGTGAAAGCGGAAACAAGTACTTCATGGTTGTGATGGATTATTTCACGAAGTGGCCAGAAGTCTTCGCTATACCTAATCAAGAAGCTACTACGGTCGCAGATAAATTAGTTCACGAAGTCTTCTGTCGTTTCGGGGTGCCTCTAGAAATCCATAGCGATCAAGGAAGAAATTTTGAATCTCAGGTGTTCCAGGAAATGTGTCGGGTCATGGGTACTCACAAAACCAGAACGACCTCTTACCACCCGCAGTCAGATGGAATGGTGGAGCGATTTAATCAGACATTGGAGAGATATCTGGCAAAAGTTGTGGAAAGCAGGCAAAAAGATTGGGACAAGCACATCCAACCGTTTCTTTTGTCTTACCGAAGTGCGGTTCACGAAAGCACGTCAGTGACACCAGCTTATGCGAACTTTGGAAGAGAATTACGGTTGCCTGCCGACTTACTAACCGGTATACCACCTGACGCTCCACGCAATATCACTGATTATGCGAATGACTTGCGCAGCAGGATGAATGACATTTATGAGCATGTCAGACAATCAGGTCAACAAATGTCTGAAAAGATGAAGACCCGTTACGACCGAAAGACAAACAATAAGAGCTTCGATGAAGGTTCGTTAGTGTGGTTACATAACCCAGTCCGCAGTAAAGGGAAGTCTCCTAAGCTGCAAGCTAAATGGGATGGACCATACCGAGTTGTGATCAAGATTAACGATGTCACTTACCGAATACGGAAGAGTCCAAGAAGTGCGCCAAAGATAGTTCATGTGGATCGATTGGCGCGATATTATGGGCCTGACAATGCTCGGGACGAGCATGTCTTAGGAGGGGGCAGTGTAACGCCATCTCGTAGCGAGTAATAAGACTACCAAACTCGGCGCCATCTAGTAGCAAATCGCAGTACTACTACGTAACGTCTTTCGGGAATGTTCTGTCAAGGTACTTCTATGTAACGTGTTATCTAGAAGCATCTCGAAGGTGTGGAATGTTCGCGATATTCTTCCGTGAAAATTCTAGAGTAATCTAGAGTAATGACCGCACTATAAAGGCGGAGCACTTCGGTGGCGGATCATCAGTATTTCCAGAGCGATAATACGAGTTATACCTGCGAGTTCAAGTGCGATTAAAAGTGTTTAGTGAAGCTTTATAGTGAAGTGTAAATTAGTGGTGTAATAAATAAAGTGTTTTGTGGTAGTTTGATCGGCATTTTCCATTCCGTAGAACCCCGGCTCGTAACAATATATTTCTGGTGCCTCTAGAACAACAAATACTAGAAAACAGAATATAATAAAGGGGGATGCTATTGTAAAAAAGTTTCAAAAATATATTAATTTGGTCACATGACCAAAATTTACTGCAGTGTCATTGGTTGAATATGTCGATGATCGACTGAAGTCGACACCGCCATCGTATGTCTATTGTCTGACCTGCCATTAGGCTCAAGCTGTAGAGGAATGAATAAAATGAGGAGTAGTAGTAAGGGAGTGGGCGCTTTTAAGTTCTTGCATCTGACCAAAGTCAGAGTGTGGTATCGAAAACATGCTCTTCATTATCACATTCCCCACCATTCTATTTACTTAATCAAAATGTTCTAAATTGTCTTGAAATTTTAGAGATCTTTGTTTATGGAGTAAATAATAATTAATTTAAAAATAAGAATAACAATTTTCATAATTATGTTCAAAAAATATTTACATTACAAAATGTCGTTTAAAAAATCGTCCGCGTCATAACTGAATGGAAAGGTTCCCAGAATGCTGGCTGTGTGGCCACGTTGGATGGCGATACTTATACTTTGGGCCAGAAAATAACTAGCCTTCTGGTCCTGAGGAGCATCGATTAAGCGTAGCAATGTCTCTATAAAGACGGCGCGCGTTCGGACCCCATGACCCCCTATTTAAAAACATAGTTTTTCTTTTATGTAATGTTACTACCAATTAAATCGTTACAAATAGTTTAATAAATTCTAATTAATTTTATAACTTTAACTTAGGACTCGATCTGCTTTTTTCTAAAAAAAAATGAATGCTTATTATTTTACTTCCTTCTATCAAGAAATCTTTTGTTTTAAAATTAAAAATATAATATACGTCAGTGTCAGTGAACTTTTTCAGAAGTTTGGCGCGCTAAATCTATTTTTTTAAATAATTGATTGTTGTTAACGTTTTTACTGAAAGTCTAGTCTGTCTTGTTTTAGAATTATAGCCATTTACTTGTATTCTTGGCTATACAATTGCTTCCTTCTTCTAACTTTCCGCCAACTATTATGGAATAACATGACATCTGGAAACATTCACTAACTGACGGTAATTGAACGAAACCGACCGTCAACTCACTAACATTTACCCGAAGCAATACGAACACTGGGAAAGTTGTAAGACGACTCGAAGAAAATACATACCTATCTCACAAATCTTTTTGGCCTGTGTGTGTATTGCCGACCGTGTTTCTATAACGTGGGGAAATACATAAAACAAAGAACTAGTATTTATGATAATAAGTAGGTATTTTTTTAAACTTGTTTTAATATACTACTTATTTAATATGTTTAGTTAACTCGTTTCTTTATATGAATAATAATATTTATTATTCGTAGACTCTCACGAATACTCGCGATTGTGCAATTCATACGATCTTTAGCATTAAGTTCAGAGAGATGAGAGGCCAAAAAGTATGGTGAAATCGCTACATTCAACCATCAACTCTCTAAAGGAAGTCACGAAGAGTGCATGGCCATTGATTGTATTTAACTATAATAAACATTGGTTTTACTTGACAGTGTGTTACTATCAATTACCTACAACATTTACTTAATTTGCAACAATATAAGTTAACCATTATTAAGTAATAACTTATAGATTGCATCTAGATGACCGTTAAATTGATCCCTTTCGTTATAAGCTATTATGAAAAGAAATATGATTCACAATATCTTCGAGATTACTTACTAAATTCTTTCTCCTATTCTGTTTGACCAGATGAAGAATTGTCGTTATAGGATAGTATAAAATGAAAGTCTTACATATCTGCAAAGAATAAAATATTTAGCGCTCCTGCGTGCACCACTAATTAACATCAAGTCAATACCAAAGTCCGAGATGCCCAGGACTTTAATTGGCTGTGCCATAGCGGCTGGTACGTAAGATTTTGTTGCCTTTCATCAACATTTCATCGCAGGGCAACGGGTTTAAATTTTTTTTCAAAATTACTATACATATAGTTGCTACTTTTTATTAAATTCAGTCGGTAATTTTTGAAAAACCTATTATAAATGTGCCCGGTGACGGCAATACGCTTGCCCCCTATTACGTGGGACTAAAAATACTGGCAAATTGTGGGTGTGTAATGCACCTCGGCCACCCCTTCGGGGATATAGGCGTGATATGTGTGTTTGTGTGTGATTTACCATCTAATAATATCTTCTCAAATTATTCACAATTTTTTTATACGTATACTAGCGGCCCACGGTTTCGCCCGACCTCGACAACCACTTTATTCATTGATGAAAACCGCATCAAAATCTGTTGCGTAGTTTTAAAGATCTAAGCATACATACAGAACGGAAGCGACTTTGGTTTATACTATGTTTAACTATGTTATGACACATATAAGTCACAACCCTTGTAAAGAAAAACTTAGCCAATATTATTAGGTAAGGTACCTATTAAATACTTAGACTAAGTCAAGTAGTATTATTTTATGTTATACTAGCTGTTGCCCGCAGCTCCACCTGCGTGTTATTGCTTTCTTGATCACCAGTTACTGATTTATTATGTGTAGCTGTTGAGCGATATTGTATCTTAAGATAAAATATTATAGTATCTTAGCCGTGTGCAGCGCCCCTTAGTGAACTCCACTGCGGGTGACGTAACCTACGACAAACTTATGATTTGCTGTTGGTACAGTAATCGGGTCTAGGGATCGAACCGCAAAATTAAGTTTGTTTTTTATTGTATATACTTTTCCGGGATAATAAGCACCCAGCGTGGTGCCCAGGATATTAAAGAATAATTATACCAAGTTTCATCGTAATCGAACCGGTAGTTTTTGCGTGACGCCTTGCCTAAACAAACAGACAGACAAAAATTTTTTTAACCACATTTTTGGGTTCGGTGTCTGTCTAGTAACACCCCCTGCCATTTATTTTTTTGATACTTTCAATGTACAGAATTTTCACTTCTACAGATTTATTATAAGTATAGATTATTATATTCCATTAATTCATGATGATAGAATGTATAGTCATCCGTTCAGATACTGCTATTCGGCTAAATACTTTACGTTAAAACTACTACAACAAGTTGGTGATGTTTCTTCAACTGCTAAACTCCTAGATCTAGTTTGTGCATCGGAAAAAATAAAATTTAATTGCTATACCATAATGATTAATTAAAATTAGCTTCACCACAGAATAGGGAATAGCAGGTACTATATAATAGGGGAATCGTTAGAGGGCGGTAGAGATTACGATAATGCTGACACCTTGCGGTCGGTAATAAATAGGATAGATGTTGGTTAAGTATGTATATTCTGTGTTAGATGGCTTCATCAAAAAAGTATTTTTATTAAGAAATACTAACACGATTGGGTAAAACTAATTTAAATGTCCTTAATAAAATATAATGAAAGTCAAAAGATATTATACTGTCGATTGACGGCACTTGGTGGAATCTGCTACAAATATTATTGCACAAAAACAAATTTAATTTCCACTGGTATAATTTTTATTTTCGTTCCTGTCCTTATGAATATGTAGTATATTATTATGTGATTTATTGAAACTATATTAAAATCTCTGATGATGCCGTGAGGTGAAACCGGTCAGTAAAATAAAAATTATACTAGTGTAAAAATATGGGGCGGGGCCCCAAGTGATTAAATACTACGTCCTCGCCGTCCGCCCTGGAACCCAACTTGACCACGGTAACGCAGTGGCAAGTTGGGTGACCGAACGTATTTAGTCTGAACTTGCGATTGGCCAATTTTTGCGATTATGAATAACCTCGAAGAGACCTCCGGTCCCGACACTGCCCTTTCCCGGGCAGTGTCAACCGACGAAACTATGCACGAACAACTGATACCGATGCCTATCGATTTGGGGGCTCGCGCCGCGCTGCCTAGTCGCAGCGCGATGTCGACGCCCCAAGGAACTGATGCTGCTGGGACTGACAATGGGTCAGCTCCCAGCAGTGTGAAGAAGAAGGGCCGCTCTTCTGCGACGAAGAAGAGGACCCTCGAGGAGAAGGGGGGCCGCCGCGCGACCGTAGCACCAGCTGCTCCGGGTGGGGGTCCCTCCTCTCCAGTGATTCGGAGGAGGAGGTGCCGGTCAAGACAGTGCGTACGCGTCTCGACGCGTACAGAAGGCGGCCGCCAACTTCTCCTCCGTCCTCGGTCCAACTGTCCCAGCGAAGTCGCCGGGAAATCGGTGGGCCGCCCGCGCGGGAGCTGATGAGCGTTTTTGCCCGCATGAACGCGGCCATGCGGGGCAACAGGAACGTGGCGGGGAGGAAGAAGATTGTGGCTTCACTGGTGGATGAAGCCCAATCTTCCCTCAACAAGCTCCTCGCGCGGAGCGTCACCAAGGAGGAGGCGAGGCTCCGAAAGCAGGTGACGAGCCTGGAGGCGGAGCTCGCTGCTTCCAGGAAGCAGATGAATGACCTGTGGCGGGAGGTCGCTGACTTGACCAAGGTGGTCAAGGCGCCTCCCGGTACCATGCTGCCGCCTCCTCCTCCGACGGCTAGACCAGCGCCGAAGACGGCGCCACCCACGGCGCCCACCACGGCGTCCACCAAGGCGCCCACCACGGCGCTCACCACGGCGGCCACCAAGGCGCCCACCACTGCGCCCACCACGGCACTCACCACGGCGCCCACCACGGCGCACAACACGGCACCCGGATCGCCGCCACAGCCTGTGCCGACAATGGTACAGGTCCTGACGGCGATCGAGAGGCGCCTCGCGGTCCTGGAGGACCGGGCGTACCGCCCTCCGCTAGCGCGGCCCGCGTTTTCGTACGCGGCGGCTGTTGGTGGTTCTCCCGCTCCGGGACCAAGCGGCACACCCGCTGTCCGCCGCCCCGATCCGCCCTAGTCCGTTTCAGCGTACCGTTTGCCGGCCGAGACCGCGGCCCAGGCGCGGAAGGCCAAGTGGCGCGGCAAGAAGAGCGGCACCCCTGCCGCCTCCTCTTCCTAACATCGCTCCCGCTGCTTCTTCACATCCCTCCAGACGGGAGGGATGGTAAGTAGTGGGGGCCAAGAAGAGGAAGACGAAGGCTGCCAAGAAAGCGGCCAAGAATGCGCCAAAGCCGCCGCGGCGAAGGCGCCGAAGAGGCCCCGCCCTCCTCGCTCCACCGCCATCGTCCTGACGGTGACGACGGTAGGTGTGGAAAAGGGGGTGGGGTACGCCGACGTACTGAGGACCGTGAAGTCCTCAGTCAACCTCTCGGCCCTCGATATACAGGGGGGTCTCCGGTGCAAGACGACACGCACCGGAGCTCGACTCCTCGAGGTCTCCGGCGCCTCCAGCGGCCCTAAAGCTGACGCCCTAGCAGCGCAGCTTAGGGACGCGCTGGACACAGAAGCCGTCCGCGTCACCAGACCCACCAAATGCGCTGCATTGCGCGTCTCCGGTCTGGATGACGCGGCCACGACGGAGGAGCTCATTTCCGCCGTCGTGGAGGCGGGCGGCTGTCTCCGTGACCAAGTGAAGGCTGGAGAGATCTCCTTCAGCCTCACTGGCCATGGTACGACAGTTGTCCAGTGCCCCGTCGCGGCGGCACTGAAAGTGGCGGACGGACGAAGCCTCCTCGTAGGGGGCTTCCTAATGGCGCAGGTGCACCTCCTTCGTGCCCGGGAAACTAGATGTTTCCGGTGCATGGTGGTGGGGCACGTCGGAGTGCAGTGCACAGCGGAAGTCACCGTGGGCGATCGGTGCTTCCGCTGCAGCCGGCCCGGTTACTAGGCAAGTGCCTGTGATGCCCCGCCTCGCTGCTTTAGATGCGAGGCGGAGGGCAAGACTGCGGACCACCGGGTCGGCAGCACAACCTGCGCCGCCTCGAGGCCAAAGCCTCGTCCGTCCGCTGAGAGCGGTGGGGGTGCCGCTACTGCACGGCCAGATGTTTCTCTGCGGGATGCTTATATGGACGTCCGTTAATGTCTGACGCCCATATCCGCATCCTGCAAGTGAATTTGAACCGCTGCCGCGCTGCTCAGGATCTTCTGTACCAGAGCATCCGGCAGTGGTCCATAAACATGGCCGTGGTCGCCGAGCCGTACTACGTCCACCCGGGAAGCCCGGTGGACGAGGACGGCTCGGCCTGTTTTATCTTCGGGGGGTCCGCCGCAGACAACTCGCGCCTTGCTATCATTGCAAGGGGCCGCGGGTGTGTTGCGGCGGAATATGATGGGTTGGCAGTCGTGGCCACCTACATCTCGCCGACTGAGCCACTGAGCTCGACGTCGTCTTCGCTGCGTGCCGTCCTCGCCCTGCCCTGCTCCTGGGAGACTTCAACGCCTGGAGTGAGGCGTGGGGCTCCCGGGAAACCAGGGACAAGGGGAGGCTTCTTGAGGACTGGACCAGAACACGTGGTCTGGAGGTCCTCAACCGGGGGAATGTCGCCACCTTCTGGCGGCGGGGGACCAGCTCGGTCGTGGACGTATCGTTCGCGACCTCTGCCCTCGCCGCCCGTATTACTGGCTGGCACGTGAAGGAGGGTGAGGAGACGCACTCGGACCATCGGTACATCCGATTCGATGTCCCCCCCCCCACCTGACCTCCCACAGCCGGTAGAAAATCCCCCGGATCCGCGTTGGGCACTTCACCATCGGGATCGGGAGGCTCTCCTGGAGGCATCCATCGTGCAGGCCTGGATTCCGGCACCGAACCGGCCTGCCGATGTGGATGCCAAGGCGGAGTGGTTCAGGAGAGCCATGTCGCAAATCTGTGATGCGGCGATGCCTAGGGTTACACCCAGACCGGCAAGGAAGCAGGTGTACTGGTGGTCGCCGGAGATTGCACAGCTGCGCGCAGCATGCATCTCCGCCCACCGCCAGTACACCAGGTTTCGCCGGAGGCATCGCCGCCCAGACGACGCGGCAACCCGAGAGGCGGAGCTTTATCAGGCTTACAGGGAGGCTAAAGGTAATCTCCAGGAGACAATAAAGCGGGCCAAGACGGCGGCCCGCGAGGAGCTCCTGGAGACCCTGCAGCAGAACCCATGGGGGCGCCCGTACCTACAGGTCAGGGAGAAACTCCGACCTAGGGCGCCCCCACTGACCCAGAGTCTCCAGCCGCAGCAGCTGGAGCGGATCATGGGCTCCCTGTTTCCGACGAGCGCGGAGGAGCACGTCCCTCCGCGCATGGCTCCGTCTCTGCCCGACGCGGATAGCATCAGTGAAGACGACGTACCCGAACTCAGGGTAGGCGCGGCAGTACTCCGGCTTAAACGCCGGAAAATCACTGCCCCGGACCCGACGGCATTCCTGGCCGTGCATGGGTCCTGGCCCTCGAAGAACTCGGGCCTCGACTCATGGGGCTCTTTAGCGCATGCCTCGAAAGGGGCCAGTTTCCCAAGGTGTGGAGGACGGGGAAACTGGTCCTGATTCGTAAGGCGGGGCGGCCGGTGGACTCACCATCCGGATACCGGCCGATCGTGTTGCTCGACGAGGTGTGTAAGCTCTTTGAGCGAATTATCGCGGAACGCATCGTCGACGGTGGGGCCAGACCTGGCGGACAACCAGTACGGTTTCCGTCGGGGACGCTCCACCGTGAGCGTGATCATGCGCGTCAGGAGCCTGACGGAGGAAGCAGTCTCGCAGGGCAAGGTGGTGGTGGCGGTGTCTCTTGACATCGCCAATGCGTTCAACACCTTGCCATGGAGTTGCGTTAGGGAGGCGCTCGTGTATCACGAAACGCCTCTCTACCTCCGTCGTATTGTCGGGGCCTATCTCTCGGAGAGGGCCATAGCTTTCCCCAGCTGGCTCGGGCCAGCTCGGCGAGATGTGTCGTGCGGTGTTCCGCAGCGGGCGGTCCTGGGGCCGCTTCTGTGGAACATCGGCTACGACTGGGTGCTGCGGGGTGCGTTGCCTGAGGGCGTCGGCGTAACGTGCTACACCGACGATACCCTCGTCACGGCGCGGGGTGCAACGTACCAGGAGGCAGCACTCAAGGTCACGACGGGTGTTGCTCAAGTCGTGGGTCGGATACGGCGGCTGGGACTGGAGGTGGCCTTGCACAAGTCCGAGGTTCTGTGTTTTCACAGACCTCGGAACGGTCCACCTGAAGGTTCCAGCATAAATGTGGGAGGCGTTAGCATCGGCATCAAGCCCTCGATGAAGTATCTAGGGATCGTACTTGATAGCCGATGGAACTTCGCACCACATTTCCGAAGTTTGGTCCCCAAGGTGACACAGGCATCGGTCGCGCTTTCGCGACTGATGCCCAACCTAAAGGGACCCAACGCTTCCTGCAGGAGACTGTACCTGGGGATCGTGCGGAGTATGGCCCTATACGGGGCTCCCGTATGGGCGGCGCGGTTGACGGCCAACAACTCAACGCTCCTTAACAGACCGTTGAGGACCTTGGCCGTCAAAACAATAAGGGGCTACCGCACGATCTCCGGAGAGGCTGCATGTCTCCTAGCCGGGACCCCTCCATGGGACCTGGAAGCGAGAGCCCTTGCGTCATTGTTCCAATGGCGCAAGGAGGCGCTGGAGCGGGACCACAGGCCTGCGTCTCGAGAAATCGATGACCGGCGGTCCCAACTCCGACAGGATCTCATGGAGTCATGGAGGGTGCGACTTGAGCAACCCAAGTGGGGTGCCACCATTATCGCGGCAGTGAGACCGATCATGGACGATTGGCTGCAGAGGCAGCATGGTGACCTCACGTATCGTGCGACGCAGATCGTTACCGGGCATGGATGCTTCGGTAGCTATCTGTTTCGCATCCATCGTGAGGTCACACCCCGGTGTCAACACTGCGAGGTTTCCGACGACGACACCGCACTCCACACGTTGGTGGAGTGCTCAGCGTGGGCGAGTCAGCGCCGGGACCTCGTAGTGGGTCTGGGCGTGGATACCCTCTCGCTGGAGACCATGCTTCAAGCCATGGTCTCCAGCGGGAGTAGGTGGAACGCGGCCGTGTCCTTCTGCGAGCAAGTCGTGCTCGCGAAGGAGGCGGCCGAGAGGGAGAGGGAGCGTACCCTCCCCGCCGAGTTCCGTAGTCAGCGGCGAGGGCGCCGCAGACTCATCTACGCCCAAGACCATCGACCTCCATGATCGGGGCCTGAGGACGACGGGATCGCCACCCGTCGTCCTTACAGAAGCAGGCTAGAAGGGTTGCGTGCTGCGGGGCCTTTGCCCCATAGCACGCAACCAGATTCACTTACTGACGCGGGATAAAACCCTACCCCAACGACGCGGGATTATCATCCCGACCCAACCCCCGCAGAGACCACAGAAGTGGTCAAAGTCCGCCGGGCGCCACTGGAAATACGTTCTGCTTGTAACCAGAGACGCCCGGCAACGGATGTTAGAGCGGCCGCGGCCTTGGTCGCGGAACTAAAAAAAAAAAAAAAGTTAAAGTATATGTGTTTTATGTAATATCAAAAGATATTATCATATTTAAACTAATTATCTTTATTTTTATTCATCAGTTTAATCACTAAAATATGAAGGCTAAATTTCCCCCTTTTTGGGGAGGCTTATACCCAGCAGTGGACGTCAAATGGGCTGAGATGTTGATTTGACGGTCATCTACGCAATTTTCAGTGATACAAAGATTATGATTCTCCTGTTGATGAATGTTGTTTCTCCTTTACCATAACCGAGCTGGTAGATAAACCGCTTAGGACTCTAAGTCGACCGTAAGGGCTCTTCACAGGGGCCCAGATGAACGCCCCCTATTCTGCTCTGAAGCGACGCGGGCGCCCACAAAACAGATAAGGGGTCATCGAACCAAATTCGAACTTAACATATAACACAGTCGTCAATAGGGTTACATTGAGAATTGACCTCAGACTACTTATTTATTTTTCTCATAATATTTTTATTTTATCTTGCATAACTACTGCATATCTTATCGAAGTTCTTTTGAAGGTACACATCCATATTCAATCAGTTGAAGATTAATCTATTTGTTGTACAATAGGTTACCTTATTTTGCTTAGCCATTTATTATTTTAGATTTTAATGAGTTTAAAAAAACATTTTAATTAGTCCGAGTCCAGTTGCGGCTGGCACTTATTTATTTTTCTCATAATATTTTTATTTTATCTTGCATAACTACTGCATATCTTATCGAAGTTCTTTTGAAGGTACACATCCATATTCAATCAGTTGAAGATTAATCTATTTGTTGTACAATAGGTTACCTTATTTTGCTTAGCCATTTAATATTTTAGATTTTAATGAGTTTAAAAAAACATTTTAATTAGTCCGAGTCCAGTTGCGGCTGGCACGTAAGGTTTTTTGCCTTTCATCAACATTTCATCGCAAGGCTTTCAATTTTTTTTTCCAAATTACAATATAGCTGCTACTTTTTATTAAATTCATTCGGCCATTTTGGACATAACCCGTTATAAATGTGCCCGGTGTCGGCAATAGGTTTGCCCCCTATTACGTGGGACTAAAAATACTGGCAAATTGTGGGTTTGTAATTCACCTCTGCCTACCCCTTCAGGGATATAGGCGTGATATGTGTGTGTGTAAAAAACTTATTAAGGATTATTTTTGGGTTAATTCATTTAGAATTATCGAAATTAAAAGAAGCCGTCCAGCCATAATCGCAACGACCGCAAAGTATCAAATTTACTTTAAAATAGAGAAAAAAACTAGGTAGGTAGTTAGGTACGTACTTAGAATTGTATTGACCTATCCGAGTTCTTATCATAGAAACGTGTGAAAACCGTTAAAAAAGAATTATATTTTTTAAGAAAGATTTCTATTATCCTCCTCTCTTTATAACTTTTACACAATTATGTGTAGGTTTCTGACAATTTGCACTTTTTTGCAACTTGTATTTCGTTGATCTTTTGATGCGCTGTTTGCCCGTGGTCCACCTACATAGTTCACCTGGTTGTACCACGGGTAAATTTTTTTCCCCGTGGTCCACCGCAGTTTAACTGGGTGTACCATGGGAATTAATGTTTTACCTTAGTTGACCTGGTTGTACTACGGGTAATTTTTTTTACCCGTGGTCCACCTGTACAAGATAATATATTGTACAGGCATCACCTTCTTTTAATATTTTTTAAGAATACTAGATGTACAGGCAAGCTTCGTACCCCCTCAAATTATTAAAAAAAAAAACGTTTTAAACTTTCCCCGAACGTCTACGTCTAATCATTCTCGAGTTTTAGTGTCACAGACGTACAATTTTTTTACAATACACACATACACATCCAAAACAGACGCAGAAAATATTTTATCATATGAGGTTTATATTTGTCACAACATATGTGTGTGTAAAACAAGTCACATTATACGTTCACGTAAGTGCACTCACACAAATGCAAAGCTCAGCTTATGCCTTTTTACCTATACGTACATAATACATTTGACTGCTTCGGTAGCGTGGTCGGTAGGGCGTCGGCTTTGGACCCGGGATCCGACCCGGTACCCGGGATATGTTTATCAGTCGTCTAGATCCCATAGCACAAGCTTTTATTAGCTTAATTTGGGCTAGATACGGTGATACGGTGGTCATTTTAAAACAGTTAGACAATTTTGCGTGTTAAGTCAAATTTAATGAAGAGATAACTAAAATGAACTTGACTCATTTCAAATAACTGTCCAAGTCATTACGTTATCGCTCTTTAATTACTTCATATCCTGCCTCTAAAGTAAATGTTATAAAATTGTTACAAACTCTCGTTCATTAATACATGAAACCAAATACTAGATGAAACATTATCTATATAAGTAAAATTAAATTAAAAATTTAAAAAACCCCCGACTCACTCCACTTCTCATATCTTTCGAATGGCTAAACCGATATTCATAAAACTTGCGGTATCGTGATGTATAAGATAACTTATACATCACGATACCGCAAGTTTGACCTTTCATTTGATAACCAACACGGGTAAATTGAATGTGTACGGGTACACATTCAATTTTTCATCACCACTTTCACCCCTCATATCTTTGAAATGGCTTAACCGATTTTTATAAAACATAGCTAAGAACACTCTCCCCTAACCCATCTTTCAAATAAAAGAAACAGAATCAAAATCGGTTCATCCGTTTGGGAGCTACGATGCCACAGACAGACTTACAAACACACACACACCCACACACATACGTCAAACTTATAACACCCCGTTCGGGTTTCCGTCGGGGGTTAATAAAACCATGCCTCCTTCCCGCTGGCGTACCTAGGCAGATACACCACGGAGTTCCACTTGTTACAATCTTGGCAAGCTTCTCTTCCTCGACTTTCATTATTATCTTCATGCATGCTCGTCGGTTACGTTACTTCATCTTCTGACGCACTGCAACTTTCTTACTGTTTTTCATTTAGCCCATCAGATCTGAAACTCAACAAGTTAGATGGTCAATGGTTTCTTCATTTGGTAACTATATATATATAATAGGGTGGGGTCATGTTGCCTAAATGCAAGCACTCGCGAGAGATCTAATACTAAGCACGGGTGTCATGAAGTTAACTGAGACTTGCGACTCAGTTGTATGTAGGTTTTGGGTAGCCACGGCGACACGTCAGCGCTGACCTTCACCAAACGACATGTTCCCCCTTAACCAAGACATATTTGGTAAGATCGTAACAACAAGTTATTGAGCGGAACGAAGCGGAGCGAACTGGAGCTCAATCTTAGGCGACAAGTGTAAATCGTTTGTGTGTCTACTCCTCCGAAACGGTTCGACCGATTGTGACCAATTTTGTATGCTGGTCGACATCATACCCAGGAGTGCATATATCTGAAATCATGAAAATAGAGCTGACCACGGAGGAATAATCACCGAAAATGTCCTGGACATCACCGAAAAACCAGATGATTAAATGGTTGCACAGGAAACACGTGCGTCAACAATGAAAATAGGTTTTTTTTCATTCGTATAATTAATTTAAGTGTTCGATTCTGATTCTGATATGTAATTAATACATTTGCTCCGCTCAACATTTGTAATTAGCAGCATGCATTGCATACCTAGTAATATCTAAACAATATGATGTAATCTTTATTTGATGACGATCCTCATGGTTAATTAACACTTTATCCTAAACACAATCAAACCATTATCTAAATTCTATAACAAACCACACATTTTCATTACACTGAATTACATTTTCCTATACTTACATATTTTTTACAATGACAATTGTCAATTTATAAAAATCCAGCATAAAGGATTTAAGTATGTCCGAGTGCTCGCCGCCTTTATAGAGACATTGCTAAACGCTTAATCGATGCTTCTCAGGGCCAGAAGGCTGACTATTTTCTGGCCCAAAGAATAGGTATCGCCATCCAACGTGTCAGCAACACAGCCAGCATTCTGGGAACCTTCCCAGTCGGCAATGACGCGGAGGATTCTTTAAACGATATTTTGTAATGTAAATATTTTTAGTATATAATTATGTATAGGTATTGTAATTCTTGTTGTAAATAAATGTTTTTGAGTTAATCAGTATGTACCTAACACTATGGACTGCAGTTACGTGATAAGTTCTTCAGAATATCTTAGGTAGCTGACAAATGGGAAGTGAAACCAGTCGCAGCTGCTAACAATAGTAAAACTTAGATACCGGTTACCTTCGCTCAAGTCTACAATCGAAAGTTCAATATACTAGCTTTAATATAATTAGGTGAGGGCCGCGTCTCCGCCCGTGTGGATTTGTTTTCTTATTACCAATTACTTACTTACCACACTCGACCAATAATATCTCTTACACATATTCGGTTCCTTGACCAAATATTGATTTAATTATTTATTATAATTATTATCATCTAACTCGAGGATATCGTCGTTTTAAAAGGTGTTCCAGGAAGTGGTCTAATTACAATTACAATACATTTTTATCCAAATCTTCTTTTCAACGGTTTACGTTGAAACAAATACCTATTTAAAATTTTCACAACTTTAACCAGAAGGCTGGTTACTTTTTAGCTCAAAGAATAAGCATTGCCATACAACGTGGCAATACAGCCTTCTGGGAACATTGCCAGTCGGCGACGAGGCGGAGGAGTTCTTGGACGCCTGTAGGTATACAGGGTGAATTTTTGAAAAGGCCAAATCCGAAACTATAAGGAATAGCGAAAAATGCTCAAAATAGTCACGAGCCCGATTTTGATGAAATTTAAAACCTCATCATTAGATTTTTGGAAAACCAATAATCCTAGCTGGGAATCGAACCCGTTGATTTTGAAAAAAAAAACACATTCTTTATTATTACTCCATACGATAGTGTCGCTGTTAAGGATCAAATTCTGCAAAGTAATGATATACGGCAAATATAGGAAAATTTGGAATTTTAATAAAATTCATATTTCATGTACCTACATTTTGTATCATAATTTGTTTCGTTCGAAATCCCAGAAAAGATCGTAACTATTCCGTGTTTTAAATTATGTTCTGAATGATTCTGGCAGGCTGGTAAAACTTGAAACGTTTTTTGGAGAATATTCTAAACGGAATCAATAACATTGTAATATTGAATGCAGTACGATCCTTGAGGTCTCCAATCCAGCTATTTATTGAAAACAATGGTCTACATTTTGAACAATTAATCAGTTAACGTAAGAAAAATTAAATGTATTTTGTTAAAGATGAGCTCTTTCCTTTAGTTTGCCGTATGTCTTACCTCCCAGAATAAGATCCTTAATAGCAACACTCTCGTATGGTGTAATAATATAGGGTGTGTTTTTTTTAATAAATGGGTTCGATTCCTAGCTAGGATTATTGGTTTTTCAAAAATCTAATGATGAGGTTTTAAGTTTCATCAAAATCGGGCTCGTGACTCCTTTAAACATTTTTCCTTATAGTTTCGGATTTGGCCATCCAAGCCCTTTTCAAAAATTCACCTGTATAGTGTAGATTTTAATGTGTATACTTAGTATAGTTTTAAGTTAGTGTAAATAGTATTTTCATCTACTATTATGTATATTGTAATCTTATGGTAAATTAATAAACTTATTTGTAAGTAAATAAAAAAAATTCTTAACAATGTTGTAATGAGTCATATGTGCGGATTGATTATAGTTGACGAAGGGACAAAACTTCTATACATTGCATCATACAAACTTAAAAACATATTAATCACCCGATTACTCTATTAATCCTTGAGACAGGGGGCGAGATTATTGCCACTATCCGGACATTTTTATGTTTATCAGAGCGGCCATTAATCGGCAGGTGCACCAATTGAAAGTAAGATTGTCTGGGCCTTCTATAGATCATGATATAAATTTTATTTTCTACATTTAAGTTTTTACATCATCATCATCTGCCTGCCCTTATCCCAATGATTTGGGGTCGACGCAACATGTTTTCATTTACCATACATTCCTCTCACACGTCATCTCCTCAGTCACTCCCTTCCTAGTCATATCCTCTTTTACGCATTCCATCCATCTTTTCTTGGGCCTACCTCGACTTCTCAGGCCATCTACATTCATACTTTGCACCTTTCATACCACGTTACTTTCCTCTCTTCTCATAACATATCCATACCATTCGCTTCTCACTGTTTCATTTACTGGTGCAACTTTCAAACTTGCTCTAATATACTCGGTCTTTACTCTATCCATTCTTGTTACACTTACTTGCAACATGATAGGTAATAAAATAGTTAAGTTTTTCATCAAACTGCTCTTAAAAATTGTTTACCTTATGAGATATTTTTGTATCAACCGATCATCCTCCTCATGAAAGTAGGTATGTACTTTCAAACAATCATGGTATAGTGAGCTCTTTGATCTTCACGTCTTTATCTCCGAAAGGCTAAGCAGAGGCGTTCAATACGCATACCTACAATAATTATACAACTTGTTTTTTAGTGTGTTACCGATGTATTATTATTATTTTGTTTTATAGTGTGTAAATAGATGTTATAGGTAACTGCACTATCGTATTAGGTATCACCTGTAATGGTAGTAGTAGGTTGTTGTAAATAAATAAATAAATATTAAAAAAAAAACATTTTTATACTTGTAATTGCAAATACGATCTACTAGCATTCCTGTTAACATCTCCAGCAAAGCTAAAAGAGTTTAGGTCTCGAAAGTGCTCGTGTTAGGAGTGAGGTCACGTTTATGGCACGCGGACATTAGTTAGGGAATAATATATTTTATACTATGCTTGATGTGTAGGTTATGTTCCTCATGCAGGAAACTAAATACCATTGAGTTTCTATATTATATAGAGGTTGAGTGTCACTCGTTTTCTTCGTGGCGAATACTAAGCGGCTCTGATATAGGTTGCCTAATATATTGTTACGAGCCGGGGTTCTACGGAATGGAAAATGCCGATCAAACTACCACAAAACACTTTATTTATTACACCACTAATTTACACTTCACTATAAAGCTTCACTAAACACTTTTAATCGCACTTGAACTCGCAGGTATAACTCGTATTATCCCTCTGGAAATACTGATGATACGCCACCGAAGTGCTCCGCCTTTATAGTGCGGTCATTACTCTAGATTACTCTGGAATTTTCACGGAAGAAATATCGCGAACATTCCACACCTTCGAGATGCTTCTAGATAACACGTTACATAGAAGTACCTTGACAGATCATTCCCGAAAGACGTTACGTAGTAGTACTGCGATTTGCTACTAGATGGCGCCGAGTTTGGTAGTCTTATTACTCGCTACGAGATGGCGTTACACTGCCCCCTCCTAAGACATGCTCGTCCCGAGCATTATCAGGCCCATAATATCGCGCCAATCGATCCACATGAACTATCTTTGGCGCACTTCTTGGACTCTTCCGTATTCGGTAAGTGACATCGTTAATCTTGGTCACAACTCGGTATGGTCCATCCCATTTAGCTTGCAGCTTAGGAGACTTCCCTTTACTGCGGACTGGGTTATGTAACCACACTAACGAACCTTCATCGAAGCTCTTATTGTTTGTCTTTCGGTCGTAACGGGTCTTCATCTTTTCAGACATTTGTTGACCTGATTGTCTGACATGCTCATAAATGTCATTCATCCTGCTGCGCAAGTCATTCGCATAATCAGTGATATTGCGTGGAGCGTCAGGTGGTATACCGGTTAGTAAGTCGGCAGGCAACCGTAATTCTCTTCCAAAGTTCGCATAAGCTGGTGTCACTGACGTGCTTTCGTGAACCGCACTTCGGTAAGACAAAAGAAACGGTTGGATGTGCTTGTCCCAATCTTTTTGCCTGCTTTCCACAACTTTTGCCAGATATCTCTCCAATGTCTGATTAAATCGCTCCACCATTCCATCTGACTGCGGGTGGTAAGAGGTCGTTCTGGTTTTGTGAGTACCCATGACCCGACACATTTCCTGGAACACCTGAGATTCAAAATTTCTTCCTTGATCGCTATGGATTTCTAGAGGCACCCCGAAACGACAGAAGACTTCGTGAACTAATTTATCTGCGACCGTAGTAGCTTCTTGATTAGGTATAGCGAAGACTTCTGGCCACTTCGTGAAATAATCCATCACAACCATGAAGTACTTGTTTCCGCTTTCACTTTCAGGAAACGGTCCCGCAACATCTAGGGCTATCCTTTCCCATGGTGCCCCAACGTTATACAGTTTCAGTGCACCTCTGCTCCGTGTATGAGGTCCTTTCACAGCAGCACAACTCGTACATTTGCGACACCAGTCCTCAACGTCGTCGCGACAGTGGATCCAGTAAAACCGCTCACGTATCTTCAACAGAGTCCTTTTTACTCCCATATGGCCCCCTGAACATCCATTATGGTAGAGCTGTAGCACATCTGGGACCTTAATTTTAGGGACGACCATTTGCAAATGACAGCTGTCTCCTCGAGCATTTTCCCATTTGCGGCACAAGACTCCATCCTGAATAACTAAACTGTCCCATTGCGCCCAATAACTTTTTGTGATTGAACTCATTGAAGCGACGTCACTCCACATGGGTTTAGGAGCACTTGCTTTAATCCACTCAAATATTGGCTTGATGTCTGCGTCGTCCTGTTGAGCATGTTGTAGGCTTTCTTTCCATTCGTCGCTCAGATCCGTTTTAAGCATCTTCACAGGTATGGCTTCCTTTATCTCCTGTTTGGCACAGTGCTTACAGTCTTCAGGGCAAGGTCTTCTTGACAATGCGTCTGCGTTGCCATGGGATCTCCCACTGCGATGTTCGATTACAAAGTCATATTCCTGTAATAGCTCAATCCATCTGGCGACTTGTCCTTCTGGATTCTTAAATTGTAATAGCCACTTCAATGCAGCATGGTCGGTACGTATAAGGAATTTTCGCCCTAGTAAATATTTGCTGAAATGCTGCAATGTCTTCACCACGGCGAGTAATTCTCTCCTCGTGACGCAATAATTCCTTTCAGGTTTCGATAAGGATTTGCTGAAGTAGGCTATAACAACCTCTCGATCTCCTTTCCTTTGAGATAACACACCTCCGAGTCCGATATCACTTGCGTCTGTGTCAACTATAAATTCATTTTCCGCATCAGGATAACCCAAAATAGGTGTATTGCACAGACGATTCTTTAGCTCCTGGAATGCGATGCCGCAGCTTCCGTCCCAACAGAATTGTCGCTTCTCCTCCGTGAGCTTGTGTAAGGGCTTGGCAATATCCGCAAAGTTCTGGACGAATCGCCGGTAGTATGAGCACAAACCCAAAAATGCTCTGACCTGCGTCTTATCCTTTGGAACCGGCCAATCCTTGACGGCGATGATTTTCTCTGGATCCGTGCGGATACCATCTTCAGACACTACGTAGCCTAGGAAGCTTACTTGCCGTTTGAGGAATGAGCACTTCTTCGGGCTGAGCTTCAGGTTCGCGCTTCGGATCTTTACAAGCACGCGTTCCAGGTTTTGAAGATGCTCTTCTAACGTACGGCCCACGATGATAATGTCATCTAGATAGACAAGACAGGCGTCCCCAGTCAATCCGGCGAGTACAATTTCCATTAATCTTTCAAAAGTAGCCGGGGCGTTGCATAAACCAAATGGCATAACTTTAAACTGCCACAAACCCTTTCCTGTGGAAAATGCAGTCTTCTCTTTATCCTTCGGATCGATTTCAACTTGCCAGTAGCCACTTTTCAGGTCTAGCGTGCTAAACCACTTCACCCCTGTCAGCATGTCCAACGTGTCATCGATCCTTGGTAAAGGGTAGCTGTCCTTTTTCGTAACGTCGTTCAGACGACGATAGTCGACACAAAACCGCATACTGCCATCTTTCTTCCTCACCAGCACTACAGGTGAGCACCATGGACTTGACGATGGTTCTATCACACCATCTTTTACCATTCCTTCAATCATGGTCTCAACTTCCTTTTCCCGTGCTACTGGCAGTCTCCTTGGTCGCTGACGGATGGGTGCCTCATTTCCTGTATTGATTCTATGCTGAACCAATCCAGTCTTCCCAATGTCAGCATCACTCGAAGAGAAAATATCGGCGTACTTGAGTAACATCTTCTTAGCCTTGTCCATTTCATTCTTCGTTAAGATGTTACGACAGTCTTCTAAAAGTGTCAACACGTTGTTTCTAGCGTCCTTGTTGACGATGTTCCCAGTACTCAACTCTTGGCATCGGCGCATCCAATCTACTTCTTCGCAAGTGCCAATCAATGTGCTCTTTTCTATCACGTGTTCCTTATCACTAAGGTTCAGCACACGTACCACTGAGGCTTCATTGGCTCTTACCAGAGTTCGGGCCATTTTCCATGGAAGTTCATTGTATATCCCTTCTATGAGTACACATCGATGTGTTCGCCCAGAATTCTGAGGGAGACTAACTGGTACAGTCGTTTCTGATCTGGCAGGAAGCACGACCTTCTTCAAGCTGTACACTTTTCCTGATAACGCTCCTTCCATGAAAAGTTCCTCTTGACCACATTTCATCGCTCCTTGCTTGACGTCGATCTCACAAGAGTTCTTCCTCATAAAGTCTAAGCCCAGTATGCAGTCGTCCATTATGTCAGCCACGATGACATTATGCAGGTAAATTCCATTGCCCAACTTTAACTGCATCTCTTTCTCTCCTCGGACGGGTATGCGCTGACCCGTGGCCGTTACCAAGTTGATGCGGTCACGGTTTGCAGAGTCCCCAAGGAACCGATTTGCAAGTCGGGAACTGACAACCGTGCGAGATGCTCCAGTATCTATTGTCAGCTTGCATGGTGTTCCATTTACCTCGCCCTTGATGATCAGGCTGTTCCCATCCTGGGTTTGTGAGATCGAAACCCTTGGGGCTCTTCTAAAATCAGCCAGCACCCGCCCCGCAGTCCTGGCATTTATTCGTTTCCCTCCTGTTGCTGGGCGGTGACATTAGCCACCCTATCCTCTTGGGAACGACTTTCTTCTCTTTCAGCAGTCCGCTTTGGGCAACTGGATCGAAGGTGGCCCCTCTCACCACATGTGTAGCACCTAGGGCTATAACTCGTGAAACGGTCGCGAGCCGGTGATGCTACAACTTCCCTGACACGGTGAGATCGATGATCCTTCCGTACGGCTTCGACCTCCAAAGCATGTGCCAAGGCGTCTTTGAGAGTCTCATGGTGCCCGAGTCTGACAGCGGCCCTGACTTCCAGGTCGTGGATGCCGTCGATGAATACTTGCACCAGATTCCCATCAATGAGCGCAGGTACCGACTGGTATGCCTTCCGTACCAGCTTCTCAACTTCCAGGGCCCACTGTTGCAAGTTTTCACCAGAGCGCTGGACACGATCCTTCAGCTGCGCACGATACACGTGTTCCAGGTGAGCGTCACCGTATCTGGTTTCCAAGGCTTCTAGTAGCTGCTCGTAGGAAACATCGTCTCCGAGAGCTTCTAGGATGGTTAACGCCTTGTCTCGCAAACCCAATGTAAGCGCAGTCATGGCCTGGGCTTTGCTCCACCCGTTTGCCTTCTTAACGGCTTCAAACTGCTTTTTATAGGCTGACCATGAAGATGTCCTATCGAATGGCGGTACTTTAAATCCACGCGCTGAAGGTACGGCAGGTAAGGAAGTCGCAATCCCATCTCCAGCTTTCAGATTTCCCAGCTCTTTCCTCACATCTGTAATCTGGTTTTTTACATCTTCAATCCGAGTTTCGGCTTCCGTGATGCGGTTCTCAACATGATGAACTTGATCCTTCATCACATTCATCTCCTTGCCAAAAGTCGCTCGAAGATCTTTCATGAGGAGCGTCTGTTCCTCCTGGCGGCGTGCCTGCTCCTCCTTGTCACGCAGCAGCTGTTCTTCCAACCGGCGGGCCTGCTCCTCCTGGCGGCGTGCCTGCTCCTCCTGGCGGCGTGCCTGCTCCTCCTGGCGGCGTGCCTGCTCCTCCTTGTCACGCAGTAGCTGTTCTTCCAACCGGCGGGCCTGCTCCTCCTGGCGGCGTGCCTGCTCCTCCTGGCGGCGTGCCTGCTCCTCCTGGCGGCGTGCCTGCTCCTCCTTGTCCCGCAGCAGCTGTTCTTCCAACCGGCGGGCTTGCTCCTCCTGGTGGCGGGCCTGCTCCTCCTGGCGACGGGCTTGCTCCTCCTGGTGGCGGGCCTGCTCCTCCTGGCGACGGGCTTGCTCCTGTAGCATCGCCATCAGCGCAGCAAAGTCTGGAGGTGCTGGCGCTGGAGATACCGTGGGCGGGCCTGCTTCCACCGTTGGCTGCTCCTGACCACCCAACCTCTCCGGCGTATTACCTCCGAAGCGCCTGCTGTCCAACTCCTGCTGGCGCTGACCCCTGGTACGGACGCCCTCTGTGTCTTCTTTCGGTAACACCGGCATTGTCCAAATCCCCAATTCTGACACCAATTGTTACGAGCCGGGGTTCTACGGAATGGAAAATGCCGATCAAACTACCACAAAACACTTTATTTATTACACCACTAATTTACACTTCACTATAAAGCTTCACTAAACACTTTTAATCGCACTTGAACTCGCAGGTATAACTCGTATTATCCCTCTGGAAATACTGATGATACGCCACCGAAGTGCTCCGCCTTTATAGTGCGGTCATTACTCTAGATTACTCTGGAATTTTCACGGAAGAAATATCGCGAACATTCCACACCTTCGAGATGCTTCTAGATAACACGTTACATAGAAGTACCTTGACAGATCATTCCCGAAAGACGTTACGTAGTAGTACTGCGATTTGCTACTAGATGGCGCCGAGTTTGGTAGTCTTATTACTCGCTACGAGATGGCGTTACAATATGTTTGCGTTCCACTAGTGGTGTCCCATTACATTAAAATAATACACGTCAAAAACAATATCTCAGAACAATAACTACAAACAATAATTAGTTCCATTTTTTAGTGTTAGCTGTAGTGACGTTACGTAATCCTCTACTGTTTGACTGTACTGATGTGCAGAGTGGTTGTTAGTGGTTCAGACCGGTTATCAGCGCTCTATATATACGTAGTATAGAGATAGTTGCCCTGCGTATAATACTACAGACATCAACTGAGGGAGAGAAGCGACCGAAGGCTCCTTTTCAACTTGCGGACTGGGGAGAATTTCTTTCGTATGTACCCATCTACGGGTTCTGTCAGATCATGTTTGAGGCCGTATTTATCAACCGATTTGCATGAAACTTTACACACACACACACACTCCTTGCTTACAATAAATAACATTTGAATGATATTTTTTGGATTGGATGACAAATGAAAGAGTAATAAAGAAAATTGAAGAAGAAATTTGGAAAACACAGATCAAGAAAGCTGCCATGTTTCATAATATTTGTGAAATTAAGAAACTCAATAACGAGGTCTAATCAAGGATAGGATGTTGACTTAGAAATTGATTTAAGTAATAAAAATTGATTTGAACAATTACTTTGTAGTGGGAGGTATATTGGGACGTTTACAGTAACACAGTATGTGGATGAATGAATATTTATTGTTGACATGCATTCGCTTTTATAATAATGTATACAAGTACCTATAGTACTAGAATATTCCCGATGATACGAAACTGGTTTAGGTAGGTGTGACTTAGACAATAGGAACTAGTTTAAATACCTATACTTATGTTGTACCTACGAGTTGTTTACTTGTTGAAGTGCGTGTGCACATCTAGCTATTGGTGGAATATTATGGTAGGTACTCGAAAGTTCTGGGTGTGCCTTCTTGTAGTATCTAGACATATGACGTCAGAGATAAGGTATTCGCCACACTACTCCCCCGGTGAGACCGTAACTACGGGCGATAGTAATCTGGAAATCGCACTCTGCGTCCACTTCTTGTTTTCTTTGTGTGGTCATCTGCGAACTGGTAGTTCTGGACTGGTCGTGTGTCTCGTCAGGGAGTTCTCTGGTCAAGAAAGCTGGCTTTAAACGGTCTATAGTGACCAATAAGTAAAAAATTATTCAACATTTTTTTAGCTTTCGAAGTCTACGGTTCACAGAACCACTAGTACAGTAGGTATGAACAATTATTGTGCTATTAGGTATGTAATTAATTAACCGATAGAACACCAAGTAGATTAATAATAATAATAATAATAATTTATTCAATTCAAGCGGTTTGTACATGATTATTACACAGCGTTGTCCTAGCTTACATAATACGTTAATGAGATAAAGGAAACCAGTACATCAATAAAAAGGTCATGGCAGAACTCCTCCCCCAAACTAGGCAGGAACACTGTCTGTATCTTGGGAAAAGCGTCCATACATAGCAAGTCTCACAGCGGTTACAAAAAATCTGGTTCTTGCGGTAGGCGATCAGTGTACTTAAGTAAAGCAAAATATATTATGTGAATGATTGCTGTTGTTGCTATTTCATGTTTCAAGGTTTAGTATGTTGGTGTGTGTGTGTATATGTGTTGGTGTGTGTGTGCGTGTGTGTTGGTGTGTGTGTTGGTGTGTGTGTGTGTGTGTGTGTGTGTGTGTGTGTGTGTGTGTGTGTGTGTGTGTGTGTGTGTGTGTGTGTGTGTATGAATGTAGGTGTTTGTACGAATGTGGGTGTTTAGATTGTTATAATTATATTCTATATTCTCTAGCTAGCGCATACATACACACATATAACTATATCTATATCCTCGAGGGGGTTGGCAGAGGAGCATTACGCGCCCACATCTTGTCAGTAGTTTTGTGGTCCCACGTTGGTACCTATAGGGGATCGAATTCGAATAACAGAATAACATTAACATTCAAGTACGGGAGAACGACCAAGTGTAATTGCACCATAAGATTGTAAGTAGATACCTACTATCGACCTTCTACAGTTATAGTGTGCATGCACACCTGTTGTCACATTACTGCATAAAATCCTCCAAATAGGTAGGAATGCGCATATATACATATAAATAATTAATTTACAATTCTTCGGCACGATTCATGATTTGATCCTGACAAGTACAGAGAAGATTTGCCTCTACGAGCTAAAAAATACTCAAATAGCTAAATATATAAAACAAAGTCGTGTTGGTTAAGAGATTAAGGGCTCGAGAACGGCTCGACCGATTTCGCTAATTATGTTTATGTTGTGTTCGTTATAATCAAGATCCTTCGATCTTTAGAAAACAAAACTAGTGCGGAACATTACAAAAATTAATGCGGTATGAAGTTCACCGGGACAGCTAGTATACAAAAATAAGTGATTCTGTCGGAAGCCATGATATTTCTTTGTGTCCGTCTGTTTTTTTGATCATTTATCACATAAACATTGCGAGATAGACGAGATGGAAAACAAAAACTGTTGATACTCTAAGACCTGAAAGACGACGACAGGTCACTGGCTGTTTTATGACGTCAAATAACCTAATCAAGTCAAGGTACCTAACGCTTGATTTTTCCCACACAGAAGAACTAGTTACTCTGAACTAGTTACTCTGAACTAATTACTCTGAACTAGTTACTCTGAACTAGTTACTCTGAACTAGTTACTCTGAACTAGTTACTCTGAACTAGTTACTCTGAACTAGTTCCCGGTGTGGGACAAGGAAACGTTGTTCGGTATTGCACTTAAGCATTTGGGCCTGGATTTTTACCCAGCGCTCCGCAAAAATCCGAGTCCTACTATCCGTTTGGTTGAATCCGGCCTAATAATAAGTCGTAGCTTTATCTGGGTTATTAACATGCAGATGTTTCCATACACTTCTTCGTAATTATAGCAGTAGCGTGCAATGTCTTGCCGTCGCCGCGTCGTAATTAATTAGCCACAGCGTAGAGTAGAATCGTTTGAAAGAATTGCAGTGCCGATAAATACCAATAACACCTGTGAACGGTACCTATCGTTCTTCTATGAATGTGATTAGAAACGAAAATTTCTAAACACCAGCGATATATGTAGGTATCTCTATTTACATACTGTTGTTTGAAATCGTGGGGTTATAAATAATTGGATTCAGAGCTCTTCATTTATTACCGCGAAATTTGGGCATTATATCATTGCCTAGTCGTCACGACGCAAAAATCTGAATATTAATTTTATTTTATCCTTTACAAAATCAACCTACCTAATAAAATGATACCTAATAGTGAAATAAATAATAACGTGATAAATAATATGATCATAAATACAATAGAAATCAATTTCGATATAACTGGACACACTGCTCACGATAACACATTAACTTTAATGGAAGAAATTCCAGACCTGCCTTACATAAACCATTGTTGAGTATTGATTAAAGCAATACCTGATGATGGAATTGCTTTGTATTCAATAATGCGGAGCTATCCAGTAATAGCGGCCAACAAAGCATACATTTAAAGTGATAAAATCTTTGTTATCGCTCAACTTCAAGTATATGTATGATTAAAAGTTAAAGGGACGATTTACACATAACAAAATATTTTGTTAACGATAAGATTATATCAAGATTGATTATGATAATGTTGGGATTACTTTACCTAGTATGATAGATAGAGGGAATATTAATATTTGTCTCTACAAAATATCCGGGACCCAAATAATTTTTATCCATACGCAAAACATTGTCTGACAACTCAGGTGTACGACATTTGTCAGATGTTCTGCTCCAAAATATACCTGGGCACATATTAAAGTTCCCACAGCTAATATTATGTGTGGGCAAGAAATTAATTGTAGATATTACTAAATACAAACCTATAAAACTCCAGTCTATTGCTTCGGGGCAAAAAGGCAGATAGGGTTTTTCCAAAGATGTGATAGAGGTACAAGTTTTTTCAGCCATTTCCTCTCGGACGATGACTCGTAAAATACTTCTAAGAGTTTCTCTGCTGGTAGGTTAAGAGACCCACCGCACGTGAATAAAAAAATCTATAAACTTTCAATAACTGCTTGTAAATATTCAGTAGTTGGAGCTGACATGCCATCTTGTCAAATGAATTGTTTAGGTACACTCGCTCGTGCTAAGTCGTTTTCATCAATTTTGTTCTACTTCTATACAATGTTAACCAATGTTTTGTTTTGTCCTTCAGGTACAACTACTTCAGCAGCAGGTAACCTCACTCGCAGACACACATAGTACAGCGGATGACCGGTACTCGAGGGCGAAGGCCGACAACGCAGTACTCCAAGCGCGTGTCCACATGCTAGACGAACAGATACGCGAGGTATGTTGTACCTTCATACTTAATAAGTATTGAAGTAAGGTCTTTAGAAAGAGGACCTCCTTCAAGATCATAGGTAGGTACAGCAGGCAAAAGTACACTGCGGTTTAGTGTACCTTTGAGTCTTGCTGTTAGCATATATTAACTCTACAACTTGGATGTCTAATTTGGCTGTTTTGTTTTAGAGAACTAAAAACTAGGATTCCCACATGAGCTCTACGCTACAATAAGAAAAAGTTTTGGACATCTCAGGAGCTTGGGTATTCATTACATCTGAAAACTTGTTTACAGTTCAATTAATACGTATTACCACAGAATAGAGAATAGTACTTATTTACTTATAATATAACATAGTATTACGTAGGTATCTACTCGTCTTCGTGTATCTTGTTTTTGATGGGAAACATTTTGTTATTATAAACTTAAGACTAACGGGTCTTTTACGCGATTATTGAGATATATACATACCTCTTTATTACCCGACGTTTCGGCCCTGTTACAAGAGCCGTGGTCACGGGTGGACTGAAGAAGCATTTTGTTATTATTGTTTATTTTTTGATGATGACAGAAACTGTCAAGACGTCGCTGACACCACATAGGTACTGAAGATCAAATCCAAAATTCTACGTCAGCAATAGCGTGGCCCTCCCAGTGGCCAAAGGCTTTACGCCTTTGGGGTTGTGGGTTCAAAGCCCATAACTGCCAGTGTCTCTTTTTGGTATTTATTTTTCTATGTGTTTTAAGTGCATTTCTTTTTACCTTACATTTTTTTATAATTGTTATAAAAGTAATAGGTACTTAACTAATGTAAATATGTTTAGTAGTTAATTATTTATGTTGATTCTTCATTATATTATTGACTTTTTGATACATAAAAAATTAAAAAGAATACATACTATTATTACATAATTATATTAGGTATTCTTACTTTTCCATTAGATTTACCCATAGGATTTACCCTTATCATTGACCGGTGTCGCTTTTACGGGC
The DNA here is from genome assembly GCA_963556515.1 of Nudaria mundana. Taxonomy (NCBI): domain Eukaryota; kingdom Metazoa; phylum Arthropoda; class Insecta; order Lepidoptera; family Erebidae; genus Nudaria; species Nudaria mundana. The sequence continues at coordinate 14,048,328 of OY748304.1, forward strand.
GACGCGAGGTAACAATAATTACAGGCGACGGGAACGGGAAAAATTCCAAATTATCACTCGGATGAAATAGCGGGCGACCACTAGTCTATAATAAATAAATAATTATGTTTAGAAATTTACACAAAATATGCAAAGCTTTAGGGCGGCCAGCTGGCTCGTGGCCTCGTCGCTTGCAAATTAAGTAGGCTTTTTTTCTGCACTAACGCACATTGCCGGGCGTCCCGGGTTCGCCCTCAGGGCAAACCATGGCAACTTAAGTGCCGACTCAATAATGATGAACTTTTGTTCACAGGTCGAGTGCCGATGTGAGGAGAGCTTAGCCGAAGAAAAACGACGGAGTCGTGAGGCGATATCCCGAGTGGAACGAGACCGGGACACACAATTGTCTGCTGTCACCGAGAGGCTTACTGCCGCTGAATCTGAGGCTTCGGAGCTAAAACAAGAGGTGACGGACGTAGCTATTCAATAATTTTATAGGGTCTTCCAATAGGCATGTCCGAACTTTGACAGTTGCTAGCGGCCATCTTGTTGAAGCTACATCTGTCAAATTGGTTGTCATCAAGGCAAAACAATTGGAAAGGGAACAGCCGGTGGTTTTTGACCAGCCCAATACTAGATTTATATTGTAAAATATATTTGAGAAAACTTAGCAAATTTTATTGCTTAGAACACACATGTACTCCGTGAAGGGGTAGACGGACGCTAAATATATGCTCACACTAAGCTAATTACTTTTGCGGTCTCACGTAAAAGGGAGTGACCCTGTTCCCGAAAACCGGGGACTAAGAAGGTAACCACTTGTAGGTGTACCACTGCCTTGAGCCCCTTGGTAGGTCTAAAAAGATATTATGTCAATTGTGATAGGGCTAAAAACAAGTCGTTGAAAAGCTCTCTAAATATACTTCTATAATGTTCAACTATCTATTACTTGGTCAATATATCAGTTTCTTATCAGTTATCGTTGAAGGGTCAAAAGATTACTTACACTGTCTTGTTTACAATCTAGTATAGCAAGCGTATCAAGCTTATTAGCTTACTTTGTCTAGATAAAATCTAGGTCTAGGTAAAAATATTTATTTATTTATTTTCCATCTTTCTAGGTGGGTCGCCTACGTGGCGTAGCAGAAACCTTACGAGCGAACGCTGAAGCAGCCGCCCGCGCGCACCACGACGCTCAGGAGCAAGTCGCGGAGCTCGCAGCGGCTTTAAGCGCTGCAAGAGAAGCTGAACGAAGGGAGAGAGAAGCTGCAACAGCGACTGCTGAAATGCTGGCCACTGTGAAGAAAGAGCTGCAAAGACTGAGAGATGTCCCACCGCCGCCTCCTGACCCGAGACTTGATGAACTGAGGAGAGAGCTTACATTACTACGGACGCAAAATAAATGTAAGTGAATTTACCCTAGCGTTATAGAGTTGACCATTCATGACGATAATAGGAGATCGCTGACAACGACATAGGTTAACACGTTGCCTCAAACTACACAGTGATGTTGTCACCTATTAGTGACTCCAACTGTCACTCAGTAGTGGAGACAAAAGGACGCGGAAATTCCGTTGGTGCCATCAACGAAGACATGAGTACTATACAAATCCTGGTGGATCCACTCCACTTTAGAGAGACAAACTGACTCGAAAATTCCGTTAGACCCATTTATGTAACTGTCCAATGGAACCAACAGCCTAACCCTATATTTAGTGTCAAACGCCTTGTATAAACCCACGCTTTGAAAAATGTCTATTAGGATTTCAAGGTCAAAAGTAAAAACTGATTGATCTCATAATGATGAAATTTACGCATCAATAAATGCCAATTTGCCTGTCTTATTGCGTATAGATACATAATAGCTACTTGCCAACGCTTGTTTGTGTTGAAGTTGCGACAAACGTGGTTCTATCACGTGTTCGCGAAAGATGTGATGATTGAATAACGAGTGCCACTTAATAGACAATCACTTGTAGAATATGAATGTAGCTCTCGTTTGTTACGTAGTCTCTTCTCTATGTCTACCTGCCTTCTTATTATGTACATAAATACATAATTATTATACATACAAATATCACGTCTTAATAGGCAAGCGGCAAAACCCCTGAAAAACTAAAATAACTGACCAATCACTGAAAATCTGAATGCGCCTATACAAGTTTGTACTTTTTGTAAACCTTTGACTAAAAGGAGTCGATTGGTAAGAAAACAAAATTTGTGCGGGTGGGCTAATTGTTACAAACAAATTAGTTTGTTAACTGATAAAAAGTTGGTTTTTATATTGGAAAATGATTTCTAAGGGTCAAACGGGCAAAATAAGACACTTTTACTCTTTACTGGTTATTTTCGAAAAAATGCGTTATAAAGAAGTTACAACCATTTTAAAGCGCAAAATGGTCAAATTCAAATTTTTTTATCTCGGCGAGTTTTGATCGAATTCAAAAAAATCCTGCCTTGACTCCTTTTGGTCCAAGGTTTATAGCATTCACATTTTTAGTGATTGGTCAGTCATTTTCATTTCTACGCACTTTTCGGGGGTTTGCCGCGTGCCTATAATCCCTGAAGGAGTATACAGAGGCGTTCATTACACTCACATTTCGCCAGCCTATTGCCGTTTCTGGGCACTTTGCGTATTCTCCTGGAATTAGATTTTTAATGAGGATTTAAGGATGACAAATAAGTGTTTATACCAACGAACGAGGTAGGTACTGCACCTCTGCCTATAGATAAAAAACTATATATAATATACTACCTTCGGTCTAGTGTCTGGAGATAACACACCCACACTTTACCAGTAATTTTGTTTATCCCACGTAATAGGAGGCAAGCCTATTGCCGTTACCGGGCACTATAGAAAATCCATAACCATTCTTAAATTAGAACGAAAGTTCCAACAGCCAGGGACAGATGTTACGTACCACTAAATAGAACATCTGTAGTCCAAGTGTATTCATCTAATATGTATGTATTCCAGCACTGTCGGAAGCGCAGGAAGAGCTTCAAGCCCAAATCTTGACCCGCGGCGTGGAGGAGGGCCGCAGTCTGCTGGACGGAGTGAGCGGCCCGCTCGTGGGGACCAACTCCCTCGCGCACGAACTTTCGCAGATGAGTGATGATGAAGTAAGTTCCACCACTCACTCATCTAGAGTTCCTAAAGCACTGTTCAGACTACGCTATAATATTATAGATTGAAGCGCTGATCACATTCATCGGAAGTCCACACAAAAACAGTAAACTTACGAACTCTCATTGGCGGATTCTCAAATCAGCCAATGAAAGTCCGCTCGGTTGCAAAAATGACATTGGCTGATTCAGAAATTGGGCAATGAGAGTTCGCCAGTCTACTGTCTATGCGCGGACATCCGATGAATGTGAACAGCGCGTCAATCTCCCGTTCATAAAGCGCTGTTCAGACTACGCTATTATATTATAGCATAATATAGATAGAAGAAATATATCGCGCACACCTATAGTGTGAAGTGTTCATAATTAATATATGGTACGTGATATTGTTTTGTTATAAGCTTTAATATTATAGCGTAGTCATACTAAAACTCAAAGAAGCGATAATTTTTTGAGTTTTAGTAAATATATATGTTTCTGCTTAGATTACTAACTATTTATTTTTGCCATAAATTACGTTCGTTTTAACGGTAAAACACATGAACTACCGATTTTGCTAAAATCCTGTATCCTGTCTCTTTTACCATCGAAGGTGTGATTAGATGAGTAGGATATTAATTTACTGTCTACCATCAAACTTGCTAACGCTTCAATTTTTTTAATGCGGCTTTCTAACATAAAAAACCACCTAATGCACTGTTATTAGCAAACCTCAAGTTTAAAACTAAATAAAATATAACTGTGATATTTATTGCAAGACCCCAAATACACTTTATTATTTAAGCAATACTATTTTTCATAAATGCTTCGAAGACCTTGACTGTAACCTATATTACATATACCTGTACATTTTATACATACATTTTATAATTTGAATTCAAACGATTGAACGAAGTTAGGTATGTAGAACAATCAAGATCTTCTTGATAACTCACTTAACTTAAGAAAAATAGTACCTAATCACCCTACCACCAAATGCTCACAATACAACTTTTTAGTCACATAGAGAACACTTTGCTCACAAGGAACATTTTGCTCTCATTGATCATTTTGCTCACAAGGAACATTTTGCTCTCATTGATCATTTTGCTCTCATGGAACATTTTGCTCACATGGAACATTTTCATTTTATTACGGTTTATTTACGTTGCATTGCTTTTATGAAACACGTATCTATCTACTGACTGATGCTATTATTTGCGAAGCAATTGCCTATATTGTCATGTATGCATTTTTGCAGCTCGATGGTAACCATACACAATCAGATCAGAGCATAGAGATGGAAAAGGTACGATATTTTTACTAACTGTGCATGTGTACCTCTAGAATAAAGCTTAGCCAACCATAGTATCAACAGTGTCAGTCAGTCTCGAGAATCTGATTGGCAGATTCGAAAACAAAACTAATTAGGAGGGGTAATCTATCATTCTGTCAATAAATTCATTGATCAGATTCTTGCGTCTGATGGGCACAAATGTATAGTACATATGGTTGGAGCTTTAAAAAATTGTACAAGTGTTGTCTATTAAAATACGCGAATCTATGTTTTAATGCTTTTTTTATCATTACTTACACGTTACATAGCACGATTCATTGCATGCCTTTTTGTATCTACGCATTAAAATTGGTGTGATGAATATTTTTATTTGGGTCTGTACCTTTTTCATACTTTATAGGAACGTACACACCCACATAATAAACTTCCACTGTATTTCATATTATGAATATTTAACTGTATACTACATTTCCGAATGGCTAACATCTCTTTCATATAAAACTTGGGTGTGGATTTGAAGGACGGTTTTGGAAGCAGAAGTTTCTTTTAAATTTTGCTTAAAGTTGTGTCGTTACCCAACCAAAATGGCCGATACTTATCAAAATTGTCTGGTTGACCAAATAAAGACGTGTACCTATTGTATATACATATTACATACCTATAGGGCTTGTAAACAAAACTGCGAATTGGAATTTGTCGCGATGCAAATTCGAAATGACTGCGTTTAAATTGAATGTACGCGTATGTATCAAGTTTTTTGCGATACGACGCCGCCGCTGCCGCGACGTCGCAACGCAGTGTTGTGTACAAGCCCATCTTCTGTTATTTAATATAATATGATTTGCAACTTGTAAATATATGATTTATTCTGTTTCAGTTACAAAAAGCGCTAAAGGAGCAACAAGACGTGAATGTACAACTAAGAAACTATATCGACGGTATCCTGCTATCGATTGTTGAGAACTACCCACAGTTACTCGAAGTAAAATATCAGAAACAACCAGACCAACGATCATAACATATAATTAGAATTATTTATTGTTATATTTCCATTCGATATTAAATTTATTGGGACATATTTTTAACAATACATCTATTATTATCAACAAATAAAGTTATATATTTTCTATGTTAAAAGATATTACTGTGATAAGATATCAATGAAATTATCTAGAATGGCTTTCTTGACTGTAAAGTTATATTGTCTTGAAATGGAAAATAGATTTCTATTAATGTTAGAAAAAATGTAACACGATTTATTCTAAACTATCGTAACTAAACAGGAATAAAAACTTATAGGAATTTTAATGTTTTCGTGTAATTGATAAAAAAAATCATTGTATTTATGGGCACTATGGTGCTACTTTTTTTTAAAGTGGCCGGAACGTGATGTTACCTGTGCTATGGAATAAAATTAAAAAACGTGTTCATGAGTAATTTTATGTATTGTAAATATTGTGTATAGTCTATTGATAAGATTGATACATGTAGAAAAAAATAAGGACTTTATAGAGAAGTATTCACTTGTTATTAAAATGTATGCTTCCTACATTTTATTTCAGTTAGTAAAAATATATAAAATTGTATAATTTATTTGGGTTTATCGAGATCTGTTTGTTATGAGAATTTATTTGAAATTATACTTTACCGACAAGGCCAGGCCGTCCATAAAGATATTATTTTACTTAAAACAATGTTTATGAAAGACTGTGTGAATGATAAACTTGGGTGCCTAGATATTATATTTTAATTTTAAGATTGTATTTTATAAGGAATTTATACAATATCCGAAAACTACACCGATATTTCGAAATAACTTTCAATAAATGATTAGTTAGCAAATCATAGATTACAAACTGTCATGGTACAAATAGAAAAGAAAGTGATTTACAAAAACAAAATTTCTATTTATGTCTTTGCATTTGTAAGACATTTTGGAATAAGATTCAGTATTTTTTTCTCTTTGATGTGTTTACTATTTGTAACCGACTTCTCAATTCGATCGGTATTTTTTTTAAATCTTATCTTTGATTTTGTAATCAGTAGGTATTGCTATCATTATCACTGGTATAAGATCGAGTACCTATCTATTGATAAGTAGTCGGTGACTTTTTTTTATAAACCCACTGTCTATGCTTCTAATTTTAACAAAATGTCTTGTTTGCATTGTCCCTTGAACTAGGTGAATAGATAGATAGATATTGTTGGACATTCTCACACAACATCATTTAGCCCAAACTAAGCTATAAACTTGAGCTATGGGATCTAGACAACTGATAAACATACTTACATATTTACAAATACATACATAGAAAACACCCAAACTCCGAAGAAAACATTTGTGAATCACACGAAATATTAAATTCGACCCGGGAATCGAAAGCCGATGCACTACCGACCACGCCACCGAAGCAGTCAATAATTCGTTATGTTTCAACCAACCTAGGTCACAAACAATACAATAAGAAGAAAGGCACTAGTGTGAAATGTATGATTGTTGATGGTTCCGATTGTCGGCATTTGGTGAAACTTATAGTAATACATGCTAACCAAACACTTATTTAACCTGACCGGCTTCGCTTTATAACATTATCAAAGCCAGCTTCAGGCTTGAAGATATGTTAGACAGTGTAGAAAAATACTTGTTTAATAAATATGTAAAGTGGACAACTACCTTTGATAATGCTATAAAACGAAACCGATTAAATCCTGTAAATTAAATAAAAGTGAAACGGTGTACAAGTGTTTGGTTAGCATGTATGAAATGTATGAAACAAGACAGGTAAAAATATCTTTGTTTCAATAAACTTAAACTCTTTAGCACAAACTTAAGTATTTTGCTCAGATTATGTCGTAGCGGCCTGCTCCTCTAGCGGAATTCTAAGGAACCCATTTAAAATGTGTAGAATTTAATATAAAATATTTATTGAAAGTTATTTCTGACCAAACACTTAAAACAAACTGGAGCCATTAACAAAAAAAAAGTATCTTAAACTGTAATTTAATGCCTGAAACTGCATACCCTTAGTACCTAAAACAATACCTATCCTTTAAGAAAGATCGTGTACCTATATTTTTACAATGAGATATATTTTAAGTTAGCATGTAGCTATATAGGCATTTGTGTACATTTTGATAATACTGTTCATAAAAATATAATAACAAAAAGATATTCTTTATGTCATCAAGAGTAAGTACATTAAAACAATTAATACATAATTCAGTCTTTTATTGTACTTTTCTTATTTGTAGGTAGGCTACTTAATCAATTTTGTATGTCATCGTCGTCTATTTGCAAGTCTTTATGTTCCTTTTTACTCTGACTTAAGTTGTTTAAAACTTTTTGTACATCTAAACGGAGCATCATGAATTTTGGATCCATATTATAGTCCTGAAAAACATAGATAATATAAATATGTTATGTTGGGATAAATTCGTAAGTAAGGACTTATAAGCGAACTGATGGAATAGTTAGCACTGTCTACATTCATTGAACAGAACTCTAATTGGCAGATTCTCAAATCAGCCAATGAAAGGTCACTCAGTTGCAAAAAATTCATTGACAGATTCAGGAGAGACTCACAAACTCATTCGCTCAATCCGCTGTTGACTTAAAGCGTCGTTCAGACTACACTATAAAATATAGCAATATGTTAAAGATAATTAAGACAACAGGCTATACTATAAAGCAAGGAGTTAACATTACGCTATATTATCGCAAGTTCAGTTGACCTGGCGGCGCGGTAGAAAGATGGGGGAAAGAACTGAGGGTGGCGCGCGATGTAGTAAATGTATGGTGTGTGATATTGTTGTGCTATATTCCATGGTCCGATATATTATTATTATAGGGTAGTCTGAACGAGGCTTTATTGGCTGATTATGAAATCGCGTCAAGTCGCGTCCGATAGGTATCTGTGGGGCTAATAACTTCATTGACAGATTCCGAAACTAAACTACTTTGGAGAGGGAATCTATCTATGAATTCATTGAACAGACTCTCCAGTTTCCCAACTGACGGATACGAGTCACGACCCGTAATATGGTCGGAGCTTGTCATATCCCCTTTTGATCGAGTTACCTGAAATGCGAGATGCCAATGAAGGTGTTTTACCTAAAAATAAGATTTACCTAAAAAGCTGTTTGCCTTGCGAGAAATGCCAATGAAGCTGCATGCCTGAAATGTGAAGGTGACTAAGAAGTACATTGCCTAAAGTCGTTGCCTATAAAGCAAAATATAATAAGTGGTTAAATGCCTACACAGCAAAATGCCTTAGTGGTAAAATGTTTACAAAGCAAAATGTCCAAGTGGTGAGTCCGAGGTCCCGGGTTCGATTCCCGATCGAATAAAAACAATTCACAGAATGTTTGTTTTGGACTTTGGGTATTTCCTATCCCTTTTAAGCGAAGTACCTAAATTACACGATGTATGTATATTTAGTATATCCGAATATAATTATGTATGTTTATCGCAAAAAGGTGATACAACACCCAGTTGGTGTTGGTCAGACAATCAGCTTCCTAGTCATTTCACATTTCAGGCATGCTGCTTCATTGTCATCTCTCGTTTAGGACAATCAGCTTTCTCAGACATCTTGTATTTCTGGCAAACTGCCTTATAGGTAAATTAAATTCAGGCAATGTGCTTCTTAGTCACTTTCAACCGCAGATTAATAAATAGTTACTACGTAACAGATACACCACTCCCATACAAAAGCGAAAATATCTACTCTATATTAACCTACAAAATTTTTATAATAATACCTGCTGCACAGAACGAGAAGAATTGGACCTTAAACACGCGCTACTAGAGTCGAGACTGTGTTGCCCGCCGTGCGAGTGACGCCATCGTAAGAATGCGCTAGGGTTGTACCTATGATGATTATTGTAATAAAACTAATGTTACGATAGGTCATCAAAAATGATATTGAAGTTTCTAATATTTTTTTTTCTAAACTGAATAGTTTGCGCGAGAGACCCTTCCAAAGTGGTAAAATGTGTCCCCCCCACCTCTAACTTCTAAAATAAGAGAATGATAAAACAAAATATATATATTATGCTGTACATTACCATGCAAACTTCTACCGAAAATTGGTTTGAACGAGATCTAGTAAGTAGTTTTTTTAATATGCCATAAATCATAAAAATTATAATATTATGTTACTTGCTGCTACGGAACCCTTCATGGGCGAGTCCGACTCGCACTTGGCCGCTTTTTTTGTTAGCCAAACATAACGTAATCCCGGTGCACGATAAACAAAAAGAATGTAAGTAATTGAAACCCAAGCTAAAATGCATTTTGTTATTATTAAAATAGTGCATACCTACTATAATCCGCACAATAATTACGTGGTTTCTGCATTTCGAAGCGTAAGCGCGGGAAACGTGCAGTGCGATGCCACGCGAGCGGTCAGGCGGGCGTTCGGCAGCCCTCTGCCAGTTTGTACTCTCGAAGGTACGCCGAGCGGTAGGTATATAGCGCGCGGCCTTGAGCGAGTGACGGAGGCCTGCTTTCACATTTCAGGCATGCAGCTTCATCGGCATTTCTCGCTTAAGGCAAATAGGTATTTCCTTCATTGGCATCTCGAATTGAGAGGACTCAAGCTCGGTACGGTATGTGAACATACGGTTTTTTTAATAATTACCCGTAGATGATAATGCCACAAAATAATTCACTCACTTTAAAACTAGCAGATTCAACTTGTGTCGCCTCTGTTGGCTTGTCTTCATATTCGCTTGCAATCCTAGTACTAAGATGTGTTAAGTTCCCAATACCAATACTATGTCTCAAACTCAAATTCCTCCCCATCAAATGACCCATTTCCTGTTCGATAGCATTCATTGTTGACGTCACATCCGAATCTTTATACTCTTTGGTGACCGACGAATTGACCATAGACTCGGGCATAGTGTAACACGGTTTGAAAAATGGCGGCATATTTTGACTGGATTTACATAAAGAGCATTGTTGTCTCGCTTCGATTTGTTTTCTCTCATTGTGCAATGCGAGTCTTTCTCTAGAGAGTGTGACTTTCTCTCTGGCTATTTGTTTTTCTCTCGCGTTTAGTGAGACAACGTGTTCTTGTAATCTACGGATTCTCTCCTCATATTTCCTTTGGAGGTATTCCACTTCGAAACATTTCTTTTCCGCTAGTGCTTGTTTCTCTATTGCTGTTTTAGCTAGAAGGTCTAATTCACGGGCTCTGTAACAATTAAAATGATTAGGTAAGTATATGTTGAGTGAGACATTTACACTAAACATAGGCTAAACCTAAAAAGAGCTTGTTGTGCTATGGGAAAGTAGTCACCTACAAACAACCTAAAATCAAACCCAAAACCTGTGCGATCCTTGTGTTCAGAAACATATTAAGTAGTCCTAGATTTTATCAGATTCTTTCTAAGTGGGTACGAAGTCATATAGAAAAAGCCTATTATCTACTATCTTAGAAAACTTGAGACCAGAGCCCATCAATCAGTAGGTGCACCACGTAAAGGTAAAGCATTTCCATGGCACGTTGTCAAAAACACATACTTTACATTAATCCGCTGCTCCTCCATATGCAACTGTTGTATGTCTACATTTAATTTGGACTTCTCTTCGGAAACCTCTTCCAACTGCGCCTGAAGCTCTGCTTTCATTCTCTATCGCAAACAAACATTTATTTCGATATTTATACACAACGTTATCATTGGGATAAATACATGTTTTAGAGGGACCAAGATAATTGGTTAATATTTATAAAATAAATAAAAATAAAACTTACTTCGAGGTCTTGCTTCAGACTGTGTACCGTCGTCCGTTCCCTCACCAGAGTGGCGCTGTCTTTCACTGTTTTTGTATTTTGTTCTTCAATGTTTGCCATTTTTTCTTGATACTGTTTGTCCAACTCATTTCGTAATATCTAAACATAACAATTAATTAGAATCGTCATCATCCACCGAGCCTTTTCACAAAGCAGTTGGGGTCGGCTTTCCGGTCTAACTGCGATTCAGCTGAACCTCGATATTTTCCGTAAAGCGACTGCTGACCTCCACAACCAATGGGCGATATCGAAGTTATGTTGTTCAGGGCTCCAAGGCCCTAACGACTGACGAATAGATGTAGTGTACGGCCTAACGTGCTCTCCGAGGCACGGAGGGGTCTCAATGTCTTAAGAAATGGTCACCCATCGTAAGACCGGGCGTGACAAGATGTTGCTTAGTAGGGTGTTATTAATTATCAGGTTACACAGGTCTTGAAACTTATCAGAGGAACTCACTTGCACTGATTGCAGACGACTATCAGATACTGTAACTAACCTTCATTTCTTCATCTTGTTTTTTGAGTACGGTTTTAGCGAACTCAGTCTGCTTGCTGAAGGTTGCCTTATCGAACTCAAACTCCATCTTCTTTTGTCTTAACGCAGCTGATTCTTCTTCAACCATCTGCGAATAATACATTTTTTGTTACAGTAGCGTTCTGACTTGAGTTCTATGTTCTATGTCAACTACTGATATTTTTAGCACACGTACAAATAGCTTAAAGGTATATTCAAATTTCAATAATTCGTATTTGCGGAAGTCTATCTGAAAGGTTATGGGCCCAACTAATATGATCTTTAAAAATACATTTTTTAGAATAACAATTGTGTGTGTGTATTTTTAGTTTTATTAGGCACCTAATAAAACTAAAAATACACACACACCTACCTATTTAATAGTTCTTACATTAGTCATTTGCCTCAGTCTAGCTTCTAGCATTTTGATAGTCTCTCTATTTTCACTCTTCTCCGATTCAAATATATCACGCTCCTTCGTCAATTGTTGGAACATGTCTGAAACGATTTTAACTAAATCATAACAGATTAAAATTAATAGAAGCTGTAACGTAAAATTAAAGCCCTTCTCTGTTACGCTTCCACGACAATAGCTAAGCCAACTTTGGTATCCATATTTTCGTGCTTAAATATTTAAGTAACCACATTCTGACCTTAACTTCTTCATTCTATAAAAATAGTCCGGAGTAGCTTAACAATTAATATTTATTCTATGATTTATTAATTTCCTTACCATTTAATTGCGTTTCCCTAATTTGTAAACTACTATCACTCTTTCTCTCAGTATTCTCCATGAGAGACTGGACCTTCTCCACAAGCTGTTGGCAGCTAACCTTGTTCTCTTTCACGTTGGTCACCAACTGTGTAAGGTCAGAGGAAAATGATGCCGTATCTTGTATGAGCGTTTGTTCGTGCTTCACGGAGTTCCTGCAAATGTCCTATGTTTGTGAAATGGAGGACGTTTATTGGGTACATACCAACCTACTTATACTACATATTTTTAATAATATAAGTAGGTACTTGCAATTGCCAATTACTTAAAATAATCCAAGAAGGAAACAACGATGGAACGAACGAACGTTACGAGAAAAAGAACGATCGACGCATATAATGGGTCGTAGTTTTTATGTAGGAAATATTTCAAACAGTGGATTTTCGTTAAATGATGATCAGAATAAGTTTCCATTACCATCTATAGGGTGGTATGCATACCTATACACATATAAAAACGACTTCGTATCACCAATATATAATCAATATATATATGAAGCTAATATAATAAAACTTCAAAGACCTTCAGTAGCGCAGTCAAAATTATTAAATGACTACACTTACTTGATATTCTCCATAAGCGAAGCATGGTGTTCCTGCAGCACTTTGATATTGTCCAAATGCTGTTTTCTAAGCATCTCGCTCTCAGTTCTGTGCCTTTCCGTCAGGGCGGTGAGATTTTCTTCACACAGCTTTTTGTACAAAAGATGATGCTGTTCCATCCAGTTTATCTTCTCTGTATAGTAACGTACCAGCTTATCACTCTCTTCTTTCATACGCTCTTCAGACTGGGTTAGAGATACTTCGAGAAATGCTAGTTGTCTCCTGAAAATGGTTATGCGGTTATCTCGTGAAGGCCACACCAAGACCTTCTGGCTTGGTCTCCTTGCTGTGGCACAAGCAAAGCACCTCATACTGTTTTAGGATATTAGCATTTCGGAAGTCACTTAAGCTGATTCCACGCTACAAACTGTTCACGTCAATTGCTTCGAGTAAAAAAAGGTAGCCTCATAAGTTTAATCACATTTCAATTATGTCCCCTAGCAGGTAGCAGTGCACTAAATTACCGCCAGTTATTTTTAGCACCATTTTCCCCGCGACCTTGTGGACCAGACTTTGGTACACACACATTTTACAGTACATAATCTACATGAAATATTAATGTTGATTATGGAAAACTATCAAATGTATAACATTGCATAAATTACTTATGTTAAGAACTACAATAAAAATACCTATAAGACGTTTCCATCAGGTCTATTTCCTTGTCGTGGTTCTCTTGTAACGACTGCACTAATTGTAACAGCTGTTTCTTTTCCCGCGAATGCGTTGTCTCCTTGCGATCACCAGACTCAGAATCCTCCAGGGCATGTGGAATTTCTTCATCATTATCGATGTTTTCAGTACCTAATAAAGCCTGAATAATACCAAGATTGAATATTTTGTAAAGAATGACTCTGGTGAGCGAATCGTTTGATTCCTTTTGAGTAAGGTGGTACGTAAAGAAAAACATACCTTAATTCTCTGCGTGATTCTCTCCTGATGGGCTGCGATAATGGTCTGCATTTGTTGCCTGTTTTCAGCTTGTCTTCTAAGCATAGACTCAAGCTGTACGTGCTGTGCTTGAGCCGCTTGGCGTTGGACACGTTGGTTCTCTTTCTGGCGAGCTAAAATAAACATGCCATTTATTGCTGGGAGCACGTAGGCCTGAGTCAAGGCTAGTCTCTGCTTGGGCGGCGAGACTGACGGTCAACAACGCTGCTATTTTACATAGATCGTTGAGGACCTTGGCCGTCAGGACAATAAGAGGGTACCGCACGATCTCCTTAGAGGATGCATGTCTCCTAGCCGACAACCCTCCATGGGACCTGGAAGCAAGAGCCCTTGCGTCATTGTTTCAATGGCACAAGGAGGCGCTGGAGCGGGACCACAGGCCTGCGTCTCGAGAAATCAAGGCCCCGCGGTCCCAACTCCGCCAGGATCTCATGGAGGCATGGAAGATGCGACTTGAGCAATCTAAGTGAGGAACCACCACCATCGTGGCGGTCTTCTTCGAGTCCAGCTTCCAGTTCGACGGGACATAGCTTGTGCAGTGGAGAAACACAGGCAACAAACAGATTCCCGACACCCACTGCACAACCACGTAAAGCCTCCCGTTCGCTTAAAGTGTCGCCGCAGCTTCTTGAGGACGACCTCTGCCACAAACAGCGTCCCGCGGCGGGCAAGAGAGCAAACGTGGGCCGAAAAACATCCAGTTCCGGCCGGTTTTATCACACCGAAAGAAAACCTGCCGCCTGGACATCATCTCCAGTAGCCAACTTGGAAGTCATTGAATCGCCTGCGGACACAAGTTGGCCGCTGTAAGGAAAACATGGCAAAGTGGGGCTATATTGACCAGTCGCGAGTGTCCTGCGATTGCGGTGCCCCATACCAGTCCATGTCCCACTTGCTCTCTTGCCCACTGTGCCCTTCCACCTGCACTGTCGAGGACTTATATGGAGCAACGGACAACGCCGTGGCCGTGGCCAACTATTGGGCTGGGAAGGTCTAGCAGAAAAGAGATACTGTAGCAATTGACTCGAAGAAGATCGCGGCGGTGAGACCGATCATGGAGGAGTGGCTGCAGTGGCAGCACGGTGGCCTCACGTATCGTGCGACACAGATCATCGGGCCCGGAAACTTTGGTGATTATCTGTTTCGCATGCATCGTGAGGTCACACCCGCGTGTCAACACTGCGAAGCTTCCGGTGAAGACACGGCATTCCACACGTTGGTGGAATGCTCCGCATGGGCGAGTCAGCGCCGGGACCTCGTTGTGGGCCTGGGCGTCGATACCCTCTCGCTGGAGACCATGCTACGAGCCATGGTCTCTAGCGGGAGCCAGTGGAATGCGGCCGTTTCTTTCTGCGAGCAGGTTAGAAGAAAGAAAGAAAGATAGATTTTTTTATTATTCCACAAACAAACTTACACAGCTTACAAAGCAAGAAAGATACAAAAACTAAAAAATAAAAAATTGGACCAATGTTTACGTACAAATACTAACGTGGAATAAACGGCTGTCCCTCAGCGTAATGCTGTCTGCGTGGTGCAAGTCAGACAGCGCTGGTTTATGGTTATGCTCGTTATGCTCGTGAAGGAGGCGGCCGGCAGGGTGAGGGAGCGTGCCCTCCCCGCTGAATTCCGAAGTGTGCGGCGAGGGCGCCGCAGACGTGTTTATGCCCGGTCCAGGACCATCGACCTCCATGATCGGGGCCTAGGACGATGGATTAGCAACCCACCGTCCTTACAGACGCCAACACTCACCGACGCGGGATAAAACCCGACCCCAAAGACCCGACCACCACGCAGCGGCCACACGGCCAAGGTCCGCCGGGCCAAGCAAAGCTAGTCTACTACGACGCGTTTTAGATGTGAGTCTTACGGAGCGTTAATTTGGTTGAGTGGTTGCGTGCTGCATTCGTTTTTATTGTACCATAATTATTGAAAATCATTGTGATGAAAATGAGATCGTAAAAATTTTGATCATAAAAAGGATTAGTGCGTAGCTCAACAAAAAAGAGACCACAACCTGTTAATTTAACCTCTGAGAAAGGGAAAAATAAACATTAAAGCATCATTTTATATCAGTATTGTTTCATAAGGCTGCAACGACATTGAAAGACTTACTCTGCAGTGCTGCAAGTTTCTCTTCTTGTGCCTTCAACTGTAATGCCACCATTATCTGGGACTCTTGTTGCTGCATGTATAATGCAGCTCCTTCTGCAGTGATGTCTTCGTTACTATTAGGCAAGCTGTTAGTTGTTGGTAATGATTTTGGTAAAAATTCAATAGTAGTTTCTGTATCCCTTTTCGTATCTTCAGCATTTTTTTCGTCTTTTTCTTCTTGGATTGGGGTGGTTTCCAGTGGTTTACCTTTAGCAACCTCTGGTTTAGGAGGTTTCTTATCTTCTGGTTTTTTTTTCTTTGAGTCACCTACCAACCATGATGGCATTCCAGTGTCATCTTCATAATTATTTTCTTCCTCTTTACCTTTAAAAATACCCAACCAGTCTTCGCTATCTTTTGTTTTCTTTACAGGAACATCATCTTTCCTCTCCATTATCTCTTTAAAAGAATGCTTGGAGGATAAACTTTTATGAGACATGTTTTTAGAATCACCTTTCCCCAAAATGGAGTCAATGTTAAATTCTTGGCTCTTGGCTGCTGTCACAGGCCGTGAAACTTGACTAGAACTACCCGTTTTTGTCGAAGGGCCACCTAATATATCATCTAGTAAGGACTGCGAGCTTTTTCCTTTTTCTAATGGTTTACCAGTATCTTTTTTTGGTTCAATAAGATCACTTAATATATCTATCTTGTCTGAACTAGCGCTTAGTTTAACTTTTGCAGGAGATTTAGTTGTGTTTATTTTATCAGTTCCTGCATTTACTTTTGGGTCTACTTGAGAAAATTTTAAAGATTCTCTTGATGCATCAGAACGTTTATGTGGTGTCGGTGACTTTTTAGAATCGATATCAACTAACGTGTCTTTCCTCTCTAAATTACAAGCTGATTTAGATTTATCAATATTATCTAAATCAAATAAAGCATTTTTCTTTTCCATTGTATGTGTAGTTCTTGTTTTAGCAGGTTTCTTCTTACCAAGTATGTCATCATTGAAAAAGCTATCGTCACTACCATCACTTAAAATTCCAGCTAAAGGGTCATCAACATTAAAACTCATTTTATGACACGTAAACTAACAAAAAATAATTTTAAGGCATTTATCGCAATCACTCTGTTTGTAAATAGGCCGCCATGGATACGGAAAGTGCATACCATAGACCAAAGAGAATACAATACAACCATAGACATTTATTTATTCTTTACAATATGTACATAACTCGGCTCATTTAATTTTGGACCAACAACTGCGAGTTTGCTCCCATACAAACAGGATGAATCACACCCCTTATATGTAATGTAAAAGTTTATTATTGTCTCCTTATTGCCCCATACTGGTACACAGTAGTAAAATACCTATATCTATCGAACAACAACACTAAAATGTAGGAAAGCATAGACAATAGACACATGATTTATTTTTGAACGACCATAACAAAAGTTTTTATCTGTGCAAGCAAGCAAAAATTTGTTGCTTCACGTCAGCCCGTCGGCTGTCTGTATTATTAATTATTTTTCAAAACAACTGGGTACGAAACAATAGCTCTTACATCAATTAAATAACTCCAAATCATTATTCTTACAAAACTATGGAATTTATTGGTACGTTTCCATTTATGTTAGTTTATTATAATTTTATTAACAGTCTTTGTTGTCTAGTACAACGAGACCTTTTGTTCAGGAAAATTTTGCTAACTCACGTTTTGATGTTCTTCAGCTTCAGAGAAGGGAGATTCAACGGAAAATCGGGACCCCAATTTAATAGCCAATGGCACATCCAAGGCAGTTACAGAAAACAAATCAAATTTGGAGAGTGAAAAATGTCACATAGAAACTCCCGCAGAGAGTGCAGCATGCACATCAGAGGCGACAGAGGAATCTGATCTTTGTGAAATTCCGGAACAGATCGAATTTACCATAGTTTTTAATAAAGCAAAACATGACATTACTTTTGCCTATGATGCGACTGTGCTAGATTTAAAAGCTCATTTAGAGAGAATATGTGGCGTACCACAACAGGCGCAGAAATTAATCATTAAGGGTATGGCCCGGGATACCATGACGCTCAGACAGGCAGGAGTTGCGAAAGGTGGCAAAGTGATGCTTGTTGGATCCAAATTGGATGACATTTTAGCAATGAAGATTGGACCACAGGTATGTGAACTAGTACACATTGACAATGAGAGTCAAAGTGGCGGGTGTACCATTGCGAATCATGTTGTACCACTTACCAAAAAATTCATAAAATATAATTACACCAAAAAAATGTACCTATAAAGTACCTCAAGTAAAAAAAACACTAGATACGTTGGATAGTTTCTGAGAAATAACACAACCGTGTCTAGGTAGTTTACTTACGCTTTGTTATTATAATGAAATAATTATCTAGGTACATACTTCTATAAAAAATATAATAATATTAAATAACTACTAATTAATAATATGCTCAATCAATCGGTAGAGTCTATGTTATGTGATGATAATAATATTTTGAAATGTCGACCTAATGACTGCAATGGTATACGCTATACGAACATTAAAATACGATATCTATATCTTCTATACTTATAATAAATCTGTAGAAGTGAAAATTCTGTACATTGAAAATATCAAAAAAATAATTGGCAGATGGTGTTACTAGACCAACACCGAACCCAAAAACGTGATTAATAAAATTTTGTCTGTCTGTCTGTTTGTTTAAGCATCACGCAAAACTACCGGTTCGATTACGATGAAACTTGGTATAATTATTCTTTAATATCCTGGGCACCACACAGGGTACTTCTTATCCCGGAAAAGTATATACAATAAAAAACAAACTTAATTTTGCGGTTCGATCCCTAGACCCGATTACTGTACCAACCGCAAATAATAAGTTTGTCGTAGGTTTTTTTTAATATTGGGTTCGCCAAATTGACGCCGCCCGCCTGATGGTAAGTCGTGACGACGTCTAGCGATTGTGGGCCACTCTCACAGCACACAATACTATAGAGAGTAGCCTTCAACTTGACGACCTACTGATGTGCCTCTTCACGCTCCGCTTAAAGAACCCAGGGTTATATGTGGAAGGCAACACGTGCGCAGGCAGGGCGTTCCAGGCCACTATCGTTCGGCAGATGCTATCCACTGTGTTGGAGTGGCATCTCTGCCCGGCACGCGTTGTTCGGGATCGGCAGGAAGAGGGTGGGATCAGATTGAAGAGTTCTTCAGAACAGGTTACGTGACCCGCAGTGGAGTTCACTAAGGGGCGCTGCACACGGCTAAGATACTATAATATTTTAACTTAAGATACAATATCGCTCGCCATACAAATCAATGGACTATCACACACGACGAAGATAATGTAATTTTGTCCAGATATTAAAATCGTGATTTATAATTTTACTAGCATAAGTAAACTAGACACGGTTGTTTTATTTCTCAGAAACTATCCAACGGATCTAGAGTGTGTTTTTTTCCTTGAGGTACTTTTTAGGTACATATTTTTGGTGTAATTATATTTTATGAATAATGGTTAAGTAATAAAATATTATAGTACACCCGCCGTATTGATGTCAAAATGGCGGGTGTATTTTAATTCCGAAATAATTTCGTTCTGAATCGGATACTTAATTTTTAGACCTAGGTACAGTTTAGTACATTTTAGGTACATTTTTATGGTAAGTGGTACAACATGATTCGCAATGGTACACCCGCCACTTTGACTCTCATCATTGACAGGCACAAATAAAATATCCTAGGGAGCCCTAGTCACTACAATATTATGCACCAACCACACATACACACTACTGCCTCAGTGGCCAAATAGCTTGAACATACAACTTGTAACTACCACAAGGTCAAGCTCAAGACATATATTTATAACGTATGGCACAACTATTTAAAGAACCCAATTTGTACTTGACTTTGTACAGGCATTACTCTTAAATAAATTTATAAAAGGACAGTTATTGTAAGATAAATAATGGACTTAACAGTTTTATTTTTATCGCACTGTCATGTCATGACGAGCATTGAGTTGCAGCGCAGCGTCAACACCTTCCGAGGACAGCAATTAATATTGTAATGTTTGATGTCATAGGATGCATTAGAAGAAAAAGCAAGTGGCCATTCAAGTAAGGAGCCACTATGCATTCAGAAAATTCACAGGAAAGTTCTGGATAAAGGTATCCCACCTGATGTGCTGCCTGGAGTCAAAGGAGTTAAGGTAATTTCTTCTGAAGAATATTTCTGGTGTAACCTTAGTATGTCAGATAATACTTAAGTAGCCTCCAGAGTGTCAATCATGTCTAGGTCTACAATTATGTCCTCTTAACACTAATAAGCAGAGATCTTTCTCTGACACTAAGGGCACTGAAGCCATGTCAAAACTATCATTTAAAAAATAAAGTAGCTATCTCCAAATATGTATGAACCTATCATTAAAATATCAACATTTACAGGAGCCATTACCGCCAGTGCCATTAAGTGGGATGCTAAACAAACATGGCGGCAAAGTACGGTTGACATTCAAACATGAACAAGATCAGCTGTGGATTGGTACCAAGGAGCGAACTGAAAAACTTGCCATGGCTTCTATAAAAAGTAAATTATTCTGCCTATCATCATCATCCACTTGGAATTTTCCTAACCTAGTTGAGGTCAGCTTTCCATCTAACTGCGATGAAGCTGAACATCAATATTTTCGTGGAGCGACTGCCATCTGACCTCCATAACCCTTTGGTGATGTTGAAACTCTATAGTTAGACCTGAGTTTCTCCATGGAGTTAACCTACTAGTATTTTCAACCAGCATCATCCACTGAGCCATTTCCCAACGCAGTTGGAGTCGGCTTTTATAGCTGGTATTTTTGACTTCCAACGGCCAGAATATGGAGCAATTTTCATGCTGATTTATTTGTTTTAAATCCGTTCAAGATGGTTCTTAGCTATAAATTTTTACTCACATAGCCTCACTTCCTAAGTGATGATGGGATGTCACTTAAAATCCAGGTCTTATTGATATTTAGTATATTACAGTGTACCCAGAAATTTTTAACCCATACAAAAAAGGAGGAGGTTCTTAAATCAATTATGTTTTTTCTGTTGCCTTTAAAACAACAAATACTAAAAAACAGAATCTATATATTTACAACGACAATTTGTCTGTCTGTCCGTCTGTCGTGTTTTTCAATTATAATTAATAATACATACATTTGCATGAAATATTAAAATATTCTTCTTTTTTTTTTATATT
Source organism: Nudaria mundana (assembly GCA_963556515.1). Taxonomy (NCBI): domain Eukaryota; kingdom Metazoa; phylum Arthropoda; class Insecta; order Lepidoptera; family Erebidae; genus Nudaria; species Nudaria mundana. Next base: position 14,069,691 of record OY748304.1, read on the forward strand.
TGAGGCGATACAAAGTTCGCCGTGATAACTAGTATAATATTAAAGGGGGCTCCCATACAACCAACCTGATTTTGATTTTGACTAGGTTAGCTGATTTTGAAATTGAAATTCTTTACTGTTACTACTTCCGGAGTGGTGGACATTCAGGTAATTAGAAGTTGGATATTGTGTCAATGTTTGACGTATGTTGCCTTATATTCTGCAGGTATCACATCTGAACCGATCAAAGAGCATGAAGAATATCATATCATGGTATGTATGACAATCAAAGCATCAGCAGACAAGTTATTCCATTGTAAAAATGGGAATGCACTTTTGAACCTTGCCTGTAACTTACTCAACATAGTATAAAACAAAGTCACTGTCTGTCTCTATGTATGCTTATCTTTAAAACTACGCAACGGATTTCGATGCGGTTTTTTTAATAGATAGATATATTCAAGAGAAAGGTTTTAGTATATAATTTGTCAAGCGAGCGGAGCACCAATGTATGACCTAAATGGGTGTAATTCTGAGTCTGGAGTCATGGATCATGGAACCGGTTTAGATGAAATTCGGGTCTGAGATACTTCAGGACTGGGCTCCTATAACTTATTTCCAGTGGCACTAAGGAACAACAGATTTGTTCCACGCATGCGAGCCGCGGTCTTAAGCTAGATTACTGTACAATCTTTCTATATAGACCAGATTGTACCCTATCACTTCTCCACCTGTTCCAAATAGAAAAATACTGTTTGTGTTAAATAGTCCAAATATCATAATATATTTTTATTGACAGGGACTCCAACTTGGTCCTACAGAAGCATCCAGGTATTGGGTATACTGGGTACCCGCACAATACATTGAAGCTATCAAAGATGCAGTACTAGGTGTCTGGCAACTGTTCTAATCCATAATCGTCAAAGTTTTCTGTCCATTGCTCTATCTACCTTAATTGGGTAGTTGCAATATTTAATAATGATGATGTGTCCATTTCAATCAGTACAATATAATGGTACGATTTTTTGTGATAAACAATATGCCATGTCAATTAAAATTGTACATCGTGCTGGCATTTATCTGGTCAAATAAATGAGAAATTATTTATTGTTATTGTAAGTTTGCATTTCGTGCATTGTGGTTCAGTTGAGCTGTAAATAAAATGCTGCTATTGTAAAAGGACTATTGCCCTCTTATTGGTTGGGTGTCCATTTTGAGCTTGTTGTCCCTCTAATTACATAACTGATCTCTATGTGAACTTTACAATGTAAATTGAATGAAGGATTGGACCGAATCTATAACTGTGTTTTAAGGGCATATAAAATCTCTTTTGGCACTGCCAACTACATTTTAACATAATATCGAAAATCGGCCTTACGAATGGTTTTTAAAGGTCTTTTAATATTTTTTAACGTGGATTTTGTAGTCATTCAATTAAAATTGTAAAATAATTTTATATCAAAGTCATAGCGGTGCCACTAGAGAGTATTTTGTGCCTAAGGTTTGCTATCACAATAGTTTGTTCGTTAGTGTAATCATGAGTGTGGTTTTACGTATTTTGTAACAGTTATTGTTCAGTGCAATCGTTTATTCAAAACTGTGGATTATAAATTAGACAAAATAAACATTTTGAATATTTATATGCTTGTATTTCATTAATACTAGTATTAATTGTACACCTTTCAACAAATAAGTACTTAGAAGAATTATAAACTTAAGTAAAGTAAATGTACTAGTCTAAAGAGACATTTCAATTTTTTTTTAAATTCTCCCATTTTCTTTTTTTAAAAACGTGGCTCCTTCGATGTGCATAGAGGATTTCGCCAATGTCAAGGTAATGCTTGATTAGTTGATAGTAATAGACCTGGTGGAGCTAGTTATTCCTTACTAGCTCAAGGTGCAGGACAAGAAACGTTGTTCGAAATGCGAGTGTCTGGAACCCGATTTTTGCGAAGCGCCAGAGGTAACATGGCACGCGCTCAGCAATAATCGAACTCCCATTATTCAGTTATGATGATGATGTATCAAGAGACAGTGAAGACTTCAATGTATTTTTTTTATTTAAAGGTCGGATGCAAATTTTTAAACTGAACTTCATTAAAGGAACAGGAACACAAGAATGTGTCAACTTAGATTATGTATTTTAGGTGTAGGTTTAGGTATTTATTATTATGGGCCTTGATGCCTAAACAATATTTATATTATTATGTATTCTTAGTTTTAAGGTAGGTTTTAAGGATTAGTTTATAAGATCTGTAACTAGTCAAGTTGCCTGTAATAAAAGTTTAAATAAAAATTAAAAAAAGATTGAAGTTCAGTTCATGCAGTTTCATCAGAACTAGCAAACTATTTTACGAGATTGCCAGTCTCAAGGTTATTTAATAAATAGTCATTTTACAGTATAGAAATACATTTTATTAGAACAGTGCATAAAAATACATTGGTACTTAATTGTTAGTATTTTAGTCTTAAATATAATATTGCAAACAATTTTAGGTTAATAATATAAAACCCTTTTGCCCATCTTTTCACTACATCTATTTTGTTAGATTTTTAAAGAGCACTACAAAATGGCACATAAATGCATTATATCAAAAGTAACATATAGTTTGTAAAAATATAAAAATTTAATAGTGTATAATTTGGCATCAAGATATGTAAAAATAATACTTTTTCTTTGTACTAATCTTTGCATTTTAAATGTAGATCATTTCATCCATATTCAGACTGCACGGTGAGCGAAAACTGGCCCTTTGGTATTCTTGTGGCATGATACCAAATGCGGGTGTCTAATAACACTGAAAAAAATTGACAATTTTCATTGGTAGTTTTAAAACGATGACTACAGTCGATCGACATACTCAACCAATGACAGCATAGTAAATTTCGGTCAAGCCAAATTAACTACCTAAATTAGCCCAAATTAACTATTTATTTTCTATATAAAGTCTAAGTCGATACTGGCTGATGTCTGCAGAAATCATGGATTGAAAGCCTAAGAGCTAAATTTTAGAAAATTTAATGAAGGATTTAACTTGCATACTATTAGTATTTATGACACATATTATATATAATCTATAATAATACATACTCTTATAGATCAAGTCAAAGAAAAGAACGCTGACCGTCAAGCAAAAATTGATCGATAATTAATGATTTATCGATCAATTTTTATGGTAAGAGCTGCGTTGCGCGGCGGGATCGATCGTTCACGTGCCACATGCTTGCAGGTACGCTATGCCTATTGGTTCTTAGCATTTCGCGCCGTTTTTCTTATACCTACTACACTGTATGTATTGTTGTTATACTTACCAACATCACCAGGCTCCACATAAAACTCAAACTTATGACATACATGTTCACACTCTGGTACAGGAGCTACAGACCAGGTCTTGTTGCCTCGCACTTGCCCTTGCCACATCAGTCTTGAGATGTAATCCAACTGTACATTATAATAAAAAATTAATATTACTGTTAGCCACTCATATGGTCGAAGAATAGACCTCGCGAACATTAAAAACATGGTTTAGGTTTTTGAAAAATAGGTTTTAAATCAAAAAACACTTGTGCCTTTTGCGATCAGATAAAAAATGTAACCACTAGCCCAGAACACAGACAGACAGACAGACGAAAGCAAAACTATCAAAATGAAAACACTCGCTTGGACAAACACCATCATTTTTAGTGTCTATGTCACAGGCAATGTGTATAATGCAGGTACTGCCTAGGTATTGCATAGAATACCGGATTATACACATTGCCGGTGACATCTACACCAAAACCGTAAAATTAAAAAAACACTCGTGATTGAGTATTATCTATCCTGTTTGTTCATTAGACAAAACTTAAAATTACCAAATTTTCTGTAATAATACTTACATGCATTACAGCTCCAATCTCGAATCCAAAGAATATATTCTCTGTTGCTGGAAATTCAGCGTCTTCAGGTAAAAAATCTGGAATTTGATAATACTGTCTCACTCTGGCCAAAATATCAGGATGGCAGTTACCCCTGAAAACGATTAAATTAACATGTATTATGTGTATCTCTTGTGGTTTTATGGTACTCTTATATTTAAATTAATGACAGTATATTTATATGTGCCTCATGACAACTCGAAAATTGGCTCTTTTTGTGGGATTATAATTTGGGTGTCAGTGGTTATGGATTTTCTATAGTGCCTGGAGCCTGTAATGCCAAAAGATTTACCCCTATTTTTTTTGTTTGAAACTACCCCTACGCCTTTGTGATTTAGGCGTGATAATATCTCTGTATAATTACAGTTATCACTACATATTATAAAACAAAGTCCTCTGCAGTGTCTGTCTGCACCGATTCTTGATGCTTTCACTAATAGATAGAGGTTTTCGTGGAAGGTTTTAGTATTAGAACTGGAGCCCTAGTACTGAAAAATTTATTGATTAACAGCAAGCTCACTTTTCCTAAGTAGCTTTATTTTACCGAGTCGCCCTATTATTACGATAAAAAATCTCAAATTAGGTAACGTAATCCAGTTAAAATATTCGGAATAGGATAGTAAGGTAATTTAATTACAAAAACATTAATTCGCAAACTGCTGATCGTAGAAACCTAAAACTTGAAGGGTGTGTTTTTTGTATGATGTATACTTCCGATAAGAAAAAAAATTCGAAATTCTACTTCTCAGGGTGGGGGGGACAAAGTCAAAATCAAAATCAAAAATCAAAATTTCTTTATTCATGTAGGTCACAAAGTAACACTTATGGACGTCAAAAAAAGAAAATGCTTCTACATTTACATTTACCGCCAGATTCGCAAGGCAATAGGTAGAGCCTGTGAGGAAAGAACCTGGCAAGAAAAACTCACGGCCACTCTTTTTATTCGCCAGTAAAAACAATGATTCTGTTACAACAATAAAAAGAGGGCAAGGGCAGTACGTGACCATGTGTGGACCAAGTGAACTTAAAAATTATGAATCTCTGTTATTCACAAAAAAAGTCAAATACTAGTTAAAGGTGCCACATAATCTCAAAGTATACATACCTTACAATATCATAATAATAATAATTATTACAAGAATACCAAAGTCTGCAAATATGAAGCGAAGTTTTGACAAACGTCAACTATCAAAATATCAGAATGTTACGAGAAAATAAATATTATGAATGATTATGGATAGCGATGATAACAAGAGCCAGGAGTAAAAATGCACAGATAACACCCCCGGACTCATCACTTAGCTCCGCCTCGCAAGCGCTGGACCGCACTCCTGCGACACAAGTGCTTGCTGAGGCGTCGAGCTCATCGTCAAGTGATGAGTATTTTTCCCCGCCGACGTCGCCAACACCTGTACGCCAGCGAGGGAGAGGCCGGCCGCCGAGCATTTAGTGACATTATTAAAAACTACGGAAGTTTTTAGTAATGCCATTAAGATGGAGTTTGGTGTTGATAAGTGTGCGGTTATGCATGTACAGCGGGGGAAGGTTGTAAATTCACCGAATCTACAACTTTCTGAGATAATAACTCTCGGATCTCTCACCGAGACCGAAACATACAAATACCTAGGTATGTCAGAGTCATTGGGTATAGCGGTAGAGGATATTAAGAAATCGGTGAAAGAACGTTTTTTTGGCCGCCTGACAAAAGTTCTTAACAGTTCTTTGTCCGGTGGTAACAAAATGCGGGCTTTCAACGGTTGGGTGACCTTTATTGTTGTACTCCTTTGGCATACTTAGGTGGACTCAAACGGAACTAGATGCCCTGGATAGGCGAGTCCGTCAACAACTGACATTGCATCGAATGTTACACCCACGATCGTCTGTCATGAGACTGTACATTCCACGGAAGTGGGGGGGTCGAGGCTTTTTGAATGCCAAGAACCTCCACAACCGTGAAGTGTGCAGTCTCAGGGATTACTTCGTACAGAATGGATGTGACATTCATTACGATGTTGTGAAGGTTGACAAGGGCCTTACACCTCTTTCCTTGGCTAACGAGAACTGGCGTAAACCAAAGGTGTTAAGTACTGAAGACCGTAAGAACGTATGGAAGAGCAAGGAGCTACACGGGCGGTTCTACCAAGTCTTAACAGGACTCGGTGTAGACCTGCTCGCATCGGTGAACTGGCTGCGTTTTGGGGACCTCTTTGGGGAAACTGAAGGTTTTGCCTGTGCAATTGCAGATGAGGTTATCAAGACGAACAACTATCGGAAATACATCATGAAGGACGGTACGGTCGACATTTGTCGAGCATGCCACCGTCCAGGTGAATCACTTCGCCTTATTATTTCCGGTTGTTCGTATCTTGCTAACACCGAGTACTTGCATAGGCACAATCAAGTAGCCAGGATCATCCACCAGCAACTTGCTCTTCAATATGGCCTTATTGAGTCTGAAGTACCGTACTATAAGTACACACCAGTGCCAGTTCTTGAGAATGATCGTGCATTGCTCTACTGGGACCGATCAATCATCACGGACAGGACTATTGTTGCCAATAGGCCCGATATCTTGTTGGTTGATCGGACCCAGCGTCGGGCAGTGCTTGTCGATGTCGTAAATGCACTGTTAACAAGAAAAATCCAAAAAATCGAATATTTTGCACTTAACCAATAACATTTTTAGCACAAGTCGGATCAATAGGAACTTTTGAAATTTTATTTATAATGGTGTACTTAATTAAGACTTTAGGTTAGGGATGATATAATAGAATTGGTCGATGACACTGTCTTTCTGGGCATAACATTAGACTCCAAATTGCAATGGGGGCCTCATATCGGGAAAATTTCGGTCAGGCTTAGTTCAGCAGCCTACGCTGTCAAAAAGATCCGACAACTTACAGACATTAAAACGGCGCGTCTTGTCTACTTCAGCTACTTCCACAGTATCATGACATATGGCATACTACAGTGGGGTAACGCTGCCGATATTGAATGCATCTTTGTGTTGCAGAAGAGGGCTGTCCGGACTATCTATGGAGTGGGGTCTCGGGAGTCATTAAGAGATAAGTTTAAGCATATTAACATCCTTACAGTGTATTCACAGTATATTTATGAAATTTTATTGTATACCCACAAGAACAAAAGTAAATTTGTGAAAAATAGTGATAATCATAATCTAAACTTAAGAAATAAGGATAAACTGGCTGTTCCTAAATTTAGGCTTCATAAAGTGAGTAATTCTTTTGCGGGGAACTTTATTCGAATGTACAATACATTGACAACCAAAATAGCAAATTTATCTGTTAATAAATTTAAAAAACTAATAAAACGTAAATTGTGCCATAAAGCTTATTATAGTATTAATGATTTCTTAGATGACAAGGCTGCCTGGTTGTAACACGAATTACTCCTTTCTAAATAACTCTGTATTAGATTTAAGATGAAATATTTTGGAAAAAAGCCAAACTGAGTTTCTTGAGGGCTCTTCTCAGTCTCGTTGCATTTTGGAACCCTCGGTAGAGTCACATTTTGGAACCCTCGGTAGAGTCACACCAACTTTTGACGAATCTAAATAATTTTCTAAAAATTTCAAAGATAATAAACGTTATTTTATTTTATTTTACTTTAACTTAATCTGCATCAATTTACAGCTTTATGTGAATGAATGCAACTTTACAATTTTATTCTGAATGCTTTAACAAGATTACTCTGTTAGCTACATGATTTGAGATTTATCGTAATATGTGGGCGACTCGGTAAAATAAAGCTACTTGGGAAAAATGAGCTTGCTGTTACTCAATATTTTTTTTCAGTTCTAGGGCTCCTGTACCCGAAGAGGCCACGAGGGTGGCCAAAGTCCGCCGGGCGCCACTGGAAATGCCTTCCACTGTCACCAGAGACACCCGCAGCAATGGACAAGAGAGCAGCCGCGTTCTTGTAGAATAAAAAAAAAGGGCTCCTGTATTCCATGCTCCATATTTGTATAATTTATCACTGGCGAAGCTGTGGGTGTCCGCTAGTTTTATACAATTTCAAAGTTATACACTTACCATCCCACATACCAAGGCTTCTCCCCAACCTCATTCCTTGCTCTCACATCAGACATACTGAACACTTCCTTCAAACTGAACAGATCAGTCTTAAAATTTAAAAATTGACATTGGTCCTCAAGACTTTCATAACTACCAGCTGTTTCTTCATATAACTTCTTAAACATATTAAAACTAAACTCTTTGGTTGCTCTCCAGTGTTGTATTGCATTCTTTACTATTATAGGTTTAGGTATGTAGATATAATTCTGCGAAACAGACAAGAATTGACTAGACATTAGTGATCAGTATATTGTACTGATAGATTTTTCATACTTAAATCTTACTTTAAACTCCTGTCTTGTCATGTTCCATAGTATGGTTGGTTTCGTGACATTCTCACAGTAGCTGCAATTTGCGATTGGTCGAGTTGCCTCCCACACCAAATAATTACTAGATAATAGACACCTATCACTTAAAATGTTGTTTACAATATGTACGCTTAGCACTAACAGTAAGAAAATTGTCAAAATTATCGAAATTAGTTTCCTTTTACTCTTTTTTGTTTCAATTTCAATAGTAAAATTGCAAATATAAATATACTCCTCCAAGATTTCCCCATTTATGCCTCTTTCAATGGCTTTTCTTTGAATTAGTTTGATTCTCTTCCTTACTTTGTTTCCACTGTAATTTTTGCGCATTGTAGAAGTTAATAATTGACATAATAGCCTCCGACTATATATATATATTAGATACAAATAAATATGTAGATGATCGCGCGATACAACACATGCAGCAGTAGCGAGTGATGTTTTGAATTTATTTGACATTGACATGTCATTTTGACTGCCATCAATTTGACGCTGCAATTATGCATTCGGACGTGGCCACACTAGCGCTACATCGTTTACAAAAACCGGTAAACCGTAATCTTTATGTTTCAGTACAAATCACTTCACTACTCAAAGTATTACAATGCTATAAACTAAGATTTCGCATTATTTCAAATAAATTAAAAGCAAGAAGCTGACATAGACGTGTAATAAGAAATTACCTTTAAATTGACACTTCTGTCAATATTTCAGAGCGTGCACGCCTACTAGCTTTTGGAGAATGGGAGTCAGGGTTATGGATCCAGACACTCCCATCGCCCAACATCGGTACAATGTTGGACGACACAACCTTCCGCATTGCCACTTGCCTTCGGCTGGATACACCTTGTGGAGTAGCCGTCGATAATCTGGGACACCATGGCCTTTCTTGTAGCAGAAGCGCAGGTCGTGTACCTCGGCACGCTATTCTAAACGACATAATTCGTAGGGCTCTTTCCACCGCAGGTCTTCCGATCGTACGTGAACCAAATGGTTTAGCACGAAGCGATGGAAAGAGACCGGACGGTATGTCGTTGCTACCGTGGAAGATGGGAAGGCCTTTGGTGTGGGACGCTACATGCGTTGACACCTTAGCACCTTCACACCTTCCAAGCACATCCGGATGTGCCGGCGCTGCTGCTGCATCGGCTGAAGGCCTTAAACGGCGTAAATATGCTAACCTAGCAGGTGATTACATATTTGAGCCGTTTGGGGTGGAGACACTGGGTTCATGGGGTCCAAGTGCTCGCCGCCTTTATAGAGACATTGCTAAACGCCTAATCGATGCTTCTCAGGACCAGAAGGCTGGCTATTTTCTGGCCCAAAGAATAAGTATCGCCATCAAACGTGGCAACACAGCCAGCATTCTGGGAGCCTTCCCAGTTGGCAATGACGCGGAGGATTTTTTAAACGATACTTTGTAATGTAAATATTTTTAGTCTATAATTAGATTTATTTTGTTTATTGTAATTCTTATTGTAAATAAATAGCTATTTCATATATTTTTGTATTTCAAAGAAATTATAAATAGATCACAAAAACTAATGTCCCGCCGATGACATCAGTTTTTGTGATCTATTTATAATTTCTTTCTTAATATTTTAAAAATAGCTATTTCCTTTAAATTAATATGAATGTTAATAATAATTATAAATCTACAGAACTAAAAACATATATTCTTGTATTGATAAACTTGTAAGAATTGGACATAATCAAAGGAAATATTTTAATATCAGCAACCCTATATCCTGACGCTGTCAAGTCAACGAACCGATGAACTTGGCGGTTTTGCTGCCTATTAGTTTAGATTTAAAATCATAAAAATGCCTCCCAAGAAGCGAGATAAAGACAATGAAACTACTAAAAACTCTAAAATTGATCACTTACAAGCTGACCATGAACTATTTTTACAAGCATTTGAAAGTAAGTTAGAATAAACAAGCCATGCAAGTAAGCATTTCTTCGGAATTGTGTGTGATAATTTTCATTTTATAATTCATTTTCAGAACCCACACAAATATACAGATTTTTAAGAACTCGCAATATGCTCTCGGTATGTATTTCTATAATACTCAAGTTAGTTTTGTATAAAATAGTACATATCTAACTCTATTATCTATCTTTTTTTTAGCCAATATTCTTGAATAGAACGTTGTCGTATATGAATAGGAGAATGTCTAGAAGTAATAAGAGCCGCATCGGCTTCAAAGTTGACTCATTATTAGAAAAGGTTACACTAAAGAAGAGTACAGAACTACAGCCAAATAGTTTAGGAGGTTACATGACACTTACATTCCTTGGTTTCTATGACAAAAACCTTGACGACACCATAGATTATCAGGTTAAGGTAGAGACATTGTTGCTGAAAATTTGTCACAAGAAAAGAAAGGAGAGCTCCTCTGCTATTGTGGAAGTATCTGTGAGTAAATTTTACTCTTTACCAGGCAATTTACATAACATTACATCTAGAAATTCTATGCTTTGCTAAATATAACCAATGAATACTGACCGTATGGAGACTGTACTGTACTATAAGGCTGCTTTACCAATTTGCCTTTAATTATACAGACAGATTGTCATACATTACGCCTATATCCCCGAAGAGGTAGGCAGTAATTTGGCAGGTCCCCATGTGATAGGGGGCAAGCCTATCGCCGTTACCGGGTGCTATAAAAAGCAATAACCAGTAATCAGTAATTCCAACAACCAGTAATCAGCTATTACATACCACTAAATAAAATCTCTGTAGCCCGAACACACTTTAGTTATAATATGTAATTAATGTATTTAATTATATTTTTATTAGGTTGGCAGTTGCTCCGTCCCACTGAACCCATCAACATCTGAACCTCCTGCCATGGCATCTGCAGTCAGTATCTCAAGTGACACATTCAGTCCATCACAAGGTCCCAATGTCAAGTCTTATATGCTCATGCTTAGAGTGACAGTCACCAAAGCATCAAGTTCTGGAACTAACAATGCAAGCTCTAGTGAAATCACCAATGGGGATAGTGATGGTATGTGGTTTTAACCCTAAACAGAAAATGAGGGGTTTTATAAGTTAACCCTGTGTATCTGTTGTTTGTGATATTATAGCAGACAAATGGATGGTATAATTTTGTTAAGAATTTTTTGTTTAAAAGCCTATGTGATTGAGATAGTTCTTAGTTACAAATATTTTATACGCTCAACCCACTTCCTAGGTTATGAAAGGAGGTTACTAAAATGTACAGTTCGGATAGATCTGAAATTCAATGTAGTACAGTAAATTAATTTTTGTTATGTCTTAAATTACAGGATATCTTATCAGCAATCTTACTTTCAAGTTAATGCTCTCAATTTCATATTCCAGAGCCGCTAACAAAACGCCTAAAGTCAGCTTCAGATATGAACTCCAACGACAGTACCAAGTGGACTAAACTCTATGGCAGTGAACTTATAGTCTATGACAAGCATAACCGTTGTCTACTAACTAATGGAGAGTATGACTTAGTGTTACATGATGCGACGCCCGGAGGACGAAGTGCTACTATTGCCAAGTCGCCACATAAAGCTCTGATGGCACAGTGGGAAACTATACCCAGTGTAAGTATACTGTTGACTGCTACGGTGACGTGGTCGGTAGTGCATCGGCCGTCTCGGTCGGTAGTCTCGGGTTTGATTCCCGGGTCGAGTCCAATATTTGTGTGATCTACAAATGTTTGTTTTGAAGTTTGGGTGTTTTCTATGTATGTTATGTATGTATTTAGAAATATATAAGTATGTTTATCAGTTGTCTAGATCCCATAGCACAAGCTTATAGCTTAGTTTGGGCTAGATGACTTTGTGTGAGCATGTCCAACATTATTTATAACAGTGTGTAATGTCTTTTTTTAAGATAATAATTTACTTACTAATAAACAAGCAATTACACTTCCCATAGAGTGTTTCGATCAATGTTCTTTTGAATAGCCTGTTCGATTCCTAGTTCAGTTAAAAAATATATGAATGCAGTTAAAATTTATTTGTAAATCAATATGATGTCTCCTTTCAGTATAATATGTACCCTTAATGTGGCATCTTCTTGAGACATTATTATTTAATTAAACTGGCGAATTTTAATGTCACAAAAAAGAGTATTTGTCCCATTCCATACTAAGAATTCTACTAAGGCTGTTCTATATTACATCTATTTCTCTAGCGACTGTTATTTACTTTAAATTCCCAAAAGATGTAATATAGATTAACAATCTTCATTGTTCCCATTGGTAAAATGCTTATGCGGATCATTGCCCAGCGATTTGAAACCATGTTTAATTTGCTTGTTTGCTCAAGAACGTTATTTATTTTACTATTGATTTAGTGTTTTCCGTTTTAGAATCACAGTCATTTCACATATAAATATTGTAGGTACCATGTAATCTTTTCTTCTTGTAATACCTTCCAAGCAATCTGTTAATTCTTTTCAGGAACATGAAATCCAAGGTGGGGCAAATCCATTTGATATATTCAAAGTACGTCCCATGCTTAAGCTAAAACTTAGTTGGAGTCAAGAACCCACCAATGGTCTTGTGAATAGACCAAAACTTTACCAACAAACCAATGAAAATGGATTAAAAAAAGATCCAGCCTCTTACAAAGATAGACAAGCAGCTTCTAAATCTAATGGTCATCTTAATAGTAGTGACACTAAAAATGGTATAGTATTAGTTAAACCTTAATACGCATGTTCATTTTAACACAAAATGTTGGTCATTTTGACATTATTCGACTTGACTCAAAGTCAAAGTCAAAGTGATCTGACTGGTACAAATCAAAGACCTAATAACCTTTTTAACCGACTTCAAAAAAATGAGGAGGAACTCAATTCGACTGTTGTTTTTTATTTATGTTAGTTACAACGAAAGAGGCTCAAAAATTTTTTTTTTATAATGTCTTAAGAGCCATTTCACAAAATGATTGCGCTTGAGTTTAGGTAAAATACTGTATAATTGTTTATGTGTGCGTAACTACTCACTCAAACGTAACATAAACAGTGTAACGCGAGAGACGAGACGGACGAAGCAATCTTGAGCCGTAATGTGATTTTATATGAGATTTATGAAAGTTATATATTTAAATCGATTTAAATTTAAAAAAGTTGAATTGTTCTAGGCGGGAACGATATTTTATTTAGTCTAATGAAATTTTCAGGTTAGGTAAATAGAAAAACAAGAAGTTAGGTATGTAAAATAATATAATAACAATTAGGATAAAAACAATCACATATTATTGTCGATTAACAATAAAATATTCATTAATGCTTTATGAATAATTCGCGTAAAGGCATTGAATTTGCCTTTCTTGGGTCTATGATTTCGGGTAATACGCAGTCTTGGTAAAATCGAGTCAATTTGGGTAGCATTTTCTCCTGCCAAAAAACGTCGTCTTTCTGTACTCTTACTACTTTCAAGGAAAAATCAGGCCCAGTCCATACAGCAAATACACATATGTTGATGTCTGTGATGTTCCTTACGGAGACACAGATACGCCGCCCTGACTACACGTCTTACCTCAGTTACCCGGGTTATGTCATTGAGGAACAATTCCGCGACAAAGCCGGAGTGTGCGTGTTCGTTAGGGCGGATGTCTGCTTCCGCCGGTTGCGCTGTCTAGAGAACCCCTCCTACTCCGTCCTTTGGCTGCACGTGGATCATGGCTCTATGAGCCAGATCTACGTGTGCGTCTACCGCTCCCACACAGGGGACACTGGGACAACAAGGCTTTTCGAATACCTCAGCGAAATGGCTGACGATGCGCAGGTGCGGTTCCCGAACGCTGACCTGGTTTTCCTGGGGGACTTTAACGGTCATCACGTTGAGTGGCTGGGGTCCCTTAGGACCGATCATGCGGGACGATCCGCCCATGCATTCGCTCTCTCCCACGGGCTGACCCAGATGGTACAGGGGATCACCCGGATACCTGACAGGTCAGACCACACGCCCGCCTTGCTGGATCTACTGCTGACGAGTCGCCCAGCCGAGTACAGTTGTCGGTACGCGCCCCACTGGGCACTTCCGACCACTGTGTGGTGCACGCCAGCTTCCAAGTGCCACCGCCTGCTCGTGCTGAGCAAATGACTCGACGACTATGGCACTACTCGTCGGCAGACTGGGACGATCTCCGAGGTTACTTTGCGTCCGTCCCGTGGAGCCAACGCTGCTTTGTAGGGAAGGCGCCTTCGGATAGCGCTGCTGCCGTTGCTGGCGAGATCAGTCTAGGGATAGAATATTATATCCCTTTCACTGATGTCGCCAGCATCCGCAAAGCTCGCCCCTGGTTCGGGCGTGAATGTGCCGAGGCTGTCCAGAAAAAACAGTCGGCGTATCGCGCCTGGGTCAGGGCTCGGTCGGCACGTGACCCGAATGTGAACCGCCTCAAAGCAGCGAACAATAGGGCCACTAGGTCCAGCAAGAGGGCCTTCAAGAGAGCGGATGCCCAGCGCGTCGCGCGGCTTCGTCAGGAGCTCACATCCCACCCCACGGGCAGCCGTGGATACTGGCAACTGGCCAAAGCCGTACAGTCTAATTTTTGCCAACCCTCGCTGGCACCACAGCGTTTTCCTGATGGATCACTGGCTCACAAAGCCCAAGAGAAGGCGGACATGCTCGCAGACCTCTTTGCGGCTAATTCCCGCGTCGATGACCGTGGCCTGCAGCCCCCTGCCATCGCCAACTGTGGCCACACTATGCCTGATATTGTTATCAGGCAATGTGATGTACGGGCAGTGCTGCGGTCGCTCGACACGCGGAAAGCCAGTGGCCCTGACGGCATTCCGGCGGTGGTGCTACGAAAATGTGCTGCTGAGTTGTCTCCAGTATTAACGCGTCTGTACTACCTGTCATACTCTACAGGGCTCGTGCCGGAGGTCTGGAAAGAGGCGAACGTACAACCGATCCCTAAGAAAGGGGATCGCTCCGATCCAGGCAACTATCGACCCATAGCTGTCACCTCAGTCATTTGCAAGGTGCTTGAGCTCCTTATCAATAAGCAGCTCATGCGATACCTGGAGGATCACTCGCTAATCAATGATCGGCAATATGGCTTCAGGCCAAAACGATCAACGGGTGACCTCCTGGCATTCGTCACGCATGTATGGGGTGGGGCTATGGAAAAGTAAGGCGAGTCCTTGGCTATTAGCCTGGACATCGCCAAAGCTTTCGATAGGGTCTGGCATGCTTCGCTCTTTTCCAAGCTTCCGGCATATGGTCTACCTCCTCAACTGTGCAGCTGGATTGCCAGCTTTTTAAACGAGCGCCGAGTGCGGGTCCTCTGCGATGGCCAGGCTTCTCGCTTCTTGCAAGTGAATGCCGGGGTACCGCAGGGGTCCGTACTATCACCAACTCTCTTTCTTCTGCATATTAATGATATGCTATCCCTCGGGAACATTCATTGCTATGCAGATGACAGCACACTGCACGGTAGTTACTCGGTTCGTCCGACGGCGGCGGCGGGGCGATCTGAGATTGAGGAGGAGAGATGACGACTCGTGGCTGATCTCGACCGTAACCTCGATAGTATCTCCCAATGGGGTGCCGAGAACTTGGTCGAGTTCAATGCCCGCAAAACACAGGCGTGTGCATTTACAGCGAAAAAATCCCTTTCCTTCCCCTACCCACTCTTCAGAATGCAACATTACCAATGAAGGATAATCTAGACATCCTTGGCATAGACGTACGTCGAGAGCTCAATAACACTAAATACATTGAGAGATGTATTGGGCTAGCTTCGCGGAAACTAGGAATACTGAACAAGGTAAAGCGATTCTTTACACCGCACCAGAGGTGTCTGCTGTACAAAACGCAGATTAGACCCTGCGTCGAATACTGCTCTCACCTCTGGGACGGCTCCGCGAAGTATTTGCTGGACGCACTCGACGCTATGCAGCGACGCGCTGTTCGCATTATAGATTGTCCGGAGGTAACGGGAAGCCTTGAGCCGCTAGCCCAGCGCCGAACAATTGCTTCCTTGGCCGCGTTCTACCGTATTTACCACGGTGAGTGTTATGAAGAGCTCTTCAATCTGATCCCACCCTCTCCCTTCCGATCCCGAACAACGCGTGCCGGGCAGAGATGTCACTCTCGTACCGTGGAAACCGTCTTCGCGAGAAGTGAGCGTTTTAAACGTTCGTTTCTCTGCCGAACGATGGTGGCTTGGAACGCCCTGCCCGCGCACGTGTTTCCTACAACATATAACCCTGGGTTCTTTAAGCGAAGCGTGAAGAGGCACATTACTGGGTCGTCAAGTTGAGGGTCACTCTCTATAGTATTCCTGTGTACTGTGAGAGTTGCCTATAATCGCCAGACGTCGCCACAGCTTACCATCAGGCGGGTGGCGTTAATTTGTCGACCTAAATATAAAAAAAAATTGTATGTTTAATCAATAAATAATCAGTTACTATGTAAATAAATATTGTAAATAAAAATAAATAGATATTTACCTCACTTCTGTTGCTTTCTCTAAGGCTGCAGAATTATCACGTTTCCTTTTTTTAACACAACGGTATACACAATCCTTGCGCCCCATTGCTAAAACTAATAAAACAAAAATATATATTTTTTCTACAATCAATGAAAATCATACAGTATACTTGATAATAAACCAAAATTTACCTTGTGAAAAAATACAAAGCAGATCAAAGCTATGTGGTCGCAGTACAATAATGGTTTCACTCTACGAATGCTCGATAATCGGGACGCGGGAAAAAATGACACAGGTCCTTCTCCAATGAATTTATTGTAATTTCGATTGAAGTTATATCAATATTTTGACAAAGTATATGCAAGAATTTCCTATATTACTGCAGAAATCGGTTCTCTAATGAATGTAGTTTATTTTGGAATAATTTTATTTTTGTAATTACTGTGTATTTAAGCCAAAAATCACGATCAAATTGCGATGTTAAACTCAAAAATTGGCCGAATGGTTTATTTTTTTACTAAATAATTGTAATATAATTCAATCATCTGTTACATTAAATGACGATTAAAATATATATCCAATGCTTTATGTATTTTTTTAAACTCAATTAATAAGTATTTTTGATTGAAATACGACTCTGAAATCAACTCTGCGCCCGTTTTTCAATAAAATGCTTGTGGGAAATTGATTACTATAGATCAAATAAGTTATTTTTAGTAAATGTGTTACATTAAACGTCAACACGAAAGCTTGGCTCATTTTTTGCGCATATTCAATAACTTCTAGTTATTACAGACTATGGTAATTTAGGAGCTCAAAATATTAGAAATTCGTGCGAAAACGTGAAATGGCTCTTAAGTGGGCCATATTATGCACTACGGATTAAAGGTGGGGTAATAAAGAGCCATGAAACCATGAGGCTGGCTGGTTAAGACTAGTCAAAGCCACCATAAAAATTTGAATAAAAAAATATTAAGTACCTACCTCATTTCTTTCGATGGGGTGAACGTTTTTGAAAATTCTTTTTTTAATTATAAGCTTTTCACGTGCTCTTATTTCTATTTGGTTCTTTTGCTACATTTACTAAAGCTATGTTTTATTGTTATCTAGTTGCTCATATAGGTATCTAGTTTGTCACTTGTGGCCGTTGTGCCTGAACTAGGTAATCTTGTGTTTAATTATTTGGTCACATCACTGCACTGGTAATTTGATGTCAACTTTTTTTGCCTAAAATTATTAACTTTTTTCAGAAAAATCTAAATCCGACCCACCCGACACAGACAGTAAACGTCAACAGATAATATATCAGTTCCTATACAACAACAATTCGCGACAACAGACAGAAGCGTGTGACGACCTACATTGTCCGTGGTGTTCATTGGACTGTGGGACGCTGTACTCGCTACTGAAGCATCTCAAATTGTGCCATTCTAGGTTTAACTTTACGTATTTTGTAAGTACTGTTCCCTTTTGTTATCACTTAGTAATAACGGTCGCCAGCGGCTCTGCCCGCTTGACAATTGTATACTAAAACATGCCTCAAGAACCACACTTCCATTAGTTAAAACCGTATCAAAATCCGTTGCGTAGTTTTAAAGATCTAAGCATACATAGGGACGGACAGACAGAGGAAGCGACTTTTTTTTATACTATGTAATGATTATGATATTCATAGTGAAAGGATTGGGATTGTGAAAAAGAAATCTTTATTATTCCATAATCCCCATTTTTTTTATTACTACCGAGTAGTACGAGAGTGTCCATTGCGGAACGCATCTGTCTAGTACTCGTAAGAATTTCCAATGGAATTGAAAGAAATGATGTTTGTCCGATTTCGATCAAATCCGTTCAGTTTTTAGAGCCTGGTGAAGTATCAGAAACATGTTAACTAATTAAGTAAGAGATTTACAGGAATGTTTATTTTGTAAGATGTTGAGTAATTTTGTTACCGTGAACAACATTCATACATGCACTGATTACTTTTATTAACACAATGTGATCACAAAATTAGATGTCTAGGGCTAGTGGTGTCTTGATCAGTTGGTAGAACATTCCTCCTGGAAAGGGATCAGTCGCTGGCTCTCCAGCCCAAGACTATAGTTTTTGTGATTCATACTGTAAAATTATTTGAGAATAAGTTAGCATACTTCATTACTTATTTTGTTGGCTTGCTGACGTTTAGTCTATCTGAGTCCAACATACTCACCTAGCTCTTAATGACGCGATACCCCTTTTGATCTTTGGCCAATTTGATTATAATATATATGAATACACGATGTACAAACACTTGTTGACTCTTCCACTGATTTATCATGATAAACCTACCCTGTTTCCACCTCAGCGGAATAGCCTACAAAATATTGCTCATCATGGTATTACTATACATTCCACCAAGCGCCGACAATCGAAAGCATAAACTATAATTAGACATATATTTGCAGCCAATACCTGGCGGAGCTCGCATAGACGTATCTATCAACGAGTTGTACGACGGATCGTACACTGGGTCTCCACACGACCTCATAGCGTCCCAGGGTCGAGGACCAGCGGGGCGGGGAGGGGCGGGTGGAGGGGGTCCTCTGCCCCGCGCGGGGCCCACGCGTCGCACCTCCCTCACTCACGTGCTACTGTGGAGGGCGAGCAGTCGACGACGTCCTCATAGACATAGTCTGGCGGAGTTCCTCGAACTTGATGATGCTGAGCTAGTGGACTCACAGAGACCGTACCTCACTGGACATAACAGGTTAGTCAAACGACTAGTATGGATAGATATCCTCGACCTCATATCTTCCTAAGGGACAACGGGGAGGGGAAGTGCGGGTGGTGGAGATTTGTCCCCAAATGCGCCACAAAACAGGTTGGTGGAACTAGTATCACCTCATAGCGTCCCAAGGTCGTGGGGCAGCAGAGAGGGGCCTCCCTCTTCGAAACGACGACCTCATTGACATAGTCTAGCTGATTTCCGTTTTAAAAATGAATAGTAAATTTTATGCACATGAAGAGCCACATGCATCAATAAAATTATGGTCCAAGATCTAGTTTTAGTTTAGATTTCAATTACAACATGCCTATTTCATCAGATGGAGGGTGGTAACCTTACAAACCAATCTTTATTTACATGTATTAAACACTGTTCAATACCACTCTCTGCTTTTTCCAAACATTATCCTATATTACACGGTTTTCTTATATAACCAATTTTTTCTAGATTGTATCACCACACGATCACCTGCCTCCCCGTATATCCCAACGAGTTAGACATCGACTCAGAAAGCGAAACCGACCCACTATGGCTACAACAGAAGACGATGATGATGATTGACGAATTCACTGACGTCAACGAAGGCGAGAAGGAACTCATGAAAATGTGGAACTTGCACGTCATGAAGTACAATTACGTAGGCGACTGTCAGATACCTATCGCCTGCCAAATGTTCCTACAAATGAGAGGCAAAGAACTCCTTGAAAAAAATTTGTACAGAAATTTTGTATTACACATGGCGTCCCTGCACGACTTTGGACTACTTAGCCCCATAGCATTGTATCAAACGATGCAAATGCTCAACCAAATGTTAGCGGATAATTCTGAGGCGAAGGAAAAGATGAGAGATAGTCTAAGAGCCCAGCGGGAACATTGGAACGCTGTTGGGAAATATCAACAGCCTGTTATTATAGAACAGAAGCCACAGGCGTCTACTGCCAAGTTGAATAGTGTTGAGGCTTCGCCTTCTGTTCGGCGGAAAACTTCAAACTTGCATGCGAATAGATTGGCCAATAGGAAGAGATCTCGCTCACGGTCTCGTAGTAGGAAAAGCTCTGTATAGAGAATGTTGAAGATCTCGATCGGTTCACTCGCTTTTCGTAGTCCATGCTAGGGGGACCTCAATTTATAAGACAATGATTTCTATGTTAAATGCTGTTTGAACTAAAGAAGTACTAGTACAGGAGCCCTAGTACTGACAATTTAATAGTAGCTTTATTTTACCGAGTCGCCCACCTATTTCGATAAAAAAAATCTCAAATCAGGTAGCTAACAGTGCTCGATGAGGTGTGTAAGCTCTTTGAGCGAATTATCGGGGAACGCCTCATCGAGCATCTCACGCGTGTGGGCCCAGACCTGGCGGACAACCAGTACGGTTTCCGTTTCAGTACACTAAGGTGTACAGGGTAAGCCCTGGAGCTGCGTTTGGGAGGCACTGGTCTACCACGGAGTACCTCTCTACCTCCATCGTATTGTCGGGGCATGTCTATCCGAGGGCCATAACTTACCCCAGCAGCTCGGCGAGATGTGTCATGCGGTGTTCCTCATGGGTCGGTCCTATGACCACTCCTGTGGAACATCGGATACGACTGGGCTTTGCCTGAGGGCTTCGCCCGCGACTCGGTAAAATAAAGCAACTTAAGAAGAATGACCTTGCTGTTAATCATCAAATTTCTCAGTACTAGGGCCCCTAATACTTTTTAAGCTTAATTAAAGTATTTATTTTGGTGATATGAGTTCGAATTTTTGACAATGAAGTAATTATTTCCATGATTTGAGCTCAAAATTGAGACAATACTTTTTGTTCTAACGTAATCTGCTTTAACATGTAAGTAGTGACGATTGTTGTGGTCGATTGATACGAAATTATTACATCGTTGTTGCATAATGTCGACGCCATATCATTTCGGAAAGGTTTTTTTAGTGTCAAATTTTAATAACGTGATTATTATTGGTTATTATAATTTTTTTGTTACTGCTCATTGATGATGGAATTAGCTTTAGTTTACGACTTTTTCCATAAAATGGAATGTGATCGTCTCTTTATTTGATCTCTGAGGATATTGTCGTGGTTTGTCTGCCTTTGGATTTTGCGGTTGTAAAACATTACACCTCTCACTAAACTTTTTGGACGCTGGTATTTTTATACTAAAATTGACCTACGTATTGCACTGGATAATTTGATCGTTAGTCTATTTTTATTTAAGTAACATCCTTAATTGTTATAGGTGTTACGTCTATATTTTAGTAGACGGGAATCAATGTTAACGTAAAAATTGTGTTTATATTGCCTGACGTTTTTAGCAGGTTTCACCGGTCGCGGTCACAGCTTGTGATATGAAATGACGAATTCAATTTCAAAAAACTTTATTCATTTAGATCACAAAGTAACAGTATGTACGTCGTTATAAATGATTTTATATTTACTGCTAGATTCGCAAGGCAACAGGTAGAGGCTGTAAAATAAGCAAGAAATCTTAATCCGATCGCCATTAAGTAATTACAAAATTGTTAAATAACTCAAGATTTTACGGAAAGTTTCAAAATTACTTTCTAAATATGCAGTATTAATATCTGTGTAAGTTTTTCGTCCGTATCCTCGTTTTATATTTTCAAAAAGTTTGGTGAAGAGAGACAGCAAGGTAGAAAACAGCGGTTCCCTTGACTGAAATGCGCTATGAGAACCTTGCTACAGTATTTTTAGTTCATATAATAACAATAACTTATTTACAGTAGGCAAAAGCTTTTGGGATAGTCGAGACGAGAGGCTTAGTCGATCGACTTACTTAAGAATAAATCGAGTATAGTGTTCGTTTGGTCATTTGACCGAAATTTAGTGTGGATCGGCCTTTTGGACTTCTTACTTCTTTATAACTTACCTTTCAAACCACCGAACATTTTTAGGTATTTTGTGACCGTACTCCAGTGGTTTTAAACTCCGGATTGTTTTGTGATTATTTTCTTTATTAGACATTAACATTTTAGGAAAAGTCCTAGAAAATTTAATAATCTCTACAGTTATAGAATAAAATTAGAACCGTTTCTATTTGCGAAATGTGTCTTTCTGTTAAAAAAAAACCAGTAACGAGCGTACATATCTCACCAAACTTTATATCCTCAGTGAACCTAACAACAGTTACTATAAGTCAGTAAAATTATATTCTGAATAGCTGATGCCCATGGCTTCGCCTGTGTTTAATAGTTTTCTAGTTCCCAATTTCCAAGCGAACCTATACGGGATAAAAAATAGCCTAAGTAACTTCTTATAACATTTAAAATCTGTCCAGTCGTTTCAGAGATTAGTTGTACCAAACAGACTGACAAATAAAAAAAATGTTATTTTCTGCATTCTGCAAACAGATTAAATATAAACATTCACAGAGGCCATTATGTTTGGCGAGGTGTACACTGGATACATTGTTCACTCACTTTTATAATAATAATAAATTATAATCTTCACTTAGCTGATACGACTGATATCGTAACTACTAGAATCACAACATTAGCATAATTATTGAAGTGTAATCTGTTTTATAAAGTCATGTTATAAGTAACATTAATGTGTGTGATGTTTGTTTTAAAATGAATTAACATAAAGCCGTGTTCATAATTTAACAGTCGCGTACGTAAAGACTGGTTTACATTTAGTTATGTGCGAGTGCAACAACAACAGAAAATGTATGACGCACTTCACACTAATCAAAGTGTAAACGGTGTGTAAGTCGTGAAAATCTCATTGGTTCATTCACACTCCAGCCCTATAAGCATGGCAGTGTCGACTATTGATTGAATAAGTCGATCGACTATTGATTGAATAAGCCGATCTACTTTTGATTGACTAAGTCGATCGACTTATTCGACCAATGACATCACAGAAAATGTCGGTCACGTGACCGAATTAAGTACATCTTTTTGGAAATTTTCTGCGATATCATTGGTTATCGACTAAAGTTGACCTAGTAGACCTGATTATAGTATATATAGGAATCTGCCAATCAGGTTCTTGCGACTGACTGATAGTACGGTTGGAGCTTAAGACTGCAGGGTTTGTATGCCTTACTTCATCTCAATTTACTGTTCGTAAGTGAGTCTAGCTCAACTAATAGGGTAGATGCCTAAAACTAATTAAATAATTGAAATGTTTTTATTAAGTAAATAATCCCAAAGTATGTACGTATATTGTATTCAATCTTGTTATCCTTCTTGTATTTATTTGAATCATTAGTAATAGTTATTGATTTGACGGTACATAATAGTGATGTCATAGTTGAATTTTTATACAAATTTCTACGAAGTCTATCGTTTTGACATTTAATAAAAAGAAACTGATTTGATTTGACAGTCATCTACCCTACTCGATGGCTCCTAAGTATACCGAGTCAACTGTACTTTTGATTACTTAACACAGCTCTATGAGCATGGCAGTGTTTTTTTTTTTTTTTTTTTAGTTCCGCGCGACCAAGGCCGCGGCCGCTCCAACGTCCGTTGCCGGGCGTCTCTGGTTACAGGCAGAACGTATTTCCAGTGGCGCCCGGCGAACAGCATGGCAGTGTCGACTAAAGTCAACCAATGATATCGCCGAAAATGTCGGTCACTGAATATAACAGTATTCACTATTGGTTGAATAAGTCGATCGATTTATTCAACAAACCCTTATTTTTAAATTTTCTGCGACATCCTTGGTGAACTCGACTGACTGACTGATGTCGACACTGGCGTATACAAGGTGTCTTTTACATATTTTATTTATGAAATGTCAGTTAACAAAAAATCATGGTGATTGATAAATAATACTTCAAGCCGTATAACAGTGCGTTAAATTATGCGTAGGTATGTAGCCTAGGTAACCTATATCTTGAAAGGTATAGGCATAGTTATGATGTGTAAATTGCCTAAGTATACTTAGGAGCCATCGTAATATTGTATAAGTGTTCACAATACTATTTTATAAGCGTAAATAATAAGATTTGGTACCAACTATGTTTTTTAACGTTGCATGATTTATATACCTATAGGTACAATATTATCTGTTGTTCAATTACAATTTGTAGTACACAACACTCATTTCTTTTACATTTTTAATTGTAAAATACTAGATACCCGGCGCAGGCGAAACCGTCGCCTGCGCAGATTAGTTTTGCTGTTTTCGATGCTCACAGATACCTATTATCAATAATAAAGTAGCTTAATATCTGCCGGGGGTCTCGAGCTATCTCCGTAACCAATTTCATCAAAGCTGTTTTTTACGTGACGCCCGGTTACACGTTAACTTTTGTATGTAGATGTATTAATGTATGTAGTTTCATCAGGGCTAAATTCATTGACATTTTGTTATTTTTATATTGTTCCAGTTTGAATTATGTCTGTTCAGTAAATTGTACTTGTGATGAAATTGAAATATAACAATATTTTCAATATAATGTTTTCTTAAATATAGGTAACCAAAGTACTCGACTACATTGGATCAATAAAACAGGTAGTATCGTCTCTGTCTCACCGATTAGAGAGAGAAAAGCGGTTATTTTGTGTGTGCACATCCGAAAGCTGTTCACAGTAGGTGGATGTCCAGTCCATGCATAGATTTGCGAACACTTATTGACAGATTCCGGCATCAGCCAATGAGAGTCCGTTCAGTGCCCAGAATCTAGACAGTGGATTCGAAAATCCGCCAATGAGAGTTCGCGAGTCTATTGTTTATACGCGGACGTCCGCTTTGTGAACACGGCTTAACTAGTCAATAGTCTTACGGACGTATTGGTGGACTTTTGGAATCGGCTAAGTACTTGGCATAGACAATGAGGTAGGTGCTGGCCGTGCTAGGAACCCTACATCGGAAACTAGTAACACAGTCGAAAGATCATGCAGTCGGTCGACGAAACTTTCTAAATCGTGAGGTGGCTCAGGGACGAGACGCGGGAGGAAAAGTAGCAACCGTGGACGTATTATATACTAACAGGACTGAGTTTTATTGTCTTCAACTTTATCCAATTAATATCATAAATTTGGTGAAAATTCACACGGACATTTATTCAAAGTGCACAAACGACCTAAGTAGTACATAGAAAACGCATCAATGAAGTCACTCATCGCTGCGTTACGGCCGCCTAAAGACGGTACCGCTTTCTTAGGAAACCAAGGCTTAAGTGCGTAAATTATGTGGAACCATTTCTATGAAATCTATGCTACTTTTGAGGAGGACTTCATAGGACGCAACAAAAATAATTCATTGATGGCACGGAATCTTTAAACGCGTCACACGAGGTTGTATAACTGCCTACAGACAACGCGAGTGAAAAAAAAAAATTATGAAATTCGAACTGTCAAGAGCAAAATAAAGGAAGAGAAAAATGGAAAGTCATTTGACAAAGTTCGCCAACTGAAATTTGTTGTTTAAATATGTCACATTCGAAGAATGCACACAAATTATCTGATAAAAGTAGAACAGACTTACACGCAACCGACAGAAATGAGGAGGAAGGTACGTACCTACATACATACATTGGGGACGTCAAATTTGACTTGCTTACCATACCTACCTTTTATCTACAAGGATTTCTATTTCACGAAGTCGTGCACATGCACAGTGTTTCTAAGCATTATTTGAGTACTAGTCCTCAATGGAATGCTTTTTGGTGCGCGCCACTTTTGTCAACAAAGTAACTTCAGCAAATCAACCAGGCGTATAATTAAGTGCCAACGGGACTTCATGAAATAGAACATCTATACTATACATGTTATAAATATGAATGTCGTTTAATTGTAGGAGAAGTAACAAGTTGTAAGGCCACCGAAAGCTGCACGTACACCGGTGCGTATGTTCAAATAGACAATTTATCTTACAAGTCGGCTCATATCTGAATAATGATTTTATATTGCAGTGACCGTGTCTAAGAAAGCCTCTGGATCGAGTGAAGAAAGTACATTATATTCGGGTCAAAAGTCGTTTATAAGTATACACTCGACTGATCAGTTGTGTCAAGTGGATGCTAATAATCCTTTGAATCTCGAGGAATGTAACTTGGAAGTGCTCAGTCTCAACGAAGTGTTCCCATCGACGTCTGAAGAGAGTCTATCTAACGACGAAGATCAACCGGATCAGAGAAAGAAAAGTGTCAAAAAGAATAAAACACCGGTACAGAAGTCGCAATCTGAAAACGTGGAAAAATCGTCTTACGTACCAACGAATAGTAAGTCAACGACAGGTCCCCGGCAGAAGGAGATTGTCGATGGACAACAATCATCAGTATACTCTGATTTCGACATTCCAAAAAATACACTGTATGTTGTCGGCAGTAATCCTGGAGAGCCGAAAATGACCTATCAAGATCCACCTAAGAAAATTTCGAAGACGGTAATTGAACTAGTAAATTGTATATTACAACGAATAGGTATAGTCCCTCAAAACATTACAAATTAAGGGTTTATTTGTTTTTTTTTAGATGAAAAAGTTTCTACGTAACATAGACAAGCACAAGAATGATCAGAATAAGAGCAATGAGAAAGCAATTAGCAAGTTGACAACGATGCGAGGGATCTTAAAAGATGGACGTTGTGGTCCCGAATGTACAGGTGACTCCACTATGCAGGGCGTTGAGGAATACAGTGCTGGTAGGATATTCAAATGTCCACAATATAACTCACTAGTAGGTACACAACCACAGAAATACCTACCTATTCGTACAGATGCCCTGTCATACAAAAGAGAAATCTTACGAATATTAGGGATATTCAATTTGTTTAGCGACTGTTATTTACGTAAAATTCCCAATAAGTATATCTGGTGTAGATTAACGGTCTGTCCACACAGCGTCTGCAGGTGTACAAACATTGGAGTACCACTAAGACCAGTTTTACACGGCCGCCGGACAACGGACCTTCGTGTTCACCGGATTCACGGAGGTCCGGCGAACAAATTACGCGGAATGCACCGCAACCTCCCATCGGCGCCGGCGTGGGCGGTCCGCTGCTGTCCGGTTAACAAAAACGCCCGTGTATAAAAGCCCTTATGGTGTCATTATTTGGCAGACACGATAAATTTACCTGTTCCATTTTAGATTGAATTCGCTTTCATTTTTTCATGGTTGTTACCTCATAGGTACCTAAGCATAACTTTCACCTGGTTGAACCGATTTTGAAAATTGTTTTTTTTAATTGAAAGCTTGTGGTACCATTTTAATTTGGTAACATTTGTGGTAATTTGTATTTGCTTTTTTTTAATGTTCCTTAACATAGTAGGTAGGTAAGTTCTCTCGATCTAAACAGGACTTAACCTTATTGCTCCTCGAGGTTTCGGTTTTGGTATTACATTATACGAGTACTGGCAAGTTGTGGGTGTGTAAATGCACCTCTGCCTACCCCTTCGGGGATATAGGCGTGATATGTGTGTGCTCGTATCATCAGTGTTCTCAGGTTTTTTGTTTCAACCGACTTCCAAAAAAGGAGGAGGTTCTCAATTCGACTATGTTTTTTTGTTTGTTACCTTATATCTTTAAACTGGGTGAACCGATTTTGAAAATTTTGTTTTTACTACTTAATTATTTACTTCAAGTGGTCATTTCAATTTGTTCCCATTCCGACAATTATTTGGTCCCATTTCGGTCATTTGAATTTGGTTTCTGTGTAAATTTTTGACGTGTCACTCACAATGATGATAATATAGGACCTATTGTTGTTGTGAGTAAAAAAAAGTATTCGACGGTTACAGATGACTTGACATTTTCAATGGATTTTGCCGCGCACAACTACAACAAGCAAAATCCCGATAAAAATGTGACGTTCAACACACAAGTTGTGATAATACACTTCACAGGCGACCTCTGTGTAGGACAGAGTGTTGAAACTCTTAGCAAGGAGAAAGACCAACAAGCTAGAAACTCTGAACTAAGAAAAACTTTCCTAACTAAATATAATGAGTTTTGGCCAACACAGAAATAATTTTAAGTTTAGATAAGTCGTTCGTTTCGTCTTTAGTGAGATCATGGTGATTAAAGTTCAAAAATGGCATATAAGTCGATAATCGAATACGAAATGTTTTTATTTATACACAAATGTTTTCGTATGATGTTTAAATTTTTTTGCGTGTCTGATTTATTTATATTGTAGAGCGCTCTGTGATCAGATGTAGTATGAAGGATGAGATATCGGGACATTGAAATTGGAATAAAGTTTATACAGATTTTAAAGTTAGTTTGATTTTTTTGAGGAATACCGGACACCAAAAACAAAATTTTGACAAATTAAAAACAAGTACCTAAAATATTCAGATAGATAAATCGAAGAGAAGAAAGAAGAGGGAAAAAAGAAGTATATACCGTGGGTTCGAGTAGGTACTGCACCTACTCGAACCCACGGTATACCTATATACTTCTTTTTTTAAAAACGTGGCTCCATCGATGTTAATCAAGGATTTCGCCAATATCAAAGTAACACTTGATTAGTTGATAGTCCCACAGAAGAACTAGTTATTCCTAACTAGTTCCAGGTGCAGGACAAGAAACGTTATTCGGTATGTGAGTGTCTGGAAACCCGATTTTTGCGGAGCGCCAGAGGTAACCTAAAAAGCCACCAGCCACGCGCTCAGCAAACGTCGAACTCCCGGTCTTTACTTAATTTCGAGTACAGCCGCTGACATTTCAATGTTTATGCTAAAATTTATATCTAAATATTTTCCCTTTGTCCTCTAAAATCCATTCAAAGATCCAAATACCTTACCAATAGGAAAACCAGTAGGTACATACCTAAAAGATTTAATTAGCATTTAACAGAAGATATTTTCCACAACACTAATTCACTAACGCGTTCGTACATGAAATATTTAGGAAAATCTAGAGGTATTTGTTGTATGGTCCAAGTGGAATGTACATTTTCTGTCTTGACCTTGTCAAGCAGAGTAAGGAATGTCTCGTAACATGGCGCTACCGAGTCCAGGTGTTCTATTGTGAACACGTAACGCTTTTCTAAGGCGATGTACAAAGTTTTCGGAGGTTGTGTGTTCAATATTTTTTGTATTGTTGAAATGAATGCCGCTGTCACATCGTCGTCGTAAATAACTAGAAATAAAATGGAAGGAATTTGTAATTTTACGTTTCCGTACTCAAAGAGTAAAACGGAACCCTATTGCTAAGACTCCACTGTCCGTCCGTCTGTCACCAGGCTGTGTCTCGTGAACCGTGTATTTCTGTTACCT
This sequence comes from Nudaria mundana, assembly GCA_963556515.1. NCBI lineage: Eukaryota > Metazoa > Arthropoda > Insecta > Lepidoptera > Erebidae > Nudaria > Nudaria mundana. The sequence goes on from OY748304.1 coordinate 14,099,376, forward strand.
ACCTCTGTACCAAAAAATTGTAAAGAACAGAATATAGTAAGTATTTAGGGGGTTCTCATACATCAAAGGTTCTTTTTTTGCTTTTTTGTATACCCTGTGTCGGTTTTTTTATTTGGATACCTCTACATTTAAATCTGTTGCATCAAATTTTCCTATCAATAAAATAATTATGTAGATATGTACGTACCATCCGCAGCTATTATAATATCTGCATGTTTTATCTCGTCCAAAAGTGAAGTATCCCAAGCCGTGTCTGTGAAGTCTACTCGCATCACTTTGAATTCTGACTTTATTAATTGTTTATTGTACGTAACGTTTAAATGTATTAGCTCTAAGATTCCACCAAGATTTATATCTGGAATATACAGAAAATCTATATATATAATACGCCAGTGAAGCCGCTTCTCCTCCTAAACTAAGAGTCGCACAGTCAAGTGTGGCACACCGTTGGAAAGGTCGTGGTCTCAAATGGTGCGATAAGATTAGAAATTTGACAAAAAGTTAAAAAAAAAAAATTGTACTTTCGATAGTTATTGTGGTGCCTTGGTCTGTTGGTTGAGCTCTCCCTCTGAAAAGGGAATAGCCGGTAGTACAAGTCCACCTCAAGGACTATAGTTTTTGGATTCATATCTATTTATATAATACGCCAGTGAAGCCGCTTTTCCTAAACTAAGAGTCGCACAGTCAAGTGTGGCACACCGTTGGAAAGGTCGTGGTCTCAAGTGGTGCGATAAGATTAGAAATTTGACAAAAAGTAAAAAAAAAAAATTATTACTTGCGCAGTTTGCGCTAAAGGTTGCTAGTTATTATTATTATCTATGCCCACGCCTTCGGTCGCGTGGAAAAGTTTTATACTTAAGGCGATGTGTGATCGTGGCTGCATTTTTTTTTTAATTCCGCGTCCCGAGTCGCGGCTCTTCCCACGTCCGTTGCCGGGCGTCTCTGGCTCACACGCAGAAGGTATTCCATTGGCGCCCAGCGGACTTTGACCACCAGTGTGGCCTCTACTAATCCCGCGTCGTTGGGTAGGGTTTTATCCCACGTCGGTGAGTGAATCGTGCCTGCATAGCTTTACTGCAGATTTTTCTAAAGGCTGTCACTGGAAAATTTACAATTTTGAAGAAACTTTAGGATGTTTTGCTATCGAGCCAAATTTACTAAATCGTGGTTTGAAATCCGGTCGTCGCGAGTCAATGTATTTAATTTTTATTATCAATTAAAATTTATACTAAATTCAATAAAAACTTTCTTCGTGAGGTTGAAACACGTATTTTGAGTCACATTTCACCTTAAGTTACCAATTCCCACGGAAATACATTCCCGGGAATCGGGATAAGTAGCCTAATGTACTCCTTATAACATACATTTATATCAGTTTATCTAGTACTCATATCACAAGCTCTGCTTAGTTTGAGACTAGATGGCTTTGTGTGAATTGTCCTAACATATGTATTAAAGCAACTTACCAGTACAAATAACTTTATGTGCATAAACCCCCGCCACGATACTAGTGAGTCCTGTGCCCGCGCCCAGTTCCAAAACACACTTGTCTGAAAGCTCTCCTTTCAAGCCAAGGTGTATTAACCAATCACCTAATAAGAAAGCACCTCGCCACACTTGAAGACCAACTAGTGCTAGCTGTGTTTGTGAGCTATGCTCTGAAAACACAAATTAATAAAATAAAAGAAATCAAAAAGTTTACGATAAAAAAAAAACACTTGTCAAGGTTTTGGAGATCGGATAAAAAATGTGGCCTGGAACACGCAGACAGACAGACGAAAGCAAAATTGATCAGGATGGTCTTGAATAGTCTTGATATAGTAGGTACCTATAGGTACATACACGCTTCGCTCTCTCGCTTAATTACTAGGTAATAACTTACACAGTCCCGGCTGTTAGAATTTAGGTTCCGATTACAGAATAGTTATTGATTTATTTTTGTAAGTATATCTACAGTGCCCGGTTTTACTTTTTATTTTTTAATTCCGCAAGAACGCGGCCTCTCCCATGTCCATTGCTGCGGGCGTCTCTGGTGACACTAGACGGTATTTCCAGTGGCGCCCGGCGGACTTTGGCCACCCGTGTGGCCTCTTCGAGGGGTTTGGTTGGAATGACAATCCCGCGTCGTTGGGGTTGGATTTTATACCGCGTCGGTGAGTGAATCACCTTGGTGTCACACCCCACAGCACGCAACCCTTCTAGCCTGCTTCTGTAAGAACGGCGGGTGGCTATACCGCCGTCCTCAGGCCCCGATCATGAAGGTCGATGGTCCTGGCCGCTGACTGCGAAACTCAGCGGGGAGGGTACGCTCCCTCTCCCTCTCGGCCGCCTACAGTGCCCGGTAACGGCAATAGGCGAGGGCCTATTGCAGTATAACAGGTGTTATACTGGTGTTCACGTAAAAAAAACGCTGGACGGAAGTGGAGGGGTGTGTTTGCGTATCGGTACTCTCGCTCTTACTCGCTGTTACCGCCATATAGATCGATAAATCGTCTACTGCACAGCTTGAAGGTCAACATTCTTTTTATGTGACGCGACCTGTACTTGGGGCCAGCAACATTTTTGGCAAAATGTACACTCACCAATTTTAATAACTGCCTTTTGTGGCCTCTCCATATCCAGGTCGTTGTCATCATCGAATGTAGGAACATTGTAGCTTTTTGGTAAGATAAAAGGAAATTCGGATATGACATCTGAAACAAATCCATGAAAAAATTTCGATCACTTGACCAAATTAATACCACAGATAAAATAATAGGCAGTTTAGGTACTAATAGGTACCTACCCTGGGTTCTTTAAGCGAAGCGTGAAGAGGCACATTACTGGGTCGTCCAGTTGAGGGTCACTCTCTATAGTATTCCTGTGTACTGTGAGAGTTGCCCACAATCGCCAGACGTCGCCACAGCTTACCTGATGGTAAGCTGCTGGCGGGTGGCGTCAATTTGTCGACATAAATATATAAAAAAAAAAAAAAGATGCCTTATCCCGTACCAAGTTAAGGGATCGTTACAGACATATGCCATTACCCTAACGTTTACCTAATAAATGTAAGTAGGCATAGTGTCCGGGCGCCACTGGACATACCCTCTGCTAGTAACCAGAGACGCCCGGCCACGGACGTTAGAGCGGCCGCGGCCTTGGGCCGCGGAATTAAAAAAAAAAAATAGGCATAGTGTAGATTAGGTAGGTAGGTAACGGTCTTTCGACCAGCAGCGGTAGTTGGTTGTTGTGTCAATTTTTGACGTGTATTTTTAACGAATTCTTAGTATACTTACTGCCTTCAGTATTTGGTGCTAATTTAGTTCTGTAATTATGTTCTTCATAAATTTCCGATGTTACAGTGAGTTCTGGCATCTGAAGTTTAAACAGAGATTTAGTTTAATAGGTATTCATTAAGAGTTAATTACCTATACCTAATGTCGTACTCGCAATCAACAGAATAGGGATATTTTGCTAAAGCTATTTAATTCTATCTCGCTGAGCCTCGAATTCTCGAGACGCAGGTCTTTAGTCCGTTCCATTGAAACAAAGACGCAAGGGCTCTCGTTTCCAGGTCCCATGGAGGGGTCCCGTCAGCCTCTAGGCCCACTCTAAGGAGATCTCCTTAGAGTGGGATTGATTTTTTGTGTAAGGAGATCTCCTTAGAGTGGGCCTATCGTGCGGTGCCCTCTTTTTATCCTGACTGCATGCTTAAAACACATAAGTTGTTGGCTGTCAGTCTAGCCGCCCATACGGGAGTCCCAAAATGTGGCCGCTAGCCCAGAACACAGGTACAGAAGGACGAAAGCCTAAAAGGCTAATCTCGAAATGTAGACGCTTCGCTCGCAAAGCTCACTCGGTTAGCTCTCGAGAACTGTTTATGCTCTAATGATGGTTGACCCATGTTAGCCCTCGATCTGGAGGCAAGCCAAAAAATCGAAAATTTGACCTAGCCCTAGGGGGTCAAAAGTTATAGGCCAAAACCTATGGCGTGGTGCGGCGCTAAGCACCGCGCAAGACACCGTACTAGTAGTAAGATAGCATTCGGTTTCTAGCGACGCGCGACCGGCACAAGCGACGCCGTGACCCACTGCTTAGTATGGATTTATAGGCAGCATAGGAACCGAATGCTACTTAACTTAAGAATAAGATATAAAACACGTTTTATTTTCTAGCCCAAAGAATAAGTATCGCCACCCAACGTGGCAACACAGCCAGCATTCTGGGAACCTTCCCTATCGGCAATGACGCGGAGGATTTTTTAAACGACATTTTGTAATGTAAATATTTTTAGTATATACTTATGTATATTGTAATTCTTACACGTTGACGTTTCTCAAATATCTAACACAAAAAAATTTAACACCACATACATCACCATATCATCACACCTATATTTCCGAAGAGGAAGGCAGAGCTGCATTAGGTACACACCCAAACTTTGCCAGTAATTTTGTTGGTACCAGGCAATAGGGGGCAAGCCTATTGCCGTCATTGGGCACTATAGAAAATCCATAACCACTTTTTAATTCAAACTATAATTCCAGCAGACAGTACAGAGGTTACATACCACTAAATAAATTCTCTGCAGTATGAGCACAACACACAACTAACAAAAAAAATAGAACTTTTCTTATATCTCTTCGATTTCTTCAAAAAAACCTTAAATACACAATTTCACTTAAGTTAAAGTTAACATAATTAAGTTAACCGTTACTAAATACTAAATAATGCTTAAGTATTAAAGTTAACATACCGTAGTATCTAGTTAACCAGTTAATTATTAAAAATAATATCTATCGAACTCTGCTAATGAGGAAGGTTAAAAGTACACAATTTGGAAATGGTCCAATATTTAATCTTCTAAAATAAATCTGCAATCGTTAGTTGTATGTGCCAGCTTTTGTACTTTCCTATGGTATATTATTTATGCTTACAATTTAGGAAGTTGCAATTTAGATTATGACTGGTCATTGATTATTTATCTATTGGATATAGTGTCTGATCGGATATGGTAATGGCAATTTACTTAGTAGTGTGTAATGCACCTATACCTACTTACCCAAAAATTAAGCCTTGATTTTTTGTATTGTATAATAAAATGATAATTAAGTAATGGTAAGTAAGATGTTAACACCTTTCAAAATATAATGCTATTATATTTTGAAAGGTTTTAACATCTTACTTACCATTACTTTGTCATGGATTTTCGCCAGGTAACGCCTGTTTCCATCCAATATTTAAAATGATAATTGTTAAACATGCATGCTGTATACATCATAAAATCACGCCGGTTTCCTTTAAGGGGTAGGCAGAGGCATGATAAACGCCCTTTTCACCAGTTAATTTGTTAGTCCCACGTAATAGTTAGCGAGCCTATTGCCACTTATCGGAACTTCGTCAGGGCATCGTCCTTCCGCCTGACCACTTGCAGGTGAGATTGAGTTAGGTCTATAAGATCTTGGTGGGACCTCTCTACCCCCTTAAGACACATACATATAAGCACATTTGATTCTCTGTAGAGGTGGACTAGATATATTATATTAGCCGAGTGCCACAGGAAATACCTTCTGCGTGTGTACAAGAGACGTGAGAGCAGCCGGAATAAAAAAAAAGAATAGTTATATTATAGTACATCTACTCTTTCCTAATAACTTTGTTGATACCACCACATGTGATCAAACACGCCTATTGCGTCGGTGTATATCTACGTTCGAAGCTGGAGTCTCGGGTGGGCTTCCCGCGTAAAATCTAATAAAAATTTAAATTGTGTGTCAAATGTTTGTTTCGGAATTAGGGTGTTTTCTATGAATAATATGTATGTATTTAGAAATATGTAAGTATGTTTATAAGTTGTCCAGATCCGGACTGTGAAAATGTCTAAAAATATTTATTATTATTATTTATTTATTGCTGCTACCTGGGAACTTTTATATTTAAGTAATAAGTAATGGGTTTTTCATAAAATTAAAACATTAATTATCAATTGGGAACTTTCACAAAATCTAGTGATCTGTATAAAATTAACAGATTTACGAACTTAATTTAGTGTTTCTTTCTGCACTCTTGCGGTAACTTGTCAATGTTCTGTGCATAGAGCTCTTTTTTCTTGCGTGTAGATAAATAAATAAATAAATAAAAATTAAATAAATATCTATTTAATTCTTGGTTTTACGATTCTTTGTTTACCTAACAACAGTGGTTAGTGGTGTGGTGTCTTGAATATTGACATTTGACATCGACAGACAATTGATAATATTGACAATGACAGTTCAGATTTATAACTTTCATATCAAGAAGGTTTCATATAAATTTTATACAATATGAAAGATTAACTTATATAAAAATACATTTCTCAAGAGCGTAGAAAGAGGAAAACTGCGGTCTTTGGTTGCCCACTGGAAAGATGACTGTCACCAAAACATTGGTTTTGGTCTTTGGCGACTGTGAGATGGCGAGAGTCCGGACTCCGGGAGATTCAGCAGATGTATAAATTCACTAAGTATAGAACCGAAGGGCAATAAAGTTGCCTTGCAAGTTTGTGATTATGTGTATAAAAAGAAAAGTCTTTGCATTAATTTTAGGTACGAACTAATGAATCATCGAAATATTACATAAAATAAAGAAATGAGTTATCGAAAATTATCAACATACTAGTGGTCGCCCGCGACTTCGTCCGCGTGGTAATTTGGATATTTTCCCGTTCCCGTAGTATCGCGCACTCGGTTTGTCATCGTCGCTTCCTACTTACTTGACACTTATCGTCATATTTTGAACAATTCACACAATATCTTTATAAATTGTAGCCTGTGTTATTCTAATGAATAAGCTATATTATTGTAAAGTTTTATTAAAATCCATTCAGTAGTTTTTACGTGAAAGAGTAACAAACATCCATCCATCCATCCATACGTACATACTCACAAACTTTCGCGTTTATAATATTAGTAGGATTGTCTGTGTTTAATAGCCAAGGATGGTTTATCGGGCTAGTGGCTAGCTTGTAGCTAATATTATGGATTGATTGATGTTTTAAACATTATATTTTCCTACTATTAAGGTCATATAACTCATATATTACTTATCTTTTTAGTACATATCAATATCAACCATAGAATTTAAGATTTCACTAGTCATGATCCTTTGTCAGAACTCAGAACACTTTTTAAAAAAGTTCATCAACTAAACTAACCAATCACAGCAATCCACACGTTCGACGCTGCCACGTCAAGTGCGACGGGTGTGAATGAAGTGGCAGTATTTCGGCATTTTGTAGAGTTTCGTCTTCCGTGTAGACTAGTATAGTGCTGAATATTTGAAGATGAAACTAATTCTATTTACGGCGATAGCCCTATTAGGCGCCGCTTTTGCTGATGAAGTACTCACAGAAGAAAATGTACTCGTACTAGGCAAATCTAATTTCGACAATGTTGTCGCAACTAACAGTTTCGTCTTAGTGGAATTCTGTAAGTCTCTATCATTATCTTTTGGAATGTATAATTTCTTTGTCTGTAGATTATTAGGCACGGTAATATTTTCATTTCATATAAACGACAGTTCAATTATTAGTGAAGTGCGATTTGTCATTACCGGCACGTACATATCGGTACTTATGTATTTTAAAGATAAAACGTGTTTACAGATGCACCATGGTGCGGTCACTGCAAGTCGCTTGCTCCGGAATATGCCAAAGCCGCCACCAAACTGGCAGATGAAGAATCTCCTATCAAACTTGCTAAAGTAGATGCCACACAGGAACAAGAACTCGCCGAAAGCTATGGTGTCAGAGGGTACCCTACGCTCAAGTTCTTTAGGAACGGCAGCCCTATTGATTACTCAGGTAAGTAATTTAATTTGTAATACTGTGGAACAATTTCTCGTTATTATAATACTAACATTCAACAAAAAATTTCATGGTGCATTATGTGTTAAAAATATTGATAAACCTACATTCACCACAAGTAATAAACCTCTTCAATTGTTAAATATTTACACATTTTGTAAGTTGTAAAATTATATTGCCCGTTTAATTCATAAACTTGTTAGAAACTAATGAAATATGTTTTTAAATGAGGTTTAAAACTACATAGAAATCACTCTTTATGACTCACTACCGGGCAAGCAAAATCGTAAGATGAGAGGAGATGGAAATCTCGACACAGCCCTGTACGAACCCGTCTGGCCAGTGTAACATATGTAGGCTGAATTCTCCTGTCTTTGGGGCCAGCAGTGGGTGTCGAATGGGCTGAGATGATGATATGATAAAGTAAAACCACGATTATTGTTTGTTAGGTGGTCGCCAGGCTGATGACATTGTTAGTTGGTTGAAGAAGAAGACTGGTCCTCCCGCACTTGAAGTTACATCTGCTGAACAAGCCAAAGAACTTATTGGGGCCAACAATGTCATTGTATTTGGTTTCTTCTCGGATCAGAGCAGTGAAAAGGCTAAGGCTTTCTTGGCTGTAGCCAGTGGTGTTGATGACCAGGTGTTTGCTTTAGTGTCAGATGAGAAACTCATTGCTGAACTTGAAGCTGAGGATGAAGAAGTTGTTCTGTTCAAGAACGTAAGTACACCATTTTTTGACTTACAGAATTTGCAATCTTATGGGACTTGAAGTTCTATTGGTATTATACCCATTAATTACTTGTAGATTTATTTAAAAATTAGGTATTTTGATTTTTTGCTTCTTGCAGTAATGAAATTTTAAAGTAACTTTTTAGGGTTAATTTACACCAAATTTTAGATGTCTTGAGGTTAAAATCTCAATTGCAACCCTTAAGATAGAATGAGTGGATGTATGATCTATGAGCAACTGAAATGAAATATACGTTTAATCAAATTGGTTATAGGTTAACGCTTTTGAATGTCAGTCAGTTAAAGGTTATAAATAATTATAATTAAAACTATCACCACAAACTAATATGACAAAAATTTTTCTTAAAAAATACTAGTAAAATTAATATCTTATTGCATCATATAGATACACTTTTACATGACTGTATGCAGCATAGCCGGAATGCCTGACAGAAAATTTATTCAGACTTCATAACATAGTGTAAAACAAAGTTGCTTCCACAGTCTGTCCGCCCTATGGATGCTTAGATCTTTAAAAGTTTTTACCAATAGTAAAGTGGTTCTCGAGGAAGGTTTTAGTACAAAATTTATCTAGCGGGCGAAGCCGCGGGCGTCTGCTAGTTTACAAAAGAAACACAATTACATGTTTCGTATTGTCAAACAGTTCGAAGATCCCCGCGTCAAGTATGACGGTGAGAAGTTCACGGAGGAAGTGTTCAAGACCTGGGTGTTTGTTAACGCCATGCCCACCATCGTCGAGTTCTCACACGAGACCGCCTCCAAGATCTTTGGTGGTGAGATCAAGTACCACCTCCTTCTATTCCTGTCCAAGGTATGTACTTTTCTATGACGGTTTTCACCGTCTAATTGGGAATTTAATGGGACTTTCACTGGCACATAGCTAATGTTATTAGAAGTAAATTAGGCTTGTGCCGGGAATGTGCTCCCGCGGGTATAAGTAACCATAAAACTATTTGACGTGGGCTTCTGCTAGTAAAAATGTTATTATTATTATTATGTAAAGTTTACAATTCGATACCTATTCAAATTAATGTTGAATCGTCTCGTAATATTCCAATTAGAGAAACCGGTTTTTGCTCTGCCTTATTAGTTTATCTTTATATTTATACGAAACACTTTAAAAGTGCTTATGGAATGGTTTTCTTGTTACATAATTTCATTGGTAACATATTACCTACATAGCATCCAGGTATACAAACATAGTTGTTGCATTGTTATAATTAGTGGTTTCCTCGCTAACATTAAAAACATTATTTGGGCATCTTCCCCCATTCTTTTCCAATTAGAAAAGCCCATGATGAAAAAGTAGTTTCAAATTACCAAATTTCGTGGAGAAGGTACTCAAACATTTTGAGCCTAAAAACAATATTTTGAATTATGTCAAAAAAATCTAAAACTAATAATAAAGGAGATGCGAATTTCGGCAGTCAATGACCGAAATAACACATTAATCTGTGACAGCTCTTTAGAAATTGCTACATATATCACTGTTTGCCAGTAATTTTTTGGTCCTACGAAATAAGGGGCAAAGTTTTTTTTATTTTATTTTAGTGTAGCGATATATCTACATTTCTCATAGTTATAGATTATCGCATATATGTATGTATGTATCTATGGATAACCTCAAAAATCCAAAGTCAAAAGTCGGCCTTAACCTTTACCTCTTTATCTTCTATAATATAAAAATGAATCGCTGAATGTGTTGCTAAGCTCAAATCTCGAGAGCAGCTGAACCGATTTTGCTAATTCTTTTTTTGTTGTGATCGTTACTATCAGGAGAAGGTTCTTATGAAAAAAAAAGTATAACAGAACATTAGAAAATTTTATGCGGTACACGATGTTCGCCGCGACAGCTTGTTTATAATAATAGTTGTTAATGGAGCATGATTAGAAACAATACAAGTATAAAAACCATTAAAGATGAAACTTGTTTCATTAACTTGGTGCAACTTTTCTAGAAAGTAGTTATACAACATGCACTTTCGTTAACTTATATGAGGAGAGAGAGGTATGAGATCATTATGAGTGGCGAATATTCGATATGATGAGTGGCATGTGTCGATGCCGGCGCGGGCGTCAACTCTCACCGTTATCTTATTGACCACACGTTTGATTCAATGTTACTATATAATTATATAGATTTAATATCCCATTTATTACAAAACCATTTTGTCATTGGATGTAATTTTTTAAACAAGACAACAAAAAAGGTTTAGTTTTCACCTCTTTTTCATAATTATTTGAGATAGCCTATCTTAAGAATTAAAAGTGTTTACTTATTCACTCATGAGGTTAACTGACGTGTACTTACTTAATTAATATGTAAACTTAATATACCAGAAAACATTTAGAAGTTTTTTTTTCTTATGGGCGTAATTTTATGTACAATAAGAATTACCAATATACGTAATTATATACTAAAAATATTTAGATTACAAAATATCGTTTAAAAAATCCTCCGCGTCATTGGCGACTGGGAAGGTTCCCAGAATGGTGGCTGTGTTGCCACGTTGGATGGTGATACTTATTTATTAGGCCAGAAAATAGCCAGCCTTTTAGAAGTTTGTAAAGAAATCAACATAATGATGATACGTTTCTTTTCTATGTCTCGATTGTATTCAAAATGTACGGAACCTATTTATTGTTAATTTGACTTTTATATTTGTTCTGTGTATAAGCAAAAGCTATACTTAACAATATGCCAGAGTTTTGTCTGTTGGTGAGGGTTTGGCAGGTGTATCACTTCCTAGTATTTTAGTTTAAGACTAGTATGTTAACATTATTTATTGATTACCAACGATTAACGATAAATAGTGTACATAAACTCGTGCAAGTAATTCACACGCTCTCACGACACGACTTGTCATAGACAAAGCAAGGTTCATCGGCCTTCGGGTCAACGAACTACCAAAGGGAATGAAATTTGAATAGTGTTGTTTTCTTTTAGAAAAATGGCGACTTCGCGAAATACACTGAGGAACTCAAACCCGTTGCTAAGAATTACCGTGACAGGATCATGTCTGTCGCCATCGATGCTGACGAGGATGAACACCAGAGGTAAGATATATATATATATATATATAAAATCACGTCTGTTTTCTCGAAGGGGTAGGCAGAGGTCCCACGTAATAGGCGGTGATATTGGGAACTTTTATATTTGTCAGAGCCTCGTCTGCTGTTCGGCAGGTGCACCGTTTGATCGACTTGGGACCCTAAAATCTTAGGTGGGGACCCTCTTACCGGTCTTAAGTATTAATTCAGTAATTATTGTACTGATTCGGTGGCGTAGTCGGTAGTGCATCCGCTTTCGACGTCGGAGTCTCGGGTTCGATTCCCGGTCGGGACAAACTTTGTGCCGAAGTCTGGGTGTTTCCTATGTATAACATGTATGTGTTTACAAAAAAAAATGGTATATAAGTATTTATATCAGGTTATCTAGTACGAATATCACAAGCTCTGCTTAGTTTGAGACTAGATTAGGCGTAGTGTGAATTGTCCTAAGATATTTATTTAATTAATTAATTATCTAATTAACGACCGACCAACTGTATCGCGTTTAACCCGAAAACCTATTATCAATATTGATAACAAGCCCGATGTCTGTCCATAGTCTATAGCTAGGTATTTCTGTACCTAATTTCATAACCTGCTAAGTAATCAACAAAGAAAGCTACAATATTCCAGTGAAGAATAGAATATGAATGACATGAATACTGATCACAAGCAAAATTAATACTTACTGGGTCTTGAACGTTGATATAATTGTTGTGTCTAGTATTCCTTATAGGCATTTACAAATAAGCTTGATTGTATGTGTATCGCCTAGCTATAGCTATAGCATACTCAAATGAGCGACTACTTGTTTAGAATCCTGGAGTTCTTCGGCATGAAGAAGGAGGAAGTCCCAGCCGCTCGTCTCATCGCTTTGGAACAAGACATGGCCAAATACAAGCCAGCCAGTAACGAACTATCCGCTAACACTATTGAGGTAAGTGTTTTATTGTATAGTTTTTAACCGACTTAAAAAATGGAGGAGCTTCTCAATTCGACTGTATATTTTTTTGTTTGTTACCTCATATACCTTTGAACTGAACCGATTTTGAAAACATTCCGCTAGTATAGTTTTTTTTTTTTGGAAGTCGTTTGAAAAGTGATGTAGCAAAATTTAACTTTCGTGCGCATGAAAATGTTAATTAAGGTTTTACTTTCGAATTTAATTTCATAACATTACATTAAATGAAAACCTGGCAATGATAAACAACACAACATTCTCTCTGAAATAATATTACAACTTTCACTATCTTTAAAGTTATTTTTTATTTAGTAAACATAAAACAGGGTAAGGCATCTAAGTACTCACAGTACTTCACTACACCTTTATTACATGTTTACTTGCATGCAAGTGTGACATCACCAACCTGCTAGTTGCACACCTACATCATAATCAAAATAACATACAATAAAACAAAGGCATATGTATATTTTAAAAACTACGCAATGAATTCTCATGCGGTTTTCACTTATGCATACAGTGGTTCTCGAGGAGGGTTTTAGTACCTATATAATTTGTCAAGCGGGCGAAACCGCGGGCGTCCGCTAGTCCGCAGAGCCAGCCGGCTTCCGACCCGGTCCATACGTCACACGACGGATCGCAAGCCGGATACTTAGCCTACTCATCTATCCAGACACACACGTTCTCACACCATTGTATTTCTAATCCATCATCTTTCAATATAATATTTTCAACGTTGGGAGTCTGTTTTTATTGTCAAGAACACAGGCCCCAACAATAGTATTGTATAATATTTCAGCTTGTGACGTCAAACTTGTATACCTAATAGAATAGCGCCCGTGTCTATTTACTTGAAAAGAGAGAGTGTTTCTACTTATTTGAATAGTATTCCCATAGCTAGGGTAGGTACTTATCGTGAAAGATGTTAGGGCAATATTTTTTGGAAGACGAAACCGGTATACGAGTATATGTATAAATGTGTATGTTGCCACAATAATCATGTTCCAAGTCAATCGTCACACTATAACGACATGTCTTGCCTCCTCTGTATCCTCATTGCTTGTTCATTAGTTCTATTCAATACCACCCGCTGCTATTATATGCTTTAGGTCTAATATTAGCATATGTAAAGTTAGGTCATCTATATTAGGCACTAGAGAAATTGCAAGTGATGTTTTTACACCAATATTTAAATCAGATATTCGTAGAGCGTCATAATCGAAAGTACCTGCCATACTATATACCGCCTTTCCTGAAGTAAAATCGTTGAATAGGTAACAAGTTAACAATCTATGTTACGGTAAGTGTGACAAATTGAAAATTAATAAATAACTACCGAACTCTAGTACATTCAAATTCATCAAAATTGAACACAAACTAAAGTGCAATGATCCTTAATTTCATAATAAGACTGCTACGGCTTCTAGTAGATTTAAACCTCTTTGCAGTTGCAAAGAAAAAAAACAGTACGATCCGAACAACTTCTTCTTCTTCTTTTTTTAAAAACGTGGCTCCATCGATGTTCATCGATGATTTCGTCAATGTCAAGGTAATGCTTGATTTATCCCGCACAGAAGAACTAGTTACTCTGAACTAGTTCGCCGTGCGGGACAAGGAAACGTTGTTCGGTATTACAATTCAGCATTTGGGCCTGGATTTTTGCCCAGCGTCAGAGATAACCTAAAAGGCAACCAGCCACGCGCTCCGCAAAAACCCAAGTCTTCTGAACAACTTAGTCCTGCTGCTCCCGAGTTTAAAGTCGCTCACACCCTTCAGAGTTTATCTATACTTAATATTAAAAGAGGAAAGATTTAATTGTTTGAAGCGAATAGGCTGCTTAACTAATGATCCGATTTTGAAAACTCACTGATACATAGCTAAATCCCTGAGTAACATAGGCTACGTTTTATCCCGGTATTGTGTTCCCACGGGAACCGGGAACAAGAAAACTATATCACGCCGGCGGAGCCGCGGCGATCAGCTAGTATGATATAATATTTTTTGGGCTCGAATTTCGAGTGTTAATAAGTTGTACAGTAATGAAGAGTTTACGAACATTTAGGTATTTGTCGTTACCTATCCATGACCTAGTTCTTGGTCGAAAAAAAAAATAACAACTGTTAGTTCAGTGGTTCAGTTGAGTAAATGTATATTATGTAGAATCACTCTTATTGACTTTCATAAGTGTCGTTTTGACCTAAATGAATCAATATTTTGATTTTGTCACCATGATTAAAGAAGAGCCGGCTGAATGTATCTCTCTACCAGGTTTTATTTTGAAAAACAATCACATTATCGGGACAAACTTTGTGTGAAGACGTTTGTACCGAAGTCTGGATGTTTCCTATGTATAATATGTATGTATTTACAAAAAAAAATTATATAAGTATTTATATCAGTGTAGTACGTATCTAGTACTCATATCACAAACTCTGCTTAGTTTGAGACTAGATGGCGTTGTGTGAATTGTCCTAAGATATTTATTTATTATGACCAGAATTATATTTCAAATGATAATGTGAAATATATACCTACTCTTTTGTACATCTCATCTTCATTATCGTGTCCGAACTGTGATTGGTTATATAATTTTATTATCGACTCGTAACAGTCGTTCAATTTGAAATTGATAACATTATCGAAAGTTCTCGTATTCGACACACTGAATATATCGAATTACTATAAACGGTTGTATGTTTTGTTTAACAGAAGCTAAACATTATCGTTCTAACATAATATGTGCAGTATTATTGTTGAACTGTTTTTATTATTTAACTAACATCGGCGTGGAATTGGGTTTGAGGTTTGACTATATCCTATACATAAATCTGTATCTGTACCGAATTTTATCAACATGCAAACAAATAAACAAACTTTTCGATTGTATTATTTATTATAGATAGTATGAAGAATAGAAGACAGTTGTATATGTATAGAAAACAGTTGATTTCATTAAATTCTCTCGAACTCAAATTAATTTTCGTTCATTTTCAAAGTTCTTATCCTTATTGCATTGTTTGGTCATCTGAGCTCATTGCTTAAATTCCCAACAACGTTTCTACCAGCTATTCTCTTAAACAGAGATTAGTTTCAATCGTTACACAGTAAACCTAACATTTGTAAGTTCTGTACGGTGATCTCACCGCAGAGTATGTACCTATATTAACTATTACAATACGTGCTGTTTTATAAGCGTCAGTAAACCTCCTCTTAAGTAACGCATCTATCATCGAACTAGGTACTTACCTACACCTAACTCTTAGCTTATCTGGAAGGGTTACCAATAATACCTACTATTTAAAAAAATATCAGGTCATTAAGTACAATTTAGATTCTAACAAACTTGTTTTATTGCCGACGTAATCTATAATATAAAATGTATATCTATGTACGATTAGATATTTTAACGCGGTTTTCACCAACGGATTGAGCGTTCTCGAGGAAGATTTTTTTGTAATTTGTTTATTTGTTTGTAATTTGTCAGTCAAGCGAGCGAAGCCGCGGGCGTCCGCTAGTGAATTATAAATAGGATCGACCATGCCAACAACAATAATATTAATGAATCGGTTTCCCACAGGAATTCATCCAGTCGTTCTTCGCCGGTACCTTGAAACAGCACTTGCTCAGTGAGGAGCTGCCCGCCGACTGGGCCGCCAAGCCAGTCAAGGTGTTGGTCGCCGCCAACTTCGACCAGGTCGTGTTCGATGAAACCAAGAAAGCCTTTGTTGAATTCTATGCCCCATGGTAAGTGACTTAAACATCGGTGTCATCATCATCAACGTTTACATATCCCTGTCAGTCGTCATCTCAAGCGTAAAACACATGTGACGTGGTAGACAGCGACACACTGGTCCTACGACATCTGACGTATACGTTAGTAAAACGTGGTGTCTGGGAGTATCAGTACATAGTGTCATGGGAGTACAGTGTGTGACAGTGTCGTACGCGTAGGATATCATGGGAACACGCGAGTCTGGCGCGGTGACGCGTAAGACAGCGTGGTGAATGACCAGTGTTTTCGCTTACCATACAAATTGTATAGGCCAGATCCTGTCCAGATGTGGGATAAGTTTGCCTGACGCTTCAGTCACTGCCTTCTTTGTCATATCCTCTTTCACGCAATTCATACATGTTTTCTTGCGCCTACCTCTGCTTCTAAAACCCTCTAAATTTAAACTTAGCATCTTTCTAACCACATTAAGAGGCAGAGGTACTATAAGAGCATTGAGAATTCCAGGACAAAAATCAATAGTACCAGACGATGTAGTTTGTCCAAGTCCCTTTGAAGCCTGCCATTTTTACATGCGCTACATGCAAAAAAATTTTGTCAATGAGTGATTCGTTACTTCAAAAAGAGAACTCTAGGCTCCAAAGCGAATATCTAAGAAGTACGCTTCGAATATTTATAAATCTGGTTCTAAACTCATTTGTGCAGTTTATAAATAACCTTGGTTATTCTTTTGGCGGTATTGTAATTAATAATATTGTTTAGTATTGTTAGGATCACATTGATTGTTTGACTTTTTAGGTTGAGTCATTAACAAAATATGCTAGAACCAACAGATTAACAACAACAAATATGATTGTGACATGATTGTTTCACACTTCTTTTCAATTTTTATTTAAGTTTATTATACACATTTAAGTTTATTATACTCCCTAGTTTAGGGTAAAAACGTGACATCTTATATTATACCTATAGGTACAGATGGCGACTAAAAGAAAACAAAATGATGCAATCCGTATAAATGCTACGTGTGAACAAATATGCCAACTTTAGGCATATAATGCCAGCTTTATTATAACAAGTGTGTGTCCCACTGTGCGCTGTGCGCTGTGCAGTGCAAACACCATTATGTGGTTAACACGACAAACTCATTATAGATTCTTGTTCGCGTTTCTAGGTGAAGTTCTAGTACGGAGCGACATAACGCACTTTTGGTAATTTTTGAGGCTCTTTGAACTCTGAATATAGCTAACGACGTTGTTGTCAAGCTTAAAACTTTCATCACTTCTAAAATAGCTTTTTTTAGGGTTCCGTAGTGAAAGTCGCGTGTCTTCATGTTCCGTAGTGAAAGTTAACCCTTAATATTTCGTCACGTGCGCCCTCGGCTTTCCTCCCAAACGGTGAGTGCTAGAAACATGAAACTGCATGGATATGCCGACAAAGTGCTAAAATAAAATTTTCAAATATTTCTTTTTTTTTAGGTACTTTCTTTACACGTAAAGTGGGAATGATATAATTTTTCTCGCGTCTACTACATTGTGTGGGGTATGATTAGATAGGTCTTTTAAAAACATTGAGAGGTTGATGACTTTTTTAATTTAAGTTTCCGTTTGCGAGATATTTAGCTTTGAAGAGCATATTTTGACGAAAACAGGGCGTCCACCCCCCCCTCTAAAATCTAAAGCTGACGTGAAGAACCTGAAAAAATTCATGATCGTAGTCCATGTCCATAAGATGGCAAACTTCGGGGAAGTTAGGTTTTTTAAATTCCATGATATTATTATTCATACGTAATCGTTTATATTCTTAATTACAACACACTCGTATTAAGTTCACAGGGGACAACCGCCGGCAGCTGTTAGTATAGACACAATTATGAAATAAGTACAGTGCAGCCAGATAATGTGAACTAATTACATTTACGAGATATTTCAAGTTTTTTTTATTTGATTTTTTTATATGTTAGGATATTTCACACAACGCCATCTAGTCTCAAACTAAGCAGAGCTTATGATATGAGTACCAGATAAACTGATATAAATACTTATATACATTTTTTTTGTAAATACAAACATATTATACATAGGAAACATCCAGACTTCGGTACAAACGTATATGTCATCACACAAAGTTTGTCCCGACCGGGAATCGAACCCGAGACTCCGGTGTCGAAAGCGGATGTACGACCACGCCACCGAAGCAGTCAAATTGGACCCGAAAGGGGTATCTCGGGGTCGTGAAGATAATTTAAGATCGTAATAGTTCCTTAGCGTTTGCCGAATTACTAGATGTAAAAAATGGCATTTATAACATAAATTAAACTTGAAATTGTTTGTGTTATTAAAGACTAACGGACGCCCGCGGCTTCGCCCGCTTGACAAATTTCACGTAAAAACCTTCCTCGAGAACCACTCTATCCGAATCCGTGAAAACCGCATCAAAATCCGTTGCCTAGTTTGAAAGATCTACGCATACATACAGAACGGGCGACTTTGTTTTATAATATGTAGTGATAGTGAGTGATGACAGTGATGTGATTGAAAAAGGCATGTAGGTAGATACTTTACTTAATTGTTGATTGAAATAGCTATTGGTTGAACTGTTTTCTAATCTAGTTTTCAATAAAGCAAGCGAGAAATTGTATAATGAGATTTTGGTGTAGTGATAAAGATACGTTCTACATTAGTTACGGTATGGTATTCAATTCCGGTTCGTGGCAAAGATAAATAAATATGTTAACACCTAAACTACACAACAAGGTAATTTTTTATTTCGTTTCCTGAGGCCGCCGAATAATTCCCAGTGGCGTCGGGAACTTTCTTGTGATGGGTCGTTTTTAGTCGTTTATCTTATAATATTTGAATTCGGGTTTTATCCCGTATCGGTGAGTGAATCCGATCATGAAAGTTGATGGACTTGAACGTAGATGAGTCTGCGGCGCCCTGGCCGTCGACTGCGGAACTCAGCTCCCTCCCGGCCGACTCCTTCATGAGTATAACCTGCTCGTAGAAGGACATAGCCACGTTCTACCTACACCCGCTAGAGACCATGGCTTGTACCAAGATCTCCTACCACCTCCCCAGTGATAGAGGCAGTCTCGTATTATATCTCTATTGATTTGCACAAGTGTAACACCTCGTTAGTTCCTATTCAGTGAGTTTTGTATCAAACGCCACATTTGTTTACGCAGCGAGTTGGAAATTGAAATGTTTTCACTCATTATGTAGATTCATTGCGACGCGGCGTTTTAGAATATTTACTGCTGTATAAATTGAGCATGTAATTTCCTTTGTGACACATAATATACTTATTTCAGTTGGCAAAAAAACGCTTTAATCATTTATTTGATTTAAATAATGTTTCATTGGCAGTAACAGAATAGTTGCCTTCTACTTTCTCGATTTTATAGCAATTTCTAGGGTTCTGTACCCAAAGGGTAAAACGGGAACCCTATTCCTGAGACTTTCCTGTCCGTCCGTCTCCAGGCTGTTTCTCGTGAACCGTGATAGTTAGAAGGTTGAAATTTTCACATGATGTATTTCTGTTGCATCTATAACAACAAATACTAAAAAACTGAATATGGTAAATATTTAAAGGGGGCTCCTATACAACAAACGTGATTTTGTTACAGTTTCTGTACGGAACCCTTTGTGCGCGAACTCGACTCGCACTAGGCCGGTTTTCTTTCATTACTGCACTAGATTACACAAAGATGACTAACAACGAAAGTTTCATAGAAGTTCTTTGTACGTCCAGGTGCGGCCATTGCAAGCAGCTCGCTCCAATCTACGACAAACTCGGGGAGCACTTCGAAGGAGACGATGACGTCATCATCGCCAAAATAGACTCGACAGTCAACGAGCTGGAGCACACCAAGATCACCTCATTCCCCACCATCAAATACTACACCAAGGATAATCAGGTTTGTTGAGAGATTCTATTATTTTTAACACTAGCTATGGGAATTTTATCTTGCTCAAGCAAGATCTAGGTATCATATACCTAGATCATCATTATCTACAACAAATAAATATATCTACAACAAATAAACTCTCTACTCCTTCTCCCTACTACTTCGGGAAAACATGCGTTATGGTGTAACCATTTTTAGGGTTCCGTAGTAAAAGTCTCGCAACCTGTATAGTCCTACTAATATTATATATGCGAAAGTTTGTATGTATGGATGTTTGTTACTCTTTCACGTAAAAACTGCTGAACGGATTTTGATGAAACTTTACAATAATATAGCGTATACATCAGAATAACACATAGGCTACAATTTATAATGATACGGCGGCGGGAACAATAATCACGCGGACGAAATCGCGGGCGACCACTAGTATTATATAATTTTACATCTAATTTTGTGATTACATTGTGTTAATATCACAAAATTACATGTCCACGTGGGCTACATGGGCTAGTGGTCTCTTGCTCAGTTGGTAGAACGTTCCTCCTGGACAGGGATCAGTCTCTGGTTCAAGTCCAGTCCGAGACTATAGCTTTGTGATTCATATTGTAAAATTATATAAGAAAAAGACTTCACTGCTTATAAATTACATTAATTATAGTAAATGAATAACATTTTAATGTATTGTTTCAGGTGAAGGATTACAACGGTGAGAGGACACTCGCTGCTATGATCAAGTTCGTAGAGAGTGACGGTGAAGCATCTGAGCCAGTACCCAGTGTGGTAAGTTCGACGCTCAGGACTTTAATTGGCTGTGCCATAGCGGCTGGCACGTAACATTTTGTTGCCTTTCATCAACATTTCATCGCATGGCAACGGGTTTAAATTTTTTTTCAAATTATAGCTGCTACTTTTTATGAAATTCATTCGGCCATTTAGGATGTAACCCATTATATGTGTGCCCGGTGACGACAATAGGCTTACCCCCTATTACGTGGGACTAAAAATACTGGCAAATTGTGGGTGTGTAATGCACCTCTGCCTAACCCTACGGGGATATAGGCGTGATATGTGTATTTTATAAATAACTAATTGTACAAAAGCACTTGCACGAACACAGAAGAACTACATTATTTATTTCCTTTTTTAACTAACTTCAAAATAGGAGGAGGTTCTCAATTCTACTAGTTGACAATTATTTGGTCCCAAAATATTTTGCCATATATAATTTATTGTAGAAATAAAAAGGTGTTACCGCACCGAAAGAAAACTGCAAGCGTGCATTTACATTGTGTTAACTTATCTCTTGACTGCTTCGGTGGCGTGGTCGGTAGTGTATCCGCTTTCGACGCCGGAGTCTCGGGTTCGATTCCCGGTCGGGACAAACTTTGTGTGATGACACATACGTTTGTACCGAAGTCTGGATGTTTCCTATCTATAATATGTATTTATTTACAAAAAAAAAATGTATAAAAGTATTTATATCAGTATATCTAGTACTCATATCACAAGCTCTGCTTAGTTTGAGACTAGATGGCGTTGTGTGGATTGTCCTAACATATTTATTATTATTATTTATTTATTTATCTTAACGTATCTCCAAGTCGTAACTTTAAAAGGTTAAACACACAATAGATAACTGGTATCAGATAAAATAATACGTCAACAATAAGTTTAAATCCACGTCATGTATAAATATCGTTGACTTTAAAATTTGACCTTGATATTTGTTCCATAATCATAACATAGTATAAAACAATGTCGCATGTTCCGTATGTATGCTTAGATCTTTAAAACTACGCAACGGATTTTGATACGGTTCTCACCAGTGGATAGAGTGGTTCTCGAGGAAGGTTTTAGTATATAATTTGTTAAGCGGGCGTCGGCTAGTTTAATTATAAACGAAACGAAATGTAATTCGATTAACGAATTGTATTTAAAAAAGCACTTTAGAAGTACTTACTACCAGTACTTAAAAGTACCTTGAACTTGTGTGTTGGTAAGTTTAATGACATTACGAGTACATATTAGAAGCGAAAAAATTAACATAACCGGTGGGTTCAGTTTTTTTTTTCGTATTTTTTTAATGTAGTCACTTCATAACGTCAATTTATGTTTTTTACTATCTTGACGATAAACTTAGAAATATTCCAAAGAGGAAAGAAAGTACATCGTTTAAAATTTTAAACCATTTACCTATTTACCCGCGAAACCAATATGACATTTTTTTTAATACGCAATGGATATGCTAAGGTCTTAGTTAGACCATTCTGCCTCGTAATTTCTGTATTTTTTAAAACAAACTAAGCGGATACCCACGGCTTCGCCCGTGGTAAATTATCATACTAAAACCTGCCTCGAAAACCACTTTATCTATTAGTGAAAGCAACATGAAAATCGGTGCAGTAGTTTTAGACTGACGCTACGGAGGATATTGTTGAGTTTGTTGCATTATATACTCGCTGACTTTGACAAAGTAACTTGACGTTTTATTAACTTTTTTTTTATTTGCAGAGCGAAGATGATGAGGAGGACGAACAGCCAACCAGAGACGAGTTATAAGCGCAGCGCGAGTTATAAATACACTCTCCATGAGACTTCCATAGATATAACTGTATAGATTATAATTATTTACTTTTATATTTGTCTTTAAATACGTTTGCATTTCATTTGCTAGACTGTTGAGTGTTCTCTAAATTGTGTTAATGTACGCATTTGATATTTTGTGTAATTGCAATACTTTTAAGTGACGCGCTGATTAATAATAAAAGAAAGAATATTCCTTGAGTCGTCTGCGGTTAGATCTCGTAAAAGTGTCCATCTAAAGTTTATTTATTGTTTAAATACATAATTTATTTTACATAAACAGCAGCATAATTTAGTTTGTGTGTATGTAATGTTAGAGTATTTATAATTTCTGTATCATGATGGTTTTATCGTTTTAACATTTCTAGTACAAACTCAGGTACCTACCTACATCGAACAAGTGCTGTTAGTGTGACATTATTTTGTATATTTTTATACATCACAACATAAATGAGTTATTAAATAGTTGATCTTTGACGGTTCTAATGTATTTTTTTAATAGTTTTTTTTTTAAATAAAATTGTTTAACTGAATGTCCAATTTATGTACTGCAACTTAATAAGTTCTTCAATGATAATAAGTGTCAATATAGGAAAATGAAATTTTCTACATCATATATTTGGGCATTCTGCCTATATATAAATGTAAATATTCAATTGTATTTGCCAAATATGCAATTGTGTATCTATTGTAGATACAAAAATTGATAAATAAATAAATTAAAAACTATATGTAGTTGTATTTATTTTCACCACCTCGCATATACAACTATACATTTAAGTACCTACTACCTGATTACCGCGGCTGTACACCCGCGTGATATTTCCAAATCCCATGGGAACACATTAATGAGATAAAAAGTAACATATAGTGCTCAGGGATAATGTAGTAAAAGAATTTAGAAATCGGTTTAGAGTGGGTAGTTTCGTAGGATATTCAGTGCAAACATACACAATGAAATTTTTACCGAAAATGAAACCGAGACCGAAGCGTCTACATTTCGAGATGGTACAGTATTGCTTTCGTCTGTGTGTGAAGTGTTGAGTTGTGGCCTAATTTGGCAGTTGTGTTGCCATACAAACTTCGAGACAAATACCTCCAAGGGATTGCTAGAAAACACGCGAGTGATATATAGGTATATATTATCACTCGTGTCTTTCTAGCAATCCCTTGGAGGTATTTGTATTTGTAGCATATAAGTAATAGTGTAGTCATTATACTTAATTAAGGCAAACAGACATACATAACGCCTATATCTCCACACCCACACTGCCATTAATGGTGTCGGTCACACGATAAAGGTAAGCCTGTTGCCGTTACTGGCCACTGCTCACGAAATGAACTCGGAACAGCTGGGAAGCGCGGATGTATTCCAATAATTAGTTTATTAATTCAACTACTCACGTGCAAAATTTCATCTCATTAAATTCAGTAATTAAAGAGAAACAATTAATATACTGACAAAGCACCAAAAATCTATATAACCCGACCAAGTTCGGATGGCTACAAAAAAGCGGCCGTGCCATATATCTACTGGATACAAGTATCCGAGGCGAGCGCCGTTCCGTCAAACCCCAAATGGACACCTGTATCCGAACCTTAATTCAATGCAGTTACGTTCTACTTTTGTAACTATGAAGAAGTTTGATGACATACGTTGTCTATAACATTTCCTTGACATTTGACGCATATTTGCAGGTTAACCTTCCAGTATAAGTCGATTAACCACCAAGACCTCCTAACCATTGAGGTATAATGTACTACGTACTAGAGAAGACGCCTCAACTAAATTGATTGTAACACGAGTTAGAGTCCGCGCGCTCTAACTCACTTATGTCCCGAGCGCTTTCCGGAACGTGACACATTTGAGTATTTTGAGTGCGAAGTTTTTCTTTTAAATATGCCTACGTGTGCATTGAGATACTGTTCTAACAACTCTAGAAACATAAGTAAAAATTAAGGAGTGACCTTTCACCAGTAAGTACAATTAACATTGTCTTTAATGCATGCTTTATTTAATTATATTTTAAATTGTTACTTGTGACGATGCGTCACAGAGCGGCGACGACCATTTTTAGCAAAATGTCAAAGAGTAAAACATTTTGTGCGCGCAGAGATGACACTATCGACGTATATTTTTTTTACTAAGATTTATTCGTTGCATCACTAATAATATTGTATTCATATTTTTTATTATTTGGATTTAAAGGTGTTATAAATATAGGTGATAGTAAATAAATATTTTATTTGATTTGATTTCTTTTAATTATCATCTATATATTTAATACGACAATTTGTCTGTCCGTCAGTCGCGTTTCAATTATAATTAATAATACATACATTTGCATGAAATATTAAAATATTCTTTTTTTATATATATTTGAGGCGATACAAAGTTTGCCGTGATAACTAGTATAAATAAATGCCACTCGACGATATTAACGTTGTATAATACTACCTAATAATAAAATTTCATTAATCATTTAGGTATAATACTTAATATCTGTTCTGAGTTCGGCAGATTACTTATTCTATGTAAGCGTACGCTATTAATAGAACTTTGAACAACCAATAGACGCTCGGGAACACTGTCGCAAAAAGCAATGCAGCGCTGCGTTGTGGCTGCGCGCACGCTGCGTGTTTATTATTTTATTAGTTTGTCAAAGTTAATCAGACGGTCAAATTATTGCTGCAGCGCTGTTTAGTTTTAACTTTTAACAAAACGGAGCTTCTCTAGTACATAGTACATTATACCTCAATGCTCCTAACTGACATATTTTGACAAAATACTTTTTCATTCTAAAAAACTCTAAAATATCGTATCCCACACAATACTAAAATCTCGTATTTACGCTTTGCATTATTGCGAGTGTTTTTATGTCATGGCAATACCTACGAAATACTCGCGTGCAAAATTTGGCGGCAATTGCTGCTAACTTCAGTGTGTGCCTCGCGATTTGTACGAACTCTTCGCGTGTTTCGCGCGCTTTCTATTCCAAAAGTAAGTTTTATGGTTTTTTTCTTATTTTGTACCAATATTTTATGGATGTTGTTTGTGTATGTGAAATATTAGTATAAATTGTAATGTTGCTTGTGTGATATTGTCAGTTTATTACGAAGAAATCCTGTGTAGATAAAAAATATGTAGATAGAAGTTATTAGTTGTAATGAAAACTTCAAGCTCTCGATAAACGCCGGGCGCCACTGGACATACCCTCTGCTAGTAACCAGGGACGCCCGGCAACGGACGTTAGAGCGGCCGCGGCCTTGGGCCGCGGAATTAAAAAAAAAAAAAAAAAAAGCTCTCGATAAACTCACTCAATGTAATAGCAGTTAGGAGTATTATACTTACTTTAATATTTACCAATACATTATAGAAGTAGTCTCAGATTTAGTGTTATTTTATTTTCAGAATGACTTACCACCGGTCAAGACATTTGGTCAATCTTTAATTGGACTCATACCTTCACCCACTGCGCCTCTAATTCCTGTGCAAATAGAGTATATAGACCAATTCAATATTACTTCTGAATCACTGCCGATTCTTAACATAGAAAATCCAGATATCGACAGTATTCCCTTAGCCAACTCTTCACAAATACAAGCAAGCTTTGAAGTTTGTGTTAAGTAGTTTTAACGTTTGTGTGTACTAAAAGTTCGTAGAAGTAGGACATACCCAGATGGAAGGGGATTCGGTACATAGTAGCATAGAAAGGAAGATTAAAAATGGGATTATTAATTTACCAAGCGATTATGTTACAGTAACAAAAGAAGCGAGAATTAAACCCTTTCCATACGAGACATGCTTGTTAAACTATAATTTTTTTCTTAACTATGCTGTTCCTAAATTGTGTCTATACTCTTCAATAAGACCAGATAAAAAAGCAGGTGATCCAAAGGTTACCGACATAAAAGCATACTTACCAACAAGATGGATTGATCAGAGTTAAACTGGATTATAACTCTGAATGGGTTAGAGAACTTCCTCAGAGACCCAAAAGACTCCCTGTCATAGAACAGTATGAACCATTAAACTCCCAACAATTGCGCAATTCCCGAATCAAAATTTAAACATCTCCAAGAATTAAAATCTTTATTGCCGTCAGATTGTCAGGCATTCTACGATTCTTTGCCTCACATTTAATAATATTTTATAAAATTTAGAATAGTAGTAGATTTAAAGTATGTAGTACAAAACTAAGATCTCAATTTTAGACTGATAGGGTAAGATCTGTAAGATCTCATTTAATGACTGATAATACGAGTATTATTGATACCCAAGTACTTTAACTATGTAAGTGTTACTGAAAGATTGTTTTTTTAATATTAAAAGTAATTTTCTTCAATGCCAATATCTTTTATTTCTTGACTTTTTGTAAAATCCACGTTGATTTTGAGACCAATTCCTCCTAAATAAAATAACAAGATCTATCTCTATTTTTTGCTCCTCCTGTAAAATTTTGACATATTGAGTTAGGTCTTGACGGTTAATCGTTGATTTATTAATATGGTACAGTTGCGTACACAAGCGTTAGGAAAAATTAAAACAATTGCATTTCTTGAATGCAAAAATCGATAATCGATAACTTTAACCGAGATTTTAACAAACGAATAAAATATTCCATCTTTTCAATCCCCAGATAGCGGTCAGATAACTAACCTAATAACCTACTGATATTTGTAACTAGCTAGCTTCACACTGAAACTGCGAGAGCAGGACGCACATATAGACATTTACATATTTTAGAAAGAGATAGTCAACTTTCGCCGCAGTGACAGCTCGGGTCACAATTGACAGTATTTATAACCATAACTTGTTTGTTACACGCCGGTAAGATAACGTGTTTATTTTCTCTTGTGTTATTGTGATTTGATGTTAATTATGGAAAATACAAAGAAGCGGGCAAGTTTGGATAAACCTCAGACTAAAAGAATAACATAGACGGAACATGTAGAATAAACACGTGAAGCCAAATGACACTTTCAATGTGTGCGTGTGACTCCGATTTCCGTGTACCGATACCACTAACGGCGTGTGCGTAATGTTGCCAGCAAATGAAAAAATCTCCTAAAAATCTCTATATAGTGGACATATGGAAAATTAATATTTGTTATAGTAAATGTTATCTGCAATTATTTTGTCATTTACACAAATGATTATATGATAAGTGCCTAAAATGGGGAAGTGTTAAAATAAATAAAAACGTGATAAACACTGAGTAAACACACTTTAATTACAAGCTTTAAAAAAAAATCTCATAATTAAAATAATCCTTTTTAAGATGAATGAACAAAGCTTCATTCCAGTGTAAGTAGAAAGTACAGTCAACAACAAAAGTTGATTAGCACAAAAATATTTATTATTCTTTTTTACATCCCAATGCATGTGCCACAGCAATGTACAAGTAATTTTAGAATCCCAAGGACAAAGTTAATATATTTCGTGTTTTGTTTATGATTTTGTGATCGGTTTAACAGCTATTAGTGATCAACAGATAAGAATTATTGGTTAAGCTACTTTTGTCGTTGACTATACATGAAGTAGATATCAATAGTCGTAAGGTTAAGACTGAGGCCTTTGTAGTGTTAGACTGAAATTAAACTACTGACACAGTAACATAAATATATTGGATCAGAACACAGGATGGGAGGTCAGACAGCGGTCAATTCCAAGATTGCTGAAATAACCAAGCCACGTATTAAGTAGATCCCGGACACAGATGTGATCGGGAGTTCGGGACTAACGCACGAATGATGATGATGATGATTAGAAAC